>OY725326.1:64084328-64444328 GCA_963242795.1 Inga leiocalycina | reverse complement strand
TATATAGATGTCAGTGGGCATTGATTGGGATGTGTCTAGATGTAGCATGGCCAGTGGTGGCATACACATCTCGTCAGCTAAAACCTTATGAATTCAACTATCCCACTCACGATCTTGAGTCGGCGACGATTGTATTTGCTTTGAAAATTTTGAGACACTATCTCTATGGTGAGACTGTAGAGTTGTACTGCAACCACACGAGCTTGAAATACTTGTATCATTAGAAAGAGCTCAACATGAGACAGCGCAGATGAATGGAGTTGCTGAAAGATTACAATCTAGAGATCATATATCATCCCAAAAAGGCTAAAGTATAGCTGCTAGATAGACAAGCTTTATCTATTAGAGATATGATTGCTTGAGGTTAAACTCAGGAATATGACTTGTCACCCAGGGGACTAGTCAGGTACAAGAAGCGGATTTATGTTCCACCACAACTAGAACTGAGACAGCAAATCTTGAAGGAGGCACATAAAAGTAAGTATACTCTGTATCCAAGAGCTACAAATATGTACCATGACCTGAAAGCCCATGAAAAAAGAGGTGACTAAGTTCGTCGCTCGTTGTCTCACATGTTAGAAAGTGAAAGTTGAACATTAGTGACCATCAGGGCTTCTGCAAAACCTTGAAATTTCTAAGTGGAAGTAGAAAAGCATTACTATGGATTTTGTAATAGGGTTACCTAATGTCAGAAACCTCAACACTATATGGGTGATAGTTGACAGATTCAAGAAGATAGCCCACTTTCTGCCTATCAGTGTTCACTATGCTCTAGACAGATTAGCAGAAATTTACATTAAGGAGATTATAAGGTTACATAGTACTCCGAAGAACATCATCTTAGATAGAGATCCACAGTTCACTTCCAAGTTTTGGAAGGTGGTTTATGAAGCTTTAGGTACCAAGATCCAATTCAGCATGACATATCATCCTTAGATGGATGGGTAGATGGAGTGAACCATACAAACACTTGAGGATATGCTAAGGGTGTGTGCACTTGATTTCAAAGGTAGTTGGGACAAATTCCTTCTATTGGCAGAGTTTGCCTACAATAATAGTTATCATTTGAGTATCCAGATGGCTTCATATGAGGCACTATATAGGAGAAAGTGTCAATCGCCCTTGTGCTAGACAGAGTTGTCTAGGAGGCATCTACTAGGGCTAGATATTATTGATCAGACAATAGAGTAAATAAAGTTAATTAAGCAAAGGTTGTTAACTGCTCAGAGCCGACAGAAAAGTTATGTGGACAAGAGGTGAAAACCTCTGGAATTTGAATTCGGCGACCACGTGTTCATGAAAGTATCACCAGTTACAGGTATTGGCAGATCATTGAAAGTACATAAGCTGCATTCGAGGTACATTAGTCTGTTCGAGATCTTGACGAAGATTGGACCAATAGCGTACCGTGTAACCCCCTGACTTTAAACACGTAATTATAATTCGATAACACATATTTAAATCGGATTAGAGACCATTGGATGCTTTAACCTTGTTTTAAATTTTCTGTCTCATAGTAAAATTTTCACAAAAACTTTCAAAACTCTTTTTCCCATCCTGGTCTCAATTTCAATATTCGAATATAATTACCTGTGCAGTTAATATACATTCAATCATATCAGAGTGTATAACCGTCTCCTCGGCAACTCCCGGGTTCTATACATATATAACCTGAGGATTTATAAGTATACACTAGGGGTTTACACAACCAAAACTAAATGTAGTGTTCCTGATTCAGAATATACAGTAATCCCGAGTTTAAAATACATAACCAACGTTTCTAATTCAACTATATACCCCCAAGGGTCCTAATTGCTCTGGGTTGGCCGCTTCTCCTTTGAGCCACACACCCTGTCTGAAATGTTAGTCATAGGAAAGAATGAGATTCGAGAGAATCTCAGTAGTAACAAACCACTCACACATTGCATAAACACAAAGCATGTACATAAATCACAAACAGCAACAGCAGCAGCAATTCACAGATACATGGTTTTCACCACAAACGACAGCACTCACGGCTGTATACACAATACAGCAGCTCTCGCTGTATTCATAATCACGACAGCTTACGCTGTAATCAGTAATCAACATCACGACAGCTTACGCTGTAATCACAATAACGACAGCTTACGCTGTAAATGACAGCTTGCGCTGTAAACGACAGCTATCACCAGCTGTAACCGCAACAGCATCAGAAATCATCATAAAACAGTGATACAACACACATACAGTGCATTACACAAAATATAAGAGAGAGAGAGAGTCACTATCTTGTCCTTTCCTGACGTCCTTCGGCGCAGTTGGCTCCCGAGGGCGGCAAATATCGAATCCTACAATTCCAAATGCACCATTTAGACACTTCCATAGTGTTACTTGGGGTTATATGAGTCTATAATGAAAATTTACAAAAATACCCCAGGGGACCCGGCCCGGGCTCGCCGTACCCGGTCCGGCTGTACTTTTCTTGAAATTTTGACATGGGCTATCCTGACATATTTTCGCCCAAGGAATCCATTTCCGGACTCGGAATTATCAAATTCAATGTTAAATTACGAAATTGCCCTTGGCAGCCCTACTTTTAGGGTTTTAGGGGTGTTTCCATAATTATGCTTTCTCGGCCTTTTTTGAAAAAGTGCCCAACTGTAACCCCACCTATTTTCGCCCACTGAATCCAATGGAATCATCAAATCATTGAAAATCCAAATCTAAGACCCATTTACAGCCTTGGCCAAAATATACATGTTCTCTAGGAAAAATTGGGGTTTTACGATTTCGGCTCCGTAAACGCATTCCTTTCTACTCCTAACCACTCTATTCACTATTACATTAGGTTATAACTACCATTTGAACCAAAATTGGGCAGCATAACCCTTAGGAAACTCAATTTCCAAAATTTAAAATAATGGCAATCCGGCGAAATTTCACCGATTAAATTGCCCTCAGCAGCCAGAATAAGCAATATACGAAAGTTTGGAAGTTACCTCAAGCTCCCTCTGGCTTTTCCCAAATTTGGCTGAACCCTAGCCTCTTTGAAACACCAAATCTTGAGCTTCACAACCTTAAAGAATAAAGAGGAGTAGCTTAGAGTCGGAATTATACGCGTTAGGAGCTAGATCGTCGGAGAAATCGGCTTACCTTGCGAGATTTCTTCCTCTTTTTCTCTCTTTTCTCCAAGCTCTCTTCACGTCTTTTTTTTCTCTGAAATGGGTCGGGAATGGCTGATCAAGATGATGGAATTGCTTTTAATTCCATGTTGATGTCACCTTACCACATGATGATGTCATAATTTCTAATTTCACATTTTCGGATTTTCTGGCAGATTTTCTGCCCAACTTTGAAAAATCATAACTAATTCTAGAAAAATCGAAATGAGATGATTCCAAAGCCAAATGAAAGATATTTAAGTCCTCTTCATAGGAAAAATATTGGCCATTACTGAAAATCACCACAAAATTCCCAGAATTTCAATCTTTGCATACTGTTCCAGAAAATAATTAATTTCGCTGGGCAAACTTCAAAAATCCAAAACTCTTAGGTCACAAATCAAAATGATACAAATTATATGTTCATTTTGAAGCTTGACATGTGAACTTTAATACTGGAAAATTTCAGAATTGTTAGACACCATTTGCCTATTTAAAACGTCCATACAAATTGGCTGCCCTGTACAGAGTTTCAATGGACAGAGTTTTCAACTTTTGCACGATTGTTCCTAATGGTTCCAATTTCACAATAAACACTCTCCCCACATGAATTTTCACAAGGAAGCCATTGGAGTCATTAAAATATCCAAATTCCCATCACACATTCTCCAAAAGTGTTTATTCAACAATAATTATATCCACTTTTAAAGTCATTAGCCCTTAATCACTTTTTGGGATATTACATACCGCATCGCTTTGCCACCAAATTTGAGCAGACTACACGATATTTTCCTTGTTTCTCATGTTTCCCAGTTGAAAAAGTATCAGCCTGATCCAAAACATGCAATAGAAAATGAGATTTGACCTATGAAGTCATACCTGACTCAATCATTAATCGATAGGAAAAGCAACTCAGGAACAAGAGCATTCCATTCGTCAAGATTTTCTGGAAAGGGTTATCTCCCAGAGAGGCGACGTGGGAAATGGAAGAAAGTATGAAGAAACGTTACCCAAAATTTATGGCTGTCTAGTTGTAGCAAATTTTGGGGACAAAATTTATTTAGGCGGGGGAGAACTATAACACCCCAAATTTATATTCACCAAACATATTCTAATTATTTGAGAAATTCAATAAAATGGTGAATATTCATGAATTTAGAATTTATGAATTTTATAAATGTTCATTTTCATGAGAAATTGGGTAGAAAACAATTATGGAATTAATTTGGGTAATTTAAAAAGTCACATATTAAGGTCCAAAAATGGAGAAATAATAGAGAAGATATTTAGTCCAAAACTAAATGAAAATTCGCCAAACAAAAAGAAGAAAAGAAATTAGATTAAAAAGGTAATGGCAAAATCGTAACTTTGCCAATTTAGTACAAAATTTATTATTTTTCAATTAATTGAATTTAATTTCAATTAATTAAGAAAAATAAAGGGGAAGAATATATTTGGATAATTTTGGTCAAATAAATATAAATTTATGAAAAATTTGAGCAAAAGTGCAAATTTGACCAAAATTATGACTTTACGTGAATATGTAACTTGAACAAATTATGAAGCCAATTGAGATCAAAGGGAAGGACCCTAGGCATCTCATACATGTAACATGAAGGATGAAATATTAGTTGTGTGATACCTGGTCTTAAGGATATGGTTACACAAGGTTAAAGGTTTATGTACATAAAGTTTAATTTTTGGAAATTAAACTAATGAATAAAATATTATAAAACATAAGATGAAAAGCATCATCTTCCTCCCTTAGCAGCTAAAACCGACACACAATCGCCCTCAAAGAGAGAGAAAGAGTTGAAAAATTTTAGAGAGAGAAGGAGCAAGAAATTGCATGGTAAGTCGATTCCTCCGATAATTTAGCTTCTAACCGGTACAATACTTCTCCTAAACTTCATCTCTATGTAAAATCAGGTTTGTGAAGCTCAAATTTGGTTGTTTAAAAGGTTCTGGTTTTAGCCATATAGGAGAAGAGCAAGAGGCGGCTCGAGTTAACTTCCAAACCTTTGAATATTGATTGTTCTGGTTGTTGTGAACAATTTAACTAGTGGAATTTCGCTGGATTGTCTTGGTTTTAAATTTTGGAAATGAGGTGGCCTAGGCATTATGCTGCCAAAATTGGGTATAAATTATAGTTGTAACATAATAAAATACTTAATAAAGTTATCAGGAGTGGAAAGGAACCTGTATGCGGAGTTAGGTTTGGAAAACCACAATTTTCTTTGGTGAGTTGTGCATTTTGGCCAGAACTAGAAATGGGGCTAGGAGTTGGATTTTCAAGGATTTGATGATTCCATTGAATCCAAATCGAGTACAACGAGGCAGTGCCGAGCCCAGTCCTCAGGGTATTTTGGTAAATTTTTGCCATAGGCTAATGTAACCACTATAAACACTATGGAAGTTCCTAAAATGGTACATGAATGGGTTTTGACTAATTCCCGTACATTTGATATTTTAGGACCGACTTAGTGTAAGAGGCAAGCTTCACCCAAGAGGGGGGTGAATTGGGTGATGTTATAAATTTTTCGCTTGATGTGGTGATATGAAAAATATAGTAGATAGAGTAGAGTTGAGAAGATTTGAACACAGAGAGTTATACTGGTTCGGCCTAACAACCAGGCCTATATCCAGTCCTCAGAGATCAAGACCTACTGAGATTTTCACTATACCTCCAAGATTCAATGGGCTCTCAGAATGCCACAAAACAACAATCATCCTTGAACAGACTATGAGCAGAAATATTCTCTCAATAAGAAATTTCTCTCCCCCTTACGACAATTCTTACGTGCAGAAAAAGAACCTATGACCCTTCTCACTTGCTTATGTATACAAGACTTATGAGCAGCAACATTCTCTCCTGCTTACACCACTGTAAGTCTTACGAGTAGCAACATTCTCTTCTGCTTGTATCTTATAAGGCTTATGAGTGGAAGGTACAACAAGGAATTCTCTCAACTGCTTCTCTCGTAAGGAAATCTACCCTCTCAAGGTCCCAATACCTTGAGATCAAATAAACATAGAATTTGAATTGTATGAAGACTCTCTTACAGAGCAAATGAATAAACACTGAAGATCAATGTGTATACAGAGAAAATGATGAATAGCAGAGACTCGTGTATAAGCTTGTGAATTCTTGTGCTTCGTTGTCGTACTTGACTATCTCTGAATCTCTGTATATATAGTTGCTTTAGTTTTTGCCCGTTTGGGAAATCATCGTTTGAGGAGCGGGACTTTTGCAACTATTGAAAGACACGTGCAAGTTTTGAATAATCTGAATGTGGTAGGTACGTGCGTGCTTTGTTTCTCACAATGATTGCTGATTCATCAAGTTTGTTTTTGAAAACCCATTTGGTCCCTATAACCGTATGATCTTTAGGTCGAGGAACCAAATCCCAAACTTGATTTCTTTGAAATTGATTTAGTTCTTCTTGCATAGCAATCACCCAATCATTGTCAGATAAAGCTTCTTTTATATTAGAAGGTTTAATTTCAGAAATAAAAGCAGGAAAAGTTACCTCATTGAGGATTCTATTTCTGGTTTTGACACCTTCATAAATATCTCCTATAACTTGATCAATTGGATGATCCTTCATATGTCTCCATGCTTTTGGTTGAGCATAATCATCGACATCTTCTAAATTTTGAAAATCATTTGTTTCAAAATCATCTTGCTTTGAAATAGATTTGTTTTTCTTGATTGGATCCATTTCTTCTTCATCAATAAGTTTTGTCTGAGATTCAATTTCATCAAACACAACATGAATAGATTCTTCAACAGTACATGTTCTTTTATTGAAAACTCTATAAGCCTTACTTCTATTAGAATATCCTAGAAATATACCTTTATCAGACTTTGAATCAAATTTACCTAAGTTTTCTTTACCATTGTTGAGAATGAAACACTTACACCCGAAGATATGAAGATAAGCAATATTTGGCTTTCTTCCTTTGTAAAGTTCATATGGCGTCTTTCTAAGTGATTTGCGGATATATGCTCGGTTTGAAATATAGCATGCAGTACTCATTGCATCTGCCCAGAACACTTGTGACATTTCTTTTTCATTAAGTAATGCTCTCGCCATTTCTGTAAGAACTCTGTTCTTTCTTTCCACTACTCCATTTTGTTGAAGGGTTCTAGGAGCAGAGAAGTTATGATATATTCCTTCGTTGTTGCAGTAGTTTTCAAATAGTTGATTATCAAATTCTCCTCCATGGTCTGTCCTAATAGAAACAATAGAAATACCTTTCTCATTTTGAACCTTTTTGGCAAACATGATGAATTCAGCAAATGTTTCATCTTTTGAAGCAATAAATATAGTCAAAGTAAATCTTGTAAAATCATCGACAATTACTAAAGTATATAAATTTCCTCCAAAACTTTTTACTCTTGCAAGTCCTACCAAATCCATATGAAGTAATTGTAAAGGTTTTGAAGTAGAAATCTCATACTTGTTTTAAAAGAAGACTTAGTTTGTTTGCCTTTTTGACATGCTTCACAAATCATATTATCTTTGAATTTAAGTTTGGGAAGACCAACAACTAAATCTTTTCTAATCAGTTTGTCAAGTTGATTCATATTGACATGAGCCAAACGCTTATGCCATAACCAACTTTCCTCTGATTGACTTAGAAAACAATTTTCAGAAGAATTTGAATTTAAATCAATAGTATAACAATTACCATCCCTTTGAGCTTGGATCTTTGCCTTGATATATTCTTTGTTTAGAGGTAAATCTTTCTTGCTTACCATCAAGTATTCTTTTGAGTCAAAAATTACCTAGTTATCTTTGTCAGTGCTTTGACTTACACTCAGGAAGTTGTGGCATAATCCCTCAACATAATATACTCCATTGATTTGAACACCATCGGATTTTCCTACTTCACCAATTCCAGCAATACGTCCAGATTGATTACCTCCAAATGTTACCTTTCCTCCTTCTCTAGTTTCTAGCATGGTGAACTTATTTTTGTCACCAGTCATGTGTCTCGAACAACCACTATCAATATACCATTTGTTTGCTCGAGATGCCTTGAGACATACCTAGAATAAGATGATCAAGTTTTAGGTACCCACACTTTCTTGGGTCCTTTGTGGTTAGTATGTGATGTATGTGTCCCTTTTGGAACCCATTTATATGTTCCAACAACCTGTCCCTTTTTGAAATAACATGATGAAGTATAATGTCCTTTCCTGTTACAATAATTGCATGATGCAAATGGATTTGATGTATGCACAGAATTCCTGAAATATTTAAGATATGCTCTACTATTATTCTTATATCCTTTATTCTTATCATGACAGAATTATATCCAATTCCAGATTTATCAAATGAAACTTTCTGAGAATTTAAAATAACCTTGAGAGTTTCACTTCCTTTAGTAAACTTTTCAACAATTTTTGTTAAATCTTCTATTTTCTTATCTTTCTCTTTACACATTTCATATGATGATATGACAGTACTTTCTAATTCTTTTACTTTCTTCTTATAGCTAACCATTTCTTTAGCAACTTTGATAAACTCTGTATGCAATGCATTATATTCAGATAACAATTCATTATAAGTAGGTTCAAAATCACATACCTCAGAGTTTGATTCTTCTTCCTTGGCTACTAAGCACAGATTTGCTACTTCGTCATTGTCACTTTCTTCGTCTGACGAACTATCTCCCCATATAGATGATATATATGCTTTCTTTTTTTGCTTCTTTTTGTCTTTGTTCTTGAAGCATTCAGATTTGATGTGTCCAGGTTTCCCACATTCATAGCATACTATCTGCTCTTCTTTATTTTCTCTCTTGCTTGGTCCACCTTGATAATTTTTGAAGTTCTTTTGACCTCTTCTGTAGAATCTTTTGAATTTTCTTACGATCAATCCCATTTCATCATCGTTAGGGATATCTTCATTCTCAGACGATTCTTCTTCCTCCTTGATAGCTTTTAGTGCAACTCCCTTTTTCTTCTTATCATCTAACTCTTCAAGTTCCTTTTTGAACCTCAACTTTCCTTCATACTCTGAAAGACTCCCAAAGAGGACAGCTACGGATCTCATAGATTCTCCTTTAGCTTCTTCAATAGCTGTCACCTTCACTTCCCATTCTTTTGTAAGAATATTAATAATCTTTCTTACCTGGGAATTTTGATCAAACGATTTTCCAAGAGCAGATAATTGATTAACAAGATGAGTATACCTGAGTTCGAATTCTGATATGCCTTCTCCAGATTTCATACGAAATAGGTCATATTCTGTAATTAGAGTATTGACTCTATTTTCTTTGATTCCGGATGTACCTTCATGAGCAATTTCTAGAGCATCCCACATATCTTTGGCAGTTGGTAGAGTACACATTCGAAAATATTCTTTTTGACTAAGAGCACTCAGTATCATTAAAATGGCTTTACTATTTAATGTTACGAACCTTTTGTCATTCTCGTTAAACTCATCTGGGCTCTTTTTAACTGCTCTATCTTCGATTTTCTTCATTGGAACATAGTCACCATCTTGTATAACATTCCACAATCCGTACTCGTTGGCCATCACGAACACTCTGAATTTAGCTTTCCAGAACGAAAAATGTTCTCCAGCAAAACCAGGAGGTCTAGTGATTGAAACTCCATCTGGAAGGATATTTTCACCCATTGTTGCCATTTGTCGGATCCTTCTCAAGCTATTAGGCTCTTCGGAGAAGACGAGGCTCTGATACCAAATGTAAGAGGCAAGCTTCACCCAAGAGGGGGGTGAATTGGGTGATGTTATAAATTTTTCACTTGATGTGGTGATATGAAAAATATAGTAGATAGAGTAGAGTTGAGAAGATTTGAACACAGAGAGTTATACTGGTTCGGCTTAACAACCAGGCCTACATCCAGTCCTCAGAGATCAAGACCTACTGAGATTTTCACTATACCTCCAAGATTCAATGGGCTCTCAGAATGCCACAAAACAACAATCATCCTTGAACAGACTATGAGCAGAAATATTCTCTCAATAAGAAATTTCTCTCCCCCTTACGACAAGTCTTACGTGCAAAAAAAAAACCTATGACCCTTCTCACTTGCTTATGTATACAAGACTTATGAGTAGCAACATTCTCTCCTGCTTACACCACTGTAAGTCTTACGAGTAGCAAAGTTCTCTTCTGCTTGTATCTTATAAGGCTTATGAGTGGAAGGTACAACAAGGAATTCTCTCAACTGCTTCTCTCGTAAGGAAATATACCCTCTCAAGGTCCCAATACCTTGAGATCAAATAAACATAGAATTTGAATTGTATGAAGACTCTCTTACAGAGCAAATGAATAAACACTGAAGATCAATGTGTATACAGAGAAAATGATGAATAGCAGAGACTCGTGTATAAGCTTGTGAATTCTTGTGCTTCGTTGTCGTGCTTGACTATCTCTGAATCTCTGTATATATAGTTGCTTTAGTTTTTGCCCGTTTGGGAAATCATCGTTTGAGGAGCGGGACTTTTGCAACTATTGAAAGACACGCGCAAGTTTTGAATAATCTGAATGCGGTAGGTACGTGCGTGCTTGTAATGATGTTGTCTGCCATTATTTGACTTTCTCCGTAACAACTAATTTCAAATGTTCATCTTCCTACATCACACTTATAATACATTTAAAATGATGTTAAGGAATGATAATAAGTAATGATGATATGAATAAATAACAATAAACCATATTCGGATTTGAACGTTGTGAAACTTGGCATTTTTGGTGATCTGGCAGAGCATCACTTGAGCATGGATGGCTCACTCGAGTGATCTTCCTATTTTCCTCTTTATGCTTCAGTTATCGGGTTGTGCTTGCAAAGGATTTCAGAGGGACAGAATTCTCACTCGCGAGTGATGTGGGGTCTCACTCGTGCACAACTCCTCCTGCTCGAGTGATCTTGCATTTTCCACTGGGAGTGTCTTCTCGGGTCATCACTCGCATATCATTTTAGCAAGATTGAGATTTTGTACTCGCGGATGATGTGGTCCCTCACTCGAGCACACATACTCCTGCTCGAGTGAGATGCATATTCTCAAGGAATATGCTCTCAATATCAATACTCGCATCAGGTTTGGAGAGGGATAAATTTATCACTCGCAGGTGATGTGGGCCCTCACTTGAGCACACAGACTCCTGCTCGAGTGAGAAGAATATTCTCAAGTAATATACCTTTTATACAAGCACTCGCATCAGATTTGGAGAGGGATAGAATCTTCACTCGTAGGTGCAGATGCGTCACTCGAGCAGATGAGGTTGTGCTCGAGCATACTTGCACTTCCTTGAACTTCATGACTCTCGGCCAAGCACTCGCAATACCTTGCTCAAGTACAGAATGCTCATGCTCGAGCATTGATGTCTCTGCTCGAGTGAATCAAGGAAGCATGATATTACTTGCTCTCGGCCAAGCACTCGCGGACCTTCACTCGCATGTGCTCGAGTGAGAATAACTTCTCTGCTCGAGTGCAAACTCCAGTGCTCGAGTGAATCAGTGAGTATAATAGTGGCATGCCTCTCGGGTGAACACTTTCTGGCTTTCACTCACACCTGCTCGAGCACAGAAGGGATCTATGCTCGAGTGCAAAGCTCATGCTCGAGCACTCCAGTTCAATTTGACAGCAGATACTAGAAAACATTCCTATATGCATTTGGTAACTTTGTAATCTTTTCTTAATCTTATAAAAACATGATTTACATACAATTGTCTTTTTGTTATCATCAAAACTTGGGATCTAACACTTAGGAGCATGAGGTTGGCACACTTTATGAGAAGAGTATTTTGAGGCTGAAAAGGGTTCAAGTAGTAACTACTATCTCTCATACATTATATGACTATTGATACGATGTGTGTTACTATATTTTGTGACATGAACATGTGCCTGAGGAACATTACCTAGCTATAGTCAAGGACTTAGTTGAGGTACACTGGTCTTACCTAACTATAGTTAGGGACTCAGTAGAGGTATACGTATAGGTTTCAAATGGATAGTTGGCCCTTAGCTTTGTGTACACACACAGTTGATATGAATTCTCATTTTACATTATATAGTACATTGCATATTTAATTCTCACATTTTATATGTTTGATCACATATTGCTACTAAGATTCCTTAGAATCTCACCCCGCTTTCTAAACAAAAATGTCTTAGTGGGAGCCAGCAGCTCGAAAGGCAAGAACATGGATATAGGGAACTGATGGGCATATTTTTTGAGACGAAGATAGTGGTTATTTATAGTCTATATTTGGAATATTTTTGGGATACTCTATACATAATTGTAAATATTATCAAATTCTGCATTGTTGATGCCTATCTGAAAATGAATACTATTATAAGTGTATTTGTACATTTTTGTTTGCCTATGGAACTTGGTATTTAGTACCTTGTGCTTATCAAAATGGAAATGGGTGTTAATATCTAGGCTTTCTACAAGTGTGATAAATCAGTTACCCTTCACAAGACCTACTCGGGTGTATCCACCGCATCAAGGATATGGTCGCTATGGTTGGGGACCTTGGTAGTCTTTCTTCTCAGGTTGGAAAGGCTTCTTGTTGTTTCCCTTCGAAAAGAATCCTTGTCTCTTTCATTTTTTATAAGTATTCCCCTGCCTAGATCCACCTCGATTGTTTGCATTTTTGTTTCTATGCACCCTCCTCAAGTTACCCTATCAGCCGACATACTTACACTACCTTGTTGAATTTGGCGAATTGCTGGGCAACTAGCTTCTACTTCATCTCGGGCTTCAGTCGTCTAATTAAAATATCAGAGCTCCATTCCTCATCATCTTTAAATTGTAAATAAGAGGAGTAATAGGATAACCAAGGGAACTGGGACAGGTACTCATCGAAAGTCTCAGTATCACCCTGTCGTATAGCTAGGAATTCTTTTTCCTTTGCAAGCCTCACGGACCTCAGGAAGAATTTCTCGTTGAACATATGTTGGAATAACTCCCAGGTCAATGGAATTTTTTGTGCATTCAGTATTATTGTTGTATTTTTCCACCAGTGGTCGGCATCTCCCTCCAATTTATATATGGTCATTCTAGCTTTCATCTTTGTAAGACACCCCAGCACCTCAAATATCTTTCTCCAACCGTGTTAACCATTTCTCAACAGATTGTGGATCAAATTTTCCTCTAAATGCCATAGGTTGGTACTTAATGAACTTAGGTATCCAGTATTGGAGATCTTCTTCTTCTCGATCTAGAACAATAGGAATCCCATGACCAGATTCATGCGTCTGTGAGTGCTCACTATTGCCAGACAGCTCCTCCTCTAGATCCACCTCATTATCTTCATTTGCCTTAGTGTTTTTAGGTTATGCCTTATCTTCATTTTGCTTTTCTATCAATTCTCGGATTTCCTCACGCAAGCCCTAAATCATTTCAAGAATTCGCTACATAGCATTTGGTAGGGGTTTCCTACTTCCTCAACTTCTAATACTGTGACCCTTTTCTTTGGTCTACCCTTCACCATTATTTCTTTTAACTATTACCAAAGAAATTAGCACCATTAATATGTCACTTATCATATATATATATATATATATGTAAATATTCCTTAAGAACAGTATATACATATGATAATATTAAAGAGTCATATTTACAACAAAAGTATCTAAAGTGGCCTAATATTTATATAAGAGTAGCCTTGTGCTACCATAACTAGTCTAACTGGCCTTACCATTACCAGTCCATATTTTGCACCACATATAGTTCTATGTGATCTAGAAAATTTTAAAACTCGAAGGGACCCCAAAATACAATCTCATTCTTTTTTCTTGATCTAGGAAGTAAAATCAGAAAGGTAGGCTAGTGTGGTTTGGATCCAGATTTGATCAGTCAACACTAACCCAAGCTCGGCCCTTTGCCTATATCGTAACATAGAGAAAAGATATTTATTGAAATGAATCAAATATATTTACCTAAAGTGCTCCCATAGTTCATGGTCTGGGTGTGAGTAAAAGGCTAACTCAACTATTGGGGAACTACACTCAGTATTAGAATCAAGACTCTAAAAAGTTTTGTCATTCTCGGGATCACTAGTATCACCTATAGAGGGCTCAATGCCAGGACTAGCCTGCCTAGCCTTTATCATGATTATTGTATGGTTGGGAACTCTTTTCCTTGCCATACATAATACTCTCAGTCCCTCTACTCGCTCCCTTATTAATAACTATATAAAGTTTACCCTCCGATATACGATGCTCTGGGGGAGGTTGGTTAACAGATAGGGGTGAACTACTTCTTTGTCTTTTCCTATCAGACATGATTCCTAGCACAAAGCAATTAACAAAGGGTTAGATTTTACTAACATAAGCAGAGAACTTTATACTAGAGCTAAGAACTTATGGTCTGATACCAACAAATGTATCACCTTTATTTTCAAAGTGTATAGATGGCTTAAGTGTAGTACTATCTTTAAAAAAGAGATCGATAATCTTTTGTAAATAGTGGATGTCCCAACTTCAAGCAAAGTATGGAGCTGTACTTGAGTGGGTTTTCAAAAATCTTTTCAAAAATTGCTTTCATATTTGATCTCATATTATTTTAAAATTTATTTTAAGCCATATGTTTTTAGTTCATTTTTCATATCAGAGTTTTTACCAATTAGTTCTCTGCTGAAACCCAAACTCTATTTTTTTAATTAATGACCTTAGGTGGATGGCTATCCACTTCTGGTTTGGATGCCGCTATGTGTTTGCTTATATATAGGTGTTTATTTACATGTCTACAGACTTGCCAGTATGAGATTGACTACACTTAAATACAGTCTCCAAAATAGATAACCAACAAAAAATTAAATTCTAAGTCCTACGCTTCATTTGCCTTTGTTTACCTTCTTGCCTGAGCTGAATATTTGTTTTGGAAAAATAAGGTGAGATTAATTGAATCTTATAAGTAACATATATCACCTATATAAGATGCATACATATAACATTCCATGTCAACTAAAGTTTCAATACAAACAACATATTCAATATTTAGAGATAAATTCATGATATGCAAAAAGCATAAAGTTACTAATTCAAGGACAGCCGTCCCTTTCCACAGTACTGGAAAATTCTATTTGGCCTTGGCCCTTCTCATCTAAATGTCTTAAATTCACAATGCAGGTACAAACATACATATAACAAATTATATAATATGTGAGGGATAAGTTACTACCTGACACTTTTTCCAAATCTTGATCTTGATTGACGTGCTTTGGACATCCTGGGCAAGTGTCAAGTCCTATATTATAATTTATGGGCAATGAGTTATTACTTAATCCAATTCCTTCATAAATTATTCTCTTATGTTGGTTGTCATTAGAGTCACTTTATTAGGCTTAATATATAGCTAATGAGCCCAAGGTAACCCCAAATGCTAAACTTAGCCCTTTAAGGTATACTTTTATTACAAAAACCCTTTAATTTGAATTTTCGCATATTTACCACAAGCTAACAGATTTTTCACTAAATTTTAAAAAATCATAACTAATTCTAGAATAATTCAAATAGGGTTATTCAAAATTCTATGTGACTCTTATTAAGTCTATTTTAAGGGAAAAATACTTCCAGTAGCCACCTATCCATGTACACTTCCCTGTTTTTCTTTTTCTCCCTGCTGCCAAAAAATCTGACCAGTTTTAATGGTCTACTTTAAACACTCATAACTCCTAGTATACTTATCTAAATTCTTCCTAATACCTATCAAATTAAAGGTCTTTAAGTGTAATTTAATTCTAAAAATCCTAATCATCATCAGATGAGTTTTGGATAGTGAAATTGTCACCACAACAAAACTTCCAGAAAAAATGCACACTAGAAGCTTTGTCACAGAAGCAGCCTTAATTTCCAATCTTTAAGTCTTTAAACCAGTATGTGAAAAATTATAACCAGAGCCTATTCTTACCAAATTTTTTGTGTCGAATCCAATGAAAACCTAAAAAATACTAAAATCAAACTCCCTCACCCAGTTTTGCTTCTGACCAAAATATACACTCAAAAATAACAAAAATCCAACTTTGAGTTTTTAACTATCGACAAGCCTAATACTTCAACAAGCATCATATATCACCTTATATATGCTTAAAACATCGTCCTTCTTCAAAAACAACCCTTGGATGAAATGCATGGGTGGTTCAAGAGCTAAGAAAAACTCAATAAAATCATAAAGTATTCGGTTCAAAAGAAAGCCTACGCTTACCTCTTCGCGTTTCTACAAGTGGTTCGGTATTTTGGTGGCACTCTAGTAGGCTAACTAACACAAAAAACCTTAGATGAGAAATCTAAGACCATATAATTGAAGCTTATAGTGAGTAGAGGAAGTTTCTTGAAGGACTTACTGGACGATAACGGCGTTTCGGGGTCAGAATTGGCTCCGATAGTAAGGAGAACTCACTATTCACTCCTCCTTCTCTCCTCTTGTGATCTTAAGCTTATGAAATCAGATTTTCTTTCTCTTTCCATGCTTGCATGACATTTAGCTCTTAAAATGGAAGGGAATGGTTGAGATTTAATCTTGCAAAGTGATCTCATCTTAGCTTGCTACGTGTCACAAGTTTAAGGCTTAAAAGTGCCACGCGTCATGTAACTATTGGTCTTCCATTTTCTCTTTCTTTGGTGGGGCATAAATGGTCAGGGGAAGGAAGGGGCCTGACAATTTCCCTGGACTATTGGGTTCGGTGCTCGAACCATAATGTACGTGACCCCGCCGAAGACTGGTGGATTCCCCAAACTCAGCTGCTAGGTGGTGTACTCTGGCGATGACAACACGAAAGGCATAAAGTAGGTGAAATGATAAGGGACATATGTCACCTCCTTATTTGGCCAACACAAAACAACCTTTATACTTTGTCATCATTAAAGGACACGTGTCAAGCTCTTGCTTTACCAACAAAAACAATGTGCCATCATGAGCCGTCATTACATACTTTATTGAATTTATTTTAATAAAGACGATCCATTGGTGCATTACTCAGAATTCTACTCAGGATTGTGACATGCATATCAAGGCATGCCATCCAAACCCCGAATCCCTCCAATCTCACATCTAACATTATATACCCTGTAACCACAGACAAATTTTCCTCTGACTATTTACACTCGTAATTTACAATCCTGACTTCTCAATTTTCACGAATAACACCATGGACATGTAGAAAATCTGAAAGTGACTCCACCTTTGGTGCGAACCCACAAGGGAAGATCCCACGAACCCACAAGCAATTCTGAGATATACATACCCCAAGAAAGCTAAACACAGATCGACGATCCACTTGAACCCTTGAACACGAAAGAACAAGGACCCGAAGTGTTGGAAAACGCCACAAGGTTGATCAAGCCTTGATAAGTTTGTTAGTTCTAAAAAGAACCCTTAGAGAGAATCAACTCTCAAGAAATAAAGTGCAGAAGTGCAACTTTCATTTATGATTCAAATCTGAATTGTGTCCTACAAATGAAGAAGCACCAAGTATTTATAGGAACCTAATTGTAGTAGGTGCAAATCTGAACATAGAAAATACAAAGTCTAATACCATGTGCTAGGAAACCTAAAAGTCTAATACATGAACACAAAATTCTAATACAATCTAGAAGAAAGTTGAAAACTCAAATACAAATGCTTAAAGAAACCAAAAGTCAAATCTCCCACCAACTCCTTGTTGATTTTCGCACACCTAACTTCAAGAATATGTAATCAGCAAATTAAGGCTCAAAATGTGCTTATTTAGACCCAAATGAGCCTCCCATGTGTAGTACTTGGTCCAAGCTCTTTAGTTCCAAGTTTGCAAGCCCAAAACTTGATCAATATCTCCATTTGCAGCCCATATGAAGTTAGTGACGTTTTCAGCATTTTTGTTAAGTTTTGATCCAATTGCTACTTGCTTTGTCCAAGTATCTTGCACTAGCCCATTTAATGCTTCCTTAATTTGTTTGGCTCTTGCTCTTGTGATTGGTCCACTTGGTATTTGCAAAGGATCGCTTGAATGTGACACAACTTGCTGGATCGCATCATTCCCTCTCTCCTCAAAAGGATTCGTCCTCGAATCTTCACCTACATCAAAAGGAGATAAATCAGCTACATTAAAAGTAGCACTAACAGAATACTCACCAGGCAAATCAATCTTGTAAGCATTATCATTTATTCTTTCAAGAACTTGAAATGGACCATCTCCTCTTGGAGCTAATTTTGATTTTCTCTGAGCTGGAAATCTTTCTTTTCTCATATGCACCCACACCCAATCTCCAGGTTCAAAAAGAACACGCCTTCTTCCTTTATTGGCCTTGAATGCATAATGTTCATTTTTCTTTTCAATTTGTTGTTTCACACGCTGATGAAGTTGCTGCACTATTTCAGCTTTCTTTTTCCCATCAAGACTTGCTCTCTCATCAATAGGTAATGGTAATAAATCCAAAGGAGTTAGTGGATTAAAACCATATACTATTTCAAAAGGAGAATAATCAGTAGATGAATGCACACTTCTGTTATATGCAAATTCAATGAATGGCAAACAATCTTCCCAATTTTTCAAGTTCTTTTGAATCACAATTCTGAGTAATTGTGATAAGGTTCTGTTAATAACTTCAGTTTGTCCATCAGTTTGTGGATGACAAGCAGTAGAAAATAACAATTTAGTACCAAGCTTTCCCCACAAAACTCTCCAAAACTGACTCAAGAATTTGGTATCCCTTTCAGAAACAATACTTTTAGGGACGCCATGAAGCCTCACAATTTCTTTAAAGAACAAATAAGCAATGTATGTGGCATCATCAGTTTTATGGCATGCAATGAAATGTGCCATTTTAGAAAATCTATCAACAACCACAAATATGGAATCCATCCCTCTTTTTGACCTAGGCAAACCCAAAACAAAGTCCATTGATATGTCAATCCAAGGTTCACTAGGTACAGGTAAAGGAGTATACAAACCATGTGGCAAGACTCTAGATTTAGCCTTTTTACATGTTATGCATTTAGCACAAATTCTTTCCATATCACGTTTCATTTTAGGCCAAAAGAAATGCTCATGCAAAACATCCAAAGTTTTTTTCACACCAAAGTGACCCATTAAACCTCCCCCATGTGCTTCTCTAACAAGCAATTCACGTAATGAACATTGAGGCACACACAGTCTATTTTCTTTAAACAAGTACCCATCAACTCTATAAAATTTAGCAAATGCTTTCTTTTCACACTCAAGGAACAATTCAGCAAAATTAGCATCATTTGCATACAACTCCTTGATATATTCAAAGCCAAGCAACTTAGTATTAAGAGTTGAAAGAAGAGTATACCTTCTAGACAATGCATCAGCAACCACATTTTCATTACCTTTCTTGTATTTGATGACATATGGAAATGTCTCAATAAATTCCAGCCACCTTGCATGTCTCTTGTTCAGCTTACCTTGACCTTTAATATGCTTCAAGGATTGATGATCAGTGTGAATCACAAACTGTTTAGGCCAAAGGTAGTGCTGCCAATTCTCCAAGGCTCTTTTAAGCGCATAGAGCTCTTTGTCATAAGTTGGATACTTCAAGGCTGCTCCATTTAGCTTTTCACTAAAATAAGCAATTGGCTTTCCTTCCTGCATTAAAACAGCTCCTATCCCAACTCCAGATGCATCACATTCAATCTCAAAAGTTTTGCTAAAATCAGGCAATACTAACACAGGTGCAGAACACAATTTTTCCTTAAGGCCAATGAATGCATCTTCTTGTGCTTTATCCCATTTAAAACCAACAGATTTTTTAATGACCTCAGTGAGTGGTGCAGCAAGTGTGCTAAAATCCTTCACAAATCGCCTATAAAAACTAGCCAAACCATGAAAACTTCTCACCTCAGTTATGCTTTTAGGTGTTGGCCATTCTTTTATAGCTCGTATCTTTTCCTCATCAACTTCTATTCCTTTAGCACTCACCACAAAACCAAGAAAAACAAGTTTATCCATGCAAAAATCACACTTTTTCAGATTTGCAAACAGTTTTTCTTTCCTCAAAACATCAAGAACACAATGCAAATGATCCAAATGCTCATCCAAATTCTTGCTATTAATCAGAATATCATCAAAATAAACCACAACAAATTTCCCAATGAAAGCACGTAAAACATGGTTCATTAATCTCATGAAAGTGCTAGGTGCATTAGTTAACCCAAAAGGCATAACTAACCATTCATATAATCCATGTTTGGTCTTGAAAGCAGTTTTCCACTCATCCCCTTCTCTCATTCTAATTTGATGGTACCCAGATTTCAAATCAATCTTAGAAAAGACAATAGAACCATGCAACTCATCAAGCATATCATCTAATCTAGGAATGGGATGGCGGTACCTTACAGTGATATTGTTGAC
The DNA here is from genome assembly GCA_963242795.1 of Inga leiocalycina. Lineage (NCBI taxonomy): Eukaryota > Viridiplantae > Streptophyta > Magnoliopsida > Fabales > Fabaceae > Inga > Inga leiocalycina. The sequence continues at coordinate 64,423,841 of OY725326.1, read as the reverse complement.
GGCTCTACAATCAATACACATCCTCCAAGTTCCATCTTTCTTTGGAACTAGAAGCACTGGAACTGCACAAGGGCTTAAACTTTCTCTAACATACCCCTTTGCCATGAGTTCTCCCACTTGCTTTTGAAGCTCTTTTGTTTCTTCAGGATTGCTTCTATATGCTGGCCTATTAGGAATTGTTGCTCCAGGAATGAAATCAATTTGGTGTTCAATTCCTCTAATAGGTAGTAAACCTGGTGGAGTTTCTTCAGGGAACACATCATCAAATTCCTGCAACAAAGAACCAACAACACTAGGAAAAGAAGAGTTAATGTCATTAGTGTTCAAAAAGGATTCCTTGTAAACAAGGAGTAGCAAGTGTGTTTCATCCAGAGAAGCACTTCTCACTTCACTCTCTTTTGCATAAAAACTCATTTTCTTCTTTTCTTTTCTCTCTTCACTCATTTCCTTTCTCTGGATTTCTTTTTTTGAACTTTCAGATTTTCTCTCTTTTTCACTCTCTTTTCTTTTCTCTCTCTCATTTTTCTCTCTTTTCATCTTGAGTTGATCCTCATATACTTGTTTTGGAGTCAATGGAACAAGAGTCACAAGCCTGCTGTTCATTACAAAAGAATATCTATTTGTAAACCTATCCCTCTTGACTTTTCTATCAAACTCCCATGGTCTTCCTAAAAGTATATGTGCAGCATGCATAGGAACAACATCACACAATATTTCATCACAATATTTGCCAATTGAAAAAGAAACAAGAACTTGCTTATCAACTTTAATTTCCCCACATTCATTCAACCATTGCAACTTGTATGGTCTAGGGTGTCTAATGGTAAGCAAATTCAATTTCTTAACCAATGTAGTGCTTGCAACATTTGTTACACTCCCACCATCAATGATCAAACTACAAACCTTGTTATTAATGAGGCAACGAGTATGGAAAATGTTTTCCCTTTGCTCATTCGTCTCATCTTCCTTCACTTGGCAATTCAAAGCTCTTCTAACCACAAGGCATTCTCCTTCTACGGCATATTCAACCCCATCATTACTAGCATCTTTAATGGAATCATGATCACTTTCACTTTCAGTCACAACTTCACTATTTTTAAGAATCATGACTCTCTTATTGGGGCATTGAGAAGCTATATGACTTGTTCCCAAACACTTGAAACACTTTATATCTCTATTTCTAGAAGTTTGGGAATCAAATTTACCTTTGCTCTTTGATGTAGCTTCTTCTTTGTTTTTAGTATTCTCCTTCTGGAAAGCTCTTTCTCCTTTCTTCCAAATCTGTTTTTGTGAAGAACTTGATCCAGAATGGAATTTTGAAGCGCCTTTACGCTTGAGTTGCTTCTCCACCTTAATTGCCATGTGCACCATGTCCTCCAACTCCACATAATGTTGCAATTCCACAGTGTCAGCAATTTCTTTGTGAAGCCCATTCAGAAAACGAGCCATTATAGCCTCTCCATCTTCTTGCACATTAGCTCTTATCAAAGCTAACTCCATATCTTTATAATATTCCTCCACACTCCTAGGGCCTTGTGTAAGGGTTTGCAACTTTTGATAAAGTTCCCTATAGTAATGGTTAGGAATAAATCTCCTTCTCATTAGAGTTTTCATTTCCCTCCATGTTGCTACGGGCCTCTCACCATTATTCCTCCTATTGATGCCCAATTTATCCCACCAAACAATGGCATAATCAGTGAATTCTATTGCTGCCAACTTCACCTTTTTTACGTCAGAATAATTGTGGCACTCAAAAATCATTTCTATCTTCTTCTCCCACTCTAAATATGCTTCAGGATCACTCCTACCTTGGAAAGGTGGTATTTTCATTTTGATGCTCCCTAGGTTCCCATCCACTCTATTTCTTTCCCTAGGAATATTTCTGCCATGTCCTCTCCTATACCTCCTATCTCCTCTATGCCTATTACTTCCCACTTCATATTCAAAATCTTCTTCACTAGCACCACTTACCTCATTATGCTCAGATTCAAATTCATCCATAGAGGTATCCCGCCTATTGTGCCTTCTAGGATTTGGTCTGACTCGTTGTAAGTTTGCAATTCTTTCATCTTGTCTATCCATCCTATCCCTCATTTCTCCATAAACAACATCCATACGTGCAAAATGTTGTTGCATTGCCTTGAAGTGGTCATCTAGATTCTTTGGGTTGTTACCACCAGATGTTTCTTCTGCATTTGACATTGTTTCTACAAGAAAGATGTTAGAGAAATAATTTTCCTCACAAATTCCTCACGTGTTTCCCTCAAGGATGTCACTCTACACTCGTGTTTCACTCAAATTTGGCTTTTAAGTTGATGTATTTCACTCTTGCCTTTTTCCACTCTTAGATTCCTCTTGTGGCACTTTAAAGAACTAAGCAATTCATAATCAAAGCAATCACAATTTGTAGAATCAACACAACACTTAGAATTATGGAATATCAAAGTGAGTATTAGAAAAGGAAATTCAGGGAAATCACAAACTTTACAAATTCTGGATGTGATAATAGATATTGCTCAAAACATTTCCACAACAATCTTTTTTTTCAATATTTTTTTTCAGATAATTTTTTTTTCTTTTTCTTTTTCTGATGCTCTTGTTTTTTTTTTCGTTTTTCTCCTCTACTGAAAATTTAAGAGAATGCAGAATCTATTACAAACAACAAAACTCAAGAAATCTGAACCCAGAAATTCCAGAAAATCATCTATTTTGGACAGACTATAACTCACAGTGGAAATTTTGGATTGAGATGAAACCAAAATGAACAGAAAGATGAGATTCTAAACTATGAAATGACCTATTGAACGATGTAAAACACAAAGGAAAAGTGGTCAAACAAGGACAGAATATTTTAGGACGTTCTGGATAAATGAAGATGAACAAGCCCAGAATTTTCCAGAAAACACAACTAGATTAAAATAGATAGAACTCACAAATGACAAATCGGATTGAAACGATTCCAAACCGAGATGAAAGAACAGATTCTGAACTATGAATTTGACATACTAAATATTGGAAAACACAAAGAAAAACTTGACGAACAGAAGTAACAAATCTGGACACGGACAGACACAAGACAAAACTTGAAACGACAATGGAAACGAAGAACAGATAGATATGACCTGAATTTAGATCCGAAGCTCTAATACCAAGATGGTGCGAACCCACAAGGGAAGATCCCACGAACCCACAACCAATTCTGAGATATACACACCCCAAGAAAGCTAAACACAGATCGACGATCCACTTGAACCCTTGAACACGAAAGAACAAGGACCCGAAGTGTTGGAAAATGCCACAAGGTTGATCAAGCCTTGATAAGTTTGTTAGTTCTAAAAAGAACCCTTAGAGAGAATCAACTCTCAAGAAATAAAGTGCAGAAGTGCAACTTTCATTTATGATTCAAATCTGAATTGTGTCCTACAAATGAAGAAGCACCAAGTATTTATAGGAACCTAATTGTAGTAGGTGCAAATTTGAACATAGAAAATACAAAGTCTAATACCATGTGCTAGGAAACCTAAAAGTCTAATACATGAACACAAAATTCTAATACAATCTAGAAGAAAGTTGAAAACTCAAATACAAATGCTTAAAGAAACCAAAAGTCAAATCTCCACCAACTCCTTGTTGATTTTCACACACCTAACTTCAAGAATATGTAATCAGCAAATTAAGGCTCAAAATGTGCTTATTTAGACCCAAATGAGCCTCCCATGTGTAGTACTTGGTCCAAGCTCTTTAGTTCCAAGTTTGCAAGCCCAAAACTTGATCAATATCTCCATTTGCAGCCCATATGAAGTTAGTGACGTTTTCAGCATTTTTGTTAAGTTTTGATCCAATTGCTACTTGCTTTGTCCAAGTATCTTGCACTAGCCTATTTAATGCTTCCTTAATTTGTTTGGCTCTTGCTCTTGTGATTGGTCCACTTGGTATTTGCAAAGGATCGCTTGAATGTGACACAACTTGCTGGATCGCATCAACCTTTATTTGTAAATACCAGTATTTTTATTATTCCACGATTTCCATATTTACAGATTTTCGATATTACAAAATTTGGTATATTACAAAAATACTTGTTTCTTAAATATTTTTCCACTCAAGAAGAGCAATTTAGTAGTATAAATTTCATTAGCAGCAAAGCATGTTGGAGGATTAAGGCTTAGAGTAAGGGCTGAGTTTCATCAATCGGAGACTGTAGCATTGAAAAGTTAAGTTGGTAGTTAATTTTAAATGGTTTATGTTGTTGAATAAGGGTAAAGTTTTACACTATAAGTTTGTTGAGGTTGAACCCTAAGTTAAAGAAGAGGGATTTTAGTTATTAGAGTAATTTCTTAGTTGAAACTATTATAATTGGCTATGGGTAACTTAAAAATACTTTATTGAAAGTTGATTTTGTGGTTAAATTATAAGTTTGTATAGTTTTCTATTTATGGAGGAATTATTGCAAAATTTTGAGGTAGTTTTAGAATGAGCAATCTGGACACTATTTGCTATGGAATTATTTTGGTTAGAAGCTTTAGGTGATAAGATTCTTGTGTTTAAATTTTGACAATGATTGGACTTGGTTTGAATTACCATTAAGTACTCTAAGTTCCTACTCAGAAAAGGGGAATTTTAGAATAATAGTGAAATTGTAACTAAAGGATTTTGTTTGGTAGCTTTAAAAAGTGATTTGACATGCAATAAAATGTTATGAAATATTTGAAATTATGGGATTCATTTGCCAGACTTGAATTGGAAATTATTATAAAAATGAATAATTTTGTTAAGTAAAAGATAATTATGACCTTAAACATTTGATATTGGAATTGGGAAATTATAATTTAAGTTGACCATTTGAAAGTTAACTAATGACTTAAATGAGTATAATATAGTGGAAGAATAGGGAGAATATCATTAGGATAGTAAATATATGAATGGCAGAGACATTATGAATTTTTCTAAGGAACAAGTAAGTAAAGGTTAAGAGTCGTGTTACTAATTGTTAATCTAGCATGGTATTAGTTATCATCCCATTGATGAATATTCACATATATTATGTAGACTCTCCTTAGTTATGGTTTAGCATAGGGTTTCCCAAGAATGGTAGTAACTTGTTTTAGCTTTAGTGAGAGATTACCACTTTCCAATTTACCTTGTACACTTGTTGAGATGATTATAAGTGTATGTTGGTATTTTCAAATAATAAAGGTATATCTTATAATATTCTACATATGAAAAATATAATTGTATATGTATGTATATATGTCTGGGTGCGTGCACGTGTGTGAGAGAGTAAACTTTTTAGTTAAGTGAGCTTAAATTGTTTATCTTATGATTGTAATGTTGGTGATGCATATCATTAAATGTTTAATTTGATAATAAATTTTTTATGTTGAAGTTTGTGATGTTAAATTGTTGGATAGCATATTGAGTTGTGTTGGATTGTACAGAGTTGTGGTTGTAGGAGGTTTGATGCTATTATACCACGTGGTATAGTTGTCACTTGGCTCCCAGTAGCTCGCTTTAAGATTCCGACCCTTGGTATTACCCTTCTTTGGCTAGGTTAAGGGTCAACTCTAAGGACATGTGACCCATTTCCACATTCTAAGAAAAGGGAACCTATGGTCATATGTGAATTCTATAGCTTTTAGCTAGACTACACCTCACTATTAGGGAGCTTGGAGCAGTCATGTCATAAAGATGAAACATGTTATGTGTTGTAGCCCATTAGTTTTGTGTATGCATACTGAATTACTCCTTGAATTACTATTATTTATGGAAATGTTCATACTTTATATTATATGAGTTTGTATTTAGCCCGTTTAACTATCTTGTAACTTTTCCCTGCATACTTGTTAAATTGAAATTGTAGTTACTAGGTCCTTGTGACTCACCACATTGTTTTTTACATTTTTCAGATAAGGTTCAAATGTGACATGCTCAGGGAAGGCTGTGGAAGTATAGGTTTGCATAGCACCACTATAGACCCTCCTCTTATAATAAATATGCATTGAATTTATATATTGCCATATAGGGCTCATTCAAACTCTGATATAACTTATGAAATGTTTTAATGTTTGCATGACTATTTTATTTTTTTGTATTGTGTTGGAGTGCAGATAAAGGAGGCTTGAGATCATGGGTTATAAAATTATGACTTTTGATATTGGATCCACTTTTGTGTAACTCTTAAGAAATTTGTGGTTCTATTTGAAAATACAATTATTCAAGAAAGTCATGAATTGCAATTAATAAACTGATAGTTATTGAAAATGATATAAGGCCTATTAGTAAGTTGTATTATCGAGCTTCTATTGGCTAAGGCCCAATTATTATATTGTTGACGAATATGTGATTTTGAGTAAGATGTTCAATGCTTTTTAACCATGATAGACCTTTGTAATTTTTTTTTTCTTTTTTTGTTAAAACAATGTGTTTCACCTAAGAGGGGGTTAAATTGGGTGATACCAGAAATTTAGATGAGTATATAAAAATTGACTGAAAATTTAAAGCAATTAGAGCTAGGAGAAATATCACTGAAGTGTACTCCGGGAGTTATACTGGTTCAGCCACAACCAATTTCAGATACGTCCAGTCCTCAGAGCTTCTCTAAGACTTTTATTATATCTTCTAAGATTCAATGGGTTCCTGGCACCTCAGTACATAGCAATTAGCAAGTTCCTTCACTAGACACTCGCTCCCCCTTACACTTTGTAATCAAATCCCTAACTCAAGGTGCCATAACCTTAAGTTGTCTCAATAACAAATAGAGTTTGTAATGAAAAACTCTCTCACAGAGCAAATATATAATCACTAAAGTACAAAGAATGAATATAAGAAAACAGAGCACTAAGAATATATTGATCGATGTAGGTTATTTTTTTATTCTTTGAATGCTCCATATATATAGATGATTTGTGATGTCCATTGAAAGCATTTCAAACATATCCGTTAGAGTCGCGCAACTTCATTTGACCATTCTTCAAATTTGAAAACTAGCCATTTGCGGTAGGTAAGCGTTTTGGTCCTTGCGGATGATATGTTTGACTTCTCTCTCAATGCATGATCGTTTCTTTGTTTCTCTGCAAATATACTTAGGAAACTAATACACATAAAGGTTAATCATATAGATAACAAATCATTGAATGTTGGATTAAAATCATGCTTTCTGTACTGCATTACTCGAGTAGCTACTCAAGTGATCATGTTTCATTACTCGAGTAGTACCTCGAGTAACTTCATTAAAAATAAGCCAGAGAGTAAGTCAACGTTGTCCGATCAGATTACTCAGGTAAATCATCAAGTAATTCATTTTATAAAACTTGGCAGACTTGATTACTCGAGTGATCCCTCGAGTAATGCTTGCAATTCTTATCTCATTACTCGAGTAGTCAATCAACTAAAGGTATCAAAATCTTGGCCGAGAGTAACTTCTTCTTTCCTTACATGATTACTCGAGTGATCCCTCAAGTAATGCTTCAATAAATTTGTAAATTACTCGAGTGATCCCTTCGAGTAATGTTATTATTTCATGGCCGAGAGCTACTGGATGATTTCTTCTTTGATTACTCAAGTGATCCCTCAAGTAATGAAGGTTATTACCCGAGGGTTCCATCGATGAACCCTTCAAAAAATCTCAGTGTTCCTTTCTCCAGTACTTTGTCTCTTACTTCATCCTCATTACTTAAGTACTTACTCGAGTAATGGTCATGCCTGCCATGGAAAGCTTAGTTACTTTATTCAACCTTTTTATTTGTTATCATTAATCCAATCTTTGTTATCATCAAAACATATGTGATCTAACATTCTCCCCCTTTCTGATGATGACAAAACTTGGTGATTTTCAACAAAGTTTTTGAAAATTTTCATATACAATCGTTTGTTCAATTTAAACTTGAAAAATTCTTTTAAAATAACTTGGTGAAGATCCGTTTGAATTCAAATCTAATGATATTGAGAAATTTAGTTTTGTGAAACCTTTTTGAATCCAATTTTAATGATGTTACAGTCAAAAGCCCATAATTTTGTAAGAGTATACCTTGCATACAATCAAAAAGTCATTAGCCCATAATTGATAAATAACTTCAAATTTAAACTATAGAGTGAGTTCATGACACTAACATAATTTGTTCATGATACCAAAACAGAAACTAATAAAACTCCCATAAACCCTATATTCCCATATCCATATGCATTTTTACAAAATCACATCATTTTTCACACAAAATCACTCAAGTTCTTCTCCCCCTATTGTCTTTATCATAAGGATAGGATAAATCAAGAGAACAGGTAGGACTAGATGGGATTGACAGGAAGAGGTGTGAAGCCAGAGCTATATAAGTCATCTGAACTTGAAGAATCTGAAGAGGAGCTAGAAGGTTCGGGATCAGGAAGTACTAGAGGTGGAACCCTAATAAGATCCTTTGAAGGACTTTGTGGGGCTGGAACCTAAGAATAAATCTCCACTTCCATTGTTCTTTTAGGTAATTGATGATCACTAGAGGAGACAACCACTTCCTCAGTGCCTATTGGAGGGAACTGAGAGGGTAACCATTCTGAGGTTTGGCAAAACTCAATTGACACATATGAGCATCAATCTTCTAGTGAGTCAAACTAGGGAAACATCTCAGAGAGAAGCCACTCCATCTAGAGGTGATGAGGCTCAATCTTCTGGTCAAGGTTCCATTCCACCTCCATGTTTCCTGAATGGATCACTTTCAACCCATCTGGCTGAAGTAATCAATCAAGTTGAGATTGGTCTGAAAAAGGAATTAATGAATAAGTATGAGAAATTGGTGAACATGATGGAGTTATAAGTCTTAAAGTTGGTGGACAAGGCAAATACCAACTTTGACTTGATGTTCAAGACTCAAGAAGATATGTCGAGAAGAATCACTGATATGGAAATCTTCTTACGTACTCATTTTTTGACTACTTCTTCTAAGGTGCCACCTGAGTCTACTCCTACCACGACTTCACCTCCTCAAATACAGACTCATGTTCTCTTTACAAACCTGGATTCCAATGTTGATGTCACTTATGATCGGTTACCTTCACCACCACTTGTAACCTCTGTTCCTCAGCCATCATCTCCACTTTTTAAGCCGGAGACAGTTGACCCTTCCACTGCCATGGTGCTGTTTTCCCTACCATCTGATCTCACTTTTACTCAGCCCCCTTCTGATGCTCACAAAATGGGGGAAAAGGATCTATGATGGTTTCTAAGCTATTATGGTCTGATATGAGGAGTTGGAGTTTAGTTTTGGGTAGCTTTTATGTATTGGGGTAGGACTATTTTTATTTTTTGGTTTATATTTGCTGACATTGTTGTATATGGGGTTTTATGAGGGACTGCGAGTATTTGCCCAAGAGTCTTACAGAGTAAGGGACTGTTGTAATACCCCGAATTCTGAGACTTGAGGCTAGAGAATAGCCTGAGATTAGTGGACTGCTAAGCCCTGGTTTAGCAGGATCCCAAATTGCTATTAAGGGATAATGACTCCAAAAGTGGAAGCGGTTAGTGATAAATAACCCTTTTGGAGATTATGGTGTGATTTGGCACCCGATGTGATTCGTATGTGCTGTGAGCAGCGCCGAAACCCTGTATTTAAGTTCAATTATGGATTAACCTCTAAATTGACTTAAAATAGAGGGGAGGGCGCATTGTGAAAGAAAATGAATGAGAAAATGTATTTGATGGTGATTCAAGAGAGATTACCATAATCAGGGGCAAAACGGTAAAGTTACCGACCGATTGATCGGTTACCGAAGAGGAAACTCATTGGTAACTTCAAGATCAATGGTTAGGATTGATTTGTGTTGAGATCAAGGGGTGAAATCATGTGTGAGTGTGCCTAGGTGAACCCATGGTTGATGGAGCAAGAGGATGACACTTGGCACAATTTGGACCCTTGGATCTTGGTCAAAAGTTCAACACTCTTTTTCTCTTCTCTCTCCCTTATTTGGTCGTCCATGTGTGTATTTTTGGGGCCAAAATCTGATCATCATCTTCATCTCTCTCTTGTTCTCCATTTTCGCCAAGAGCAAGCTAAGGAAAGAGAAAGGGAAAAGCTTGAGTTTTGGTAAGTTAATGCCTTCATATGCTCAAGTGTCTTTCATTAATGTTGTTCATGAGGTTGAGGGCTATATTCCTATGGTTTTAGATTTGTGAGAGGAGGTGTTTTGTTGCTTGAGCAAAAGTGGAAAGATGAAGAATCAAGAAATTGGTTTGGGAAAGAGGAAGAGGTGAGCATTTGCTTCCTTTTGATCCAAGTTTTGTGAATTGTGGATGAGTTTAGTGAATTTCGAATTTTGCCCTGATTTTCTTGTGATTTTGGATTGGATGAATTGGGTTGTGTTTTATGTTGAAAATGGTGTAATGTTGTGGTATTTAATCATTGGAATTGATTTGAATTGGATTGGAATCATTGGTTGCAAAACTGGAAATTCTGTCCAGTGTGAATTCTGTCTGAGCAGTTTTGTTGTGTGGACGTTTTGACTGGGCAAATGATGTTATAAAATTCTGAAACTTTCCAGTTTTGAAGTTCACTTCCTAAGCTTCAAAATGGACATAAACTTTGTGTCATTTCGCTTGGTGAGCTGGGAGTTTGAACTGTCCAAAGTTTGAGGTCGAAAATGGGTTCTGTTTTGGGACAGTCTTGAATGTTTGGGAATTCTGTATTTGTGTGGTGATTTCTAGTAAAATCCAATATTTTTCCTGTGTAGAGGACTTGAATAGCTTTCATTTGGCTTTGGGATCACCTCATTTCGATTTTTGTGGAATTAGTTATGATTTTTGGAAGTTCAGCCAGAAACTGGATTTTCCTGGGCCGCGGCCCGTGGATTCTGGGCCGCAGCCCAAATGTTTCTGGGCAGTTTTGGGCCGCGGCCCACCCCCAAAAATCAGCATTTTGGACTTTTAAAAGGTGATCTTTGGTCAAGTGTTTCCCAAGCCTTTAGGCATATGTTTAGGCTTTGATTAGCCACCTAAAGGTCGTGAATGATAACCAACTTAAGTGTTTGAGAGTTAAAGAATTGGAAAAGGGATTAACCCTATGCCCTTGCTTTGATTATAGGGTTGATGTTCGCCCTGAACGTGGTTTGGTGTTTGCCCTGATCGTGAGCGGCCGGAGCTGGAGCTTACGTGGAAAGAGGGTAGGGAACTTACCTCTTTAGCTTGTATATGATATTGTGTTAATGTGTTGATGCATGTTATTGCTTTGCTTGATTGTGTGGAACATATATGATGTTTGAAGCTCTGTTTCTATTTATGCTATGGCCATGAGTGTGTTGTTGAAACATTGAGCATGCAAATGTGTCATGGTATGGACATGTGATATGTATTGCAAGCATGTCATGCATTATACACTTATCATACATGCATTTTGGTATTTGTTTCCTACTGAGATTCTCTCGAATCTCACCCTCCCCTACTAACCTTTCAGACAGGGTAGTAGATCGATGATGGAGTAAGCAGCCAAGGGCGAAGAGGACTTCCTTCGGGTTGAAGATTAGGTAGTTGGTTATCATTATAGTCCGGATGTGTATTTGTACATTTGGATGAGTATTAAGTATGTATTCGAATGGGTTTGTGTAATCCCCATATGAGGGCTTGTAGGGGCGAATATGCCCTATAAGGCTTTGAGTTAATGTATGGAACCCGGGGTTGCCGGGATTATTTTTGTGTACTCTGATTTATTATGAATGTGATATTCCGCGTAGTAATTGTATTCGAAAAGTGATTATGAGACCAAGTTTATAAATGATTTCAAACTGTATTTATGAAAACCCCGTCTGGTAGATGGGTTTGTAAATTGTTATTTGTTTCTTATTGGTCTCTATTTCACTTTAATTGCGTATTTCGGATATAATTACGGCAGGGGGTTACAACTGTAATTGTTTGCCCAAGAGTCTTGTAGAGCATAGAAGAATAAGAATGCCCGAGTGAGAGTACATGCACCCGAGTGATACCTCAGCACTCACGAGTAAGAAATCTAACTCTCTCAATTCTGATACAAGTGCTGAAGACAAAGAGTATATTATAGAAGAATATTCTGCTTACTCGAGTGAGAGTAATTATGCTCGAGTGAGGGCCCACATCACTTGCAAGTGCAAAATCACACTCTTGATAAAGTAAGGTACGAGTGTTGTCTAGAGACGTGGCTTATAGTGTAAAATGAAGAAGCACTCGAGTGAGGATACCAGTACTCGATTGGGATCCCACATCACTAGCAAGTGTGAAAACGCACTATCTCAAAATCACATGGAACTGCAAACCTAAAGCTGAAGCAAGAAGAGAAAAATATGTATTGCACTCGAGTGAGCCTTCTTATCACTCGAGTGATGCTCTGCGAGAAGCAAAACACACCAGACTTACAACGTTCAATCCGAATATGGTTTAATGTTATTTATTTAATCTATTTCTACTTAATATTATTATATAATATTATTTAACATATATTACGAGTGTGATACAGGAGTTTGAACGTTTGAATTAGAAAAGCACAGAGGAAGTCAAACAACGGTAGAAAGCATCATTACGACCATCCAAGCACATACCTACCGTGTTCAAAGATTTCAAAAGTACGCATTCCGTTCCACAATAAAATACTCCACTCCACAATGATTATTATTCAAACGGGCAAAATCAACTGGCTATAAATACAGAGCTCCAGAGACTATCAAATACAACGAAGTGCAAGAATTCACACAAGCAAATTCACAAGTGTCTGTTATTCATATTTTGTCTGTATTCATATCGTTCTCAGTGCTTATCATATTTGCTCTGTAAGAGAGCTTGTATACATTTCAAATTCTATTTTCATTTGATCTCAAGGTATAGGGACCTTGAGAGGGGAGATTTTCTTATGAGAGAAGCAGTTGAGAGAATTCCTTGTAGGACTTTCTACTCATAAGACTTACAAGGTACAAGCAGTAGAGAACGTTGCTGCTCATAAGACTTACAGTGGTGTAAGCAAGAGAGAACATTATTGCTCATAAGACTTGTATACGTAAGCAAGAGAGAAAGGTCATAGTTTTGTTTTTCTGCACGTAAGACTTGTCGTAAGGGGTAGAGAAATTCTAGTGTTAGAATATTTCTACTCGTAGTCCTTTGAAGGATGGTTGTTGTTTTGCGGCGTTCCGAGAGTACACTAAATCTTGGAAGAATAGTGAAAATCTCAGTAGGTCTTGATCTCTGAGGACTGGACGTAGGCCTGGGTTTTGGACCAAACCAGTATAACTCTCTATGTGCTTATCTTCTTAACTCTACCCTATCTACAGCTATTGCATATCACTGCATCAACCAAAAAATTTATCACATCGCCCATTTCACCCCCCCTCTTGGGTGAAGCTTGCCTCTTTCAGATGTACCAATTGAATCCATCTCATATTGTTGAATATGAAGAAGTCAAGTTACAAGGCAACTTCACATATGCGTAGGGCCAGAATAGATTATTAGGCGAGAAGAACGACGACTCAGACACCGAATCATTCCATTTGTGAAGGTGATCTGGAAGGGAATGACTCAGAGGGAAGCAACTTGGGAAGCGAAAGTGGATATGCGAAGATGTTATCAAGATTTTATGGCTCAAGTTGTGTGACAAATTTTGAGGACAAAATTTATTTTACGGGAGGAGAATTGTAATGACCCAAAAATGGGATTGAGGGCTAATGACTTTAAAAGTGGATGTAATTATTGTTGAATAAACACTTTTGGAGAATTTGTGATAGGAATTATGATGCTTTAGTAATTTCAATGGTTTCCTTGTGAAAAGTTGTGTGGGAATAGGTTTGAATGTTGATTTTGGAGCCATTGGACACATTGGTTGAAAATTGGAAAAACTATCAAGTATAATTCTGTGTAGGGCAGTCGGTTTGTATGGACATTTTGAATGGGAAAATGGTGTCTAGAAATTTTAAAAATTTCCAGTCTTAAATTTCACATGTCAAGCTTCAAAATGGACATATAATTTGTGTCATTTCTATTTGTGAGCTAAGAGTTATGAATGTTTGAAGTTTGCCCTGAGAAATTGGTTATTTTCTGGAGCAGTGGTCAAAGAAATTAACTCTGGGAATGATATACTTCCAGCTAGTAAAAGGCTATATTTTTACTTGAAACTAGACTCAATAAGGGTTCTATGGTCTTTGGAATAACTCAATTTCAATTTTTTAAGAATTAGTTATAATTTTTCAAAGCTTGGATAGAAAATCTACCAAAAATCCAAAAATGCAAAGAAGATGGAATGGCAAACTTGTAATTTTGCCAAACAAGTGCTAAATTAATTATTTTCCAATTAATTGAAGTTACTTGCAATTAGTTAAGGAAAATAAATGTGAAAAATGTATTTAGAGTATTTTGGTCAATTAAATATGAATTAATGAAAAATTTGAGCAGAAGGAGCAAAATTGACCAAATTAAAATTGGGACTTTACGTGTATACGTAAACTTGGACAAGTTGTGAAGTTAATTGAGACCATAGGGAGGGACCTCTAGGTGTCTCCTACATATAGCATAACGAAGGAAATATTGGTTTGGCTTAATGGCAAGATTACATGTATATAGAGTTATCCTACATAAAAAGTGATTTTTGGAATTTTGGAAAATTATAAAATAAACAAAAGATGACATAAGCATAATATTTAACCATCTTCTTCCTCTTTAGCTCATTTTGACGCACACTATAGCTGAAACAAGAGAGAGAAATTTGGGAGTGTTTAGAGATAGAAAGGGAAGAAATCTCACAAGGTAAGCCGATTTCTCTGACGATTTAGCTCCTATTGCGTATAACTTCGACCTTAAGCTACTCTTCTTTGTTCTTTAAGGTTTGGATGCTCAAAAATCTATTGTTATTTAGGTTAGGGTTTCAGCCATATTTAGGAAAAGCTTGTGAGAGCTTGAGATAACTTCCAAACCTTCGTATATTAACTATTCTGGCAGCTGTGGGCAATTTAATTAGTGAAATTTTGCCAGAATGCCATTGGTTTTAAACTTTAAAAATGTATGTTCCTAAGGGTTATGTTGCCCAATTTTAGTTTAAATGATAGTAATAACTCAAGTAGATGGTTAATAAAGTGGTTAGGAGTAGAAATGAATGTGTTTACGGAGCCGAAATCGTAAAACCCCGATTTTTCCCGGAGATCACATAAATTTTTGCCAGCTCTAGAAATGGGTCTTAGAGTTCGATTTTCAATGATTTGATGGTTCCATTGAGTTCAGAATAGAAAATTAGGTAGGGTTACTGTTGGTCACTTTTTTTGGAAAAGGCCGAAAAACCATAATTACTAAAACGCCCCTGAAATCCTTAAAGTGGGGCTGCTAAGGGTAAATTTGTAATTTAACATTGAATTTGATAATTTCAAGTCCAGAGATTGATTCCTTAGGCAGAAATATGTTAGAACCAGCTGACACCCAAGAAGGGGGTGAATTGGGTGTAAGGTAAAAACTTAAGAACTTTGGAAATCTTTTCGCATCTTAGAGGAAGCAATAAATATGAAAGTAATGAATCATAAATCACAGTTAGATATTTAAATGATATATGCTGGAAGTATAAGAGCTTAGGGAAGAGAATATGCAAACTGTGATTTATCCTGGTTCGGCCCAATCCAAGATGACCTACGTCCAGTCCCCAGGCTCCTCCTGGATTTTCAATCCACTATCTTCCTCAAGTTTAACCGGGTACTTGAGAACCACTACAATCTCACAAGTTTGATCCGGGAACTTGTGAAGCCTTTACAATTCTCGTACTGAGATTACTCCCCCTTACACACCGTAAGATTACAACCAAGTTGCTCCTCCTTACATACCGTAAGGATACAACTTTGATGATGAAAGATTACAATCAATCTTCTCTCTTAGAAGTGAATAAGATGAATACTAAAGTACAATACAAATAATATCTCTCTCAAAGGTAAATCATATAGAAGCTAGAGAAACAGAGAGTATGTGCGATGAGTATTGATGTCAGGATGTTGGCATTTGGACGATGTATACTCTGAGTCTTACTTCTGTTTTGGATGATCTTCTATTTATAGCTGATAAGGATTGATGATCGTTTGAGCATTTCAACATGTCCGTTAGAGTGACGTAGCTTTGTTTGACCATTCTTCGATTTTGAAAACTAGCCGTTGGAACGTTGGCTGCTCCGCTTCATAAACTCAACTTTTATCTCTTCTCATCATCTCTTCATTGTTTTACTAGAAAAATGCATTAAACACTAATACAATGAAGTGTTAGAGTGATTAGAATCAATAAGAATGAGTTATATGATCATTCCATTGATTTCCAGAATCTTCGGGTCGTTGTTCTATTTTCCTGGGAAGCATTACTAGAGTACTTACTCGAGTAAACATCAAGTTTCTTCACAGGTTACTCGAGTGGCTACTCGAGTGGCCTTCCATTTTTTGCATAGCTTACTCAGGTAGTAACTTGAAGTTCTCTTCTAAATAACTCTGCATACACAGTGCTTTACTCCAGTAGTGACTTGAAGTTCTCGTCTAAATAACTCTTCAAGTTTTGCTAGCACAGTGCTTTACTCCAGTAGTGACTTGAAGTTCTCGTCTAAATAACTCTTCAAGTTTTGCTAGCACAGTGCTTTACTCCAGTAGTGACTTGAAGTTCTTGTCTAAATAACTCTTCAAGTTTTGCTAGCACAGTAAGTTACTCGAGTAGCTCCTCGAATAACATTGGCAGGATTGAAAATGTCGAGAGCAACTGCAAGTGATCTACATGGTTACTCGAGTAACGTTGGCAGGCCGAGAGCAATTGGAAGTTTTCTATCTGATTACTCGAGTACCTACTCGAGTAAAGTCTTTTGTTATCAACCAGTTACTCGAGTGGTGCCTTCAAGTGAATTCTTGATTTTGACTCAAAACATGGCAAATTATATATAATCGGAAAGCCCTCATTATCTAAATTCCAATGCAACAAGAATCAACTCCAAATTCGTTGTGTACAGAAAGTTATGATCCAAAGAGTATCTACTGTTCTTAGACAATCCTGAAATCACGAGCAGCAACTTCCAGAAGTCATAGCTCTTAGGATATAGCTTCAAATGTGACAAATTATATATCCATGGAAATATCTTTGAGTCTTCTTTCATATGGCACCGGTTTCGTCTCAATTCGATATGTATTGTGAGAGTTATGTCCAAAATACCAAAACTATCCAAGAATATGACGCTGATTCATGTGTCAACTTTCAAAACTTATATCTCTCCCATCTGAACTCCTTTAAATGTGATCTTGGTGTCAAAAGTTCGTGTTGGAAGTCTAGTTTCATATGCCACTTGTTTTAGTTCGATCTGACATGTGGTTGGAGAGATATCATCAAAATACCGAACCTCTGTTCTGCCGCACGAAAACAGAGTGTCCATTACTTCAAGTGCCGCCTCGAGTGATTCATCAAATAACCCGGCAGATTACTTGAGTAAGGCCTCGAGTAAACATCTCTAAAATCATACAATGCCATATTACTCGAGTGGTTACTTGGGTAATCATCCCCAAAGGTACCATAGCTTCCATATACATCATTTTAGCTTCGTATTCCATTCTAACTTCTGTATGATCATAGAAACCTCCGGTATCACTTATAGGAGCTTGAATCTTGATATTCTCATGTGATCTTCCAAGTTCTTCTTTCTTTAATCTCTTTTTTCTTGTTTTTCCTCTTGATGATCATTCTTCATAATCCAACTTCAATCTTCTTGATGAATATCTTCAATCTTCATCTTTCTTTCTTCTTTCTTCAATTCCTTGCCTCTTGATGATTATTCTCCATTTATGAGGCATTATAATCTCAACCTACAATGATGTCTATGACTAATCTACAAGATATACAACATTAAATATGGTAGTTAGTCAATGTGGAAGATAAGTATATTATACAAACTTTTTGCTCATATTTGACATCTATATTTGACATCATCAAAACTATTCATGTCTAACAAAATATGCTAGAATAGCCTAGGTTAGAATTTCAGGAACTGTGTAGCCAGACCGAGTACTGCAGGCCAAGGCCGGGTGACCGGGGGCATTTGAAATTATAGGATTTGATATTTGTCCTGCTTGTGATCCACCTATGCCAGAGCACAATTAGAAAGAACAAGGTAGTGACACTTTCTCTTATACTATATGTGAGGCATTGTATGTGTGTTATATCATTGGTTTTTGATGATTTCGGATACTGCAAAGCCTGTGGATATGTAAGCCGAAAGGCTATTTGTGGAAGCCAAAAGGTTATTTGTGGGCCGAAAAGCTATTTGTGAAAGTTGAAAGGCTATTTGTGGGCCAAAGGGCTATGTGAGCTGTAAGGCTATGTGTATGCATTCCCACGCCAATAGCCCCTGAGTCGGTAACAGTTGTTTGGGTAAGAACTGCGTGCCCTCCCGGCGATAAAAGGGGATGAGGGTGGGGTGTGTTATGTGCTACTGCTACTTGGTGATTTACTTGCATGCTGTGTAATCATGTGTGGTATGAGTGATATGTTACTACTGGGATTCTTTTAAATCTCATTCTTTCCTTTGACTAACCTTCAGATAGGGCAAGTAGCTCCAAAGGAACAGAGACGACCAAGGGCAACTAGGACTCCCGTAGGAATATAATTTAGGTTCTTGGTTATCGGATTTTGGTTTGGGATTACTATATATTGTTGGGATGTAAATATTATTTTGGATACAGTTGTGTAATCCCCTAAATGGGAATGTATAAACACTTAGTGCGTATATATATGAAACCTGGGGGTCGCTGGTATTTTTATTGTACACCCTGATATGTATAATTGTGTTTTAACTGCACAGGTAATTATATTCGGAATATTGAATTTGATACTAGGGTAAGGCGGGAATTTTGAAAGAATTTGTGAAAACCCTACCAGAAGGAAGGGATTAGAAATGAATTTTAATTATCTGTCAGACTCTAATCCATTCCAATTACGTATTTTTGAATTATAATTATGGTTATCAAGGCAAGGGGTTACAATCACTCGGGTAATATAGGTTACTTTAAGTTGTTTCTTGAGTGATATAGTACTCTATTAACCTTTACTTTTTGATACCCTAAAACAAAATAACAAGATCCTACAAAAGAAACTACTAGAACATCTGATGTTTAAGTTCGTAATCATCAAAACATCAATAAATAACATCATTTAATATTTTGTAAACACTAAATAACTTATAATTCATTGGCATTTACCATTCCCAATTCTCTTCTAATAAATAAAAATTGATTTACCATTCTTTCTTTGTTTGATTTGGAAACCAAGAAAGAAATTCAATTCTCCCATCATTAACATCTCAAACTCCCCCTACATTATCTCAAAAAATTCCTTAGACAAGGTTTCACTAGTACCACCAAAAACTATATCATCAACATATATTTGTACAATTAAAATATCATCTTGTTTTCATTTTATAAAAAAGTGTTGTATCAACTTTTCCTCGTACAAAATCTTGATCAATGAGAAATTTACTGAGCCTTTTATACCATGCTCTAGGAACTTGTTTTAAACCGTATAAAGCTTTTCTCAGTTTGAAAACATGGTTAGGTTTGGTTACATCTTCAAAACCTGAAGGTTGATCTACATACACTTCTTCCATGATGTAGCCATTTGAAATGCACTTTTTACATCCATTTGATAGAGTTTAAATCCTTTGATCCATGCAAAGGATGTGAGTACTCGTATAGCTTCCAATCTAGCCACTGGAGCATAATCAATTCCTTCTTCCTGAATATAGCCTTTGGCCACCAATCTTGCCTTGTTTTTGACAATGATTGCGGATTCATCAAGTTTGTCTTGAATACCCATTTAGTTCCAATGATTGGATGATCCTTAGGTTGAGGTACCAAATCTCAAACTTGATTTCTTTCAAATTGGTTTAGTTCTTCTTGCATTGCTATTATCCAATAATTGTCTGATAGGGTTTCGTCAATGTTAGAAGGTTCAATCTCAAAAATAAAGGCAAAAAAACTAACTTCATTGAAATTTTATTTCTAGTTCTTACTCTTTCATTCACATCTCCTATGACTTGCTCTAGGGGATGACTTTTATTGTATTTTCAGGCTCTAGGTTTTCCTAGTAACCGATCTTCTTCCTTGGTTTGATTGACTTTTGTGATAACAGATTTAGGATTAGGTTAACTATTTTCTTGATTTAAAACAACTTCCTGCTCATTGTCAATAGTTTGGTCAAAGGATTCAAATTCATTAAATACAATATGAATTATTTCTTCAACAACATATGTTCATTTATTGAAAACTTTGTATGTTTTGCTTCGGTTAGAATAGCCTAGGAAAATTCCTTCATCTATTCTAGAATCAAATTTCCCTCATTTATCTTTACTATTATTATGAATGAAACACTTATAACTGAAGATGTGGAGATGAGCAAGGTTTGGCTTCCTTCCTTTGTATAGTTCGTATAGTGTCTTTCCAAGTTTTTGTTCTGATGTAAGCTCTGTTTGAAATGTAGCATACTGTGCTCATTACATCGGCCCAGAAAAATTGAGACACATTCTTTTCATTTAGCATTGCTCTAGCCATTTTAGTGAGTACTATGTTCTTTCGTTCCACGACTCCATTTTGTTGAGGTGTCCTTGGAGCGGAGAAATTGTGATCAATGCCATTAGTATCACAATATTCTTCAAAAGCTTGATTTTCAAATTCTCTACCATGATCTGTCCTGATACCTGCAATGGACATACCTTTCTCATTTTACACTTTCTTGGCAAAAATAATAAATTCTCTAAAGGTTCCATCCTTTGATGATAGAAAAATAGTCCATATAAATCTAGAGAAATTATCAATAATGACCAATGAATATAAGTTGCCACCAAGACTTTTAACTCTTGCTGGTCTAACTAAATCCATGTGTAATAATTGAAGTAGTCTGTTGGTTGTGATCTCATTTTTCGATTTGAAAGATGATTTAGTTTGTTTACCCTTTTGACATGTGTCACTGATCTAATCATTTTTGAAATTTACTTTGGGTAATCCAAGTACCAAATCCTTTTTGAGAAGTTTGTTTAGTTGGTGTATGTTGACATGAGCTAACCTCTTATGCCATAACCAACTTTCATCGGCACTCCTTAGAAAATAGTTTTCAGAATCATTTCTACTGATATCAAGAGTATAGCAGTTACCTTCCCTTTTTGCTTTGAGTTTGCCTTGAGATTCTTCTTATCTAATTGTAAGCCTTTTTTGTTTACAATTAGACATTCCTCTGAGTCAAATAATACCCAGTTGTCTGTATCTGTACTTTGACTCACGCTCAGCAAATTATGTCACAATCCTTAAACATAATATACGTCTTTGACTTGTATGCCTTTATCTTTTTTTATTTCACTCTTTCCTGCTATCTTTCCAGATTGATTTCCTCCAAATTTTACCTTCCCACCTTCTTTAGGTTTTATCATGGTAAAACTTTTGAAATCACCGATCATATATCTGGAGCATCCACTGTCTATGTACCACTTGTTGTTTTTGGATGCTTCAAGACATATCTGCAATATAATATGATTAAGTCTTAGGTACCCGCATCTCTTTGGGTTCTTTTGGGTTAGTATAGAATCTTTTATGAACAATGAACTTTTAGGTACCTATTTGTAGGTTCCTATCTTTCCTTTCTTTTTGTGTATACATGATGAAGTATAATGACCATTTCAATTACAGTTATTGCAATATGCGAAAGGACTTGATGTACGTACAGAATGCTAAAACTAAATTAGGTATGTCTTACCTCCTGCTTTCTTTCTTCCTTTCCTTCTATCTGATTTTTGATCATATCCAATACTAGATCAGTCATTTACAAATCTTTGAGCTTTTAAAATTACATTTAGCATATCACTCCTTTTAGTGAATTTTTCAAGAGTCTCCGTGAGATCAGTGTTTTTCGTTTTCAAAGACGAATAATTTTCACATCTTTTTCTAAACCATCCTTGAGTTTTTCTTCAAGATTTTTATTTTTCTTTTTGAAAACAACTAATTCCTTAACTACTTTGTTGAATTTAGAATGTAAAGCATTATATTCATAAAGTAATTCATCATATGTAAGATCAGAATTGGTTACCTCTTCTTCTTCTGACTCTTCATGAGCGACCAAACAGATATTGGCTACTTCCTCATTATCGCTATCTTTGTCAGATGAACTGTCACCCCATATGGCAGATACAAAGACTTTATCTTTGTTGTAGAACTTGCCTTTTCTTTTTTCTTTATTTTTCTGAGTCAGTTCTTGACATTCTGATTTAATATGTCCTGGCTTTCCACATTTATAGCAGATGATGTGCTCTTTTCTGCTTTTCCTCCTTTCTAAATTTTTTTGAATCCTTGGCCTTTCTTGTAAAACTTTCTGAATCGTTTTATCATTAGGCTCATTTGATGAACCCATGTCGTGTGAGTTCACAAAATAAAACTAGGTTTGAAAATGTAGTATCATAGCTCAACCTAGGTCGTTCTTGTGAGGAGATTAATTTTCAAGTTCCTAAATAGTAAAGTGATAAAAACCTTAAAGCTGTGAGTAATCATTTTGAAAAATTGCATTTTTAAACTAATGAAGTAATATAAGCTAAAGCAATATTTTTGTATTTTTTGGTTTTTAAAACAAAGAAGCAAATGTAATTGAAATTAATAATAACAACAAAGTAAATTTAATAAACTAGAATAATAATGAAATGGGATTCCCTTGAGTTGAGGTCTTAGTCTTCCTTGCTTGCTAGTGATATGAATTCCATAATAAGTCAAGAGGATGGAAATAAGATACCACTAGCTCCATACTTGTAATAATCATTTAATTCATTCTACCGAAACAATTAAATGAATATCACTAAATAATTCAGACTTAAGGAGATGAATAATCAACTTTCAATTGTAACTTGTAAGTATTATTACAAAAGTTCAAAGCATTCAGTTTAGTCATTTACAATCCACTTAACCAAGTTAGAATAAACAACTCAACCTACTCCTAATTTGAATCATACAAAGCATAATTAATCAACTCCTAGCTCAACCACCAAGTTTATTCACTTGGCATAGAACAATCTATATCACAACCATATACTTAACCAAGCCATACAATTATGAAATAGAAGGAGAGCTTAAGGAATTCCATTGAAGTTTATAAGCTCAAACCATTACCCAACTCAAGGAAATCACCAACACTTTAGCTACTCATGGAAGAGGAGAAAGATGAAGCTTGATGGAGGACGGAATAATTGGCCATAGATGCAGCACCAACGTCTTCCTCTTTTTTTCTTGTTCACATTCGGTGCTTTCTTATTGTTTTTTCACACTCGCCAAGCCTTCCAAGTCGATGCTCTCTTTTATCGTGTAGCTTCTTTCCCTTCATTCAGTCAACTCCCCTTTCCCTTATTCTTCCATATCTTTTCAGTGTTGTTTCCCTCCTCTTCACAGCTGCCAAGCCTTCCTCTCTTTTCTTTATTTCATTCTGTCGTGAGTCCCTACACACACATAAGCACCTCTCTTTTCTTTATTTCATTTTGTTGTGAGTCCCTACACACACATAGGCACCTCTTCCTTTTATTATTCCATCGCGTCTCTTCTTCTTTTTGGTCTAGCTGCTGCCCTCTTTTTCCATTCATTTTGGTCCATGGGTTTATTCAATTCAGTTCAGCTTTTCTCCAAGGAGGTCAATAAATTCGGATGTGCTTCCACTCTCTTTTCTTTTTCCTTTCACTATTGGTTCAGCTTTCCTTTCCTTCAATAACTCTCATTCGGTCCAGCTCCTTTTTCTCATTCATTGGTCAATGCCGTCCTTTCCTCTCTTATTCCCTTTTCACACTTGGTTCAGCCCTTCTACTTTAATTTTGGTCAGCTTGCTTCTCTTCTATTTCTTCTATTCGGTTCAGCAATTCACAAGTCATTCCTTTAATTTCAGCTGCCACTTGCCTTCTCATTTCATGTGGTCCCCCTCATTCCAGTTTCTTCAATTGTCTTTAGGTTAAAATGAGTTATACCTTGTTTGGATAAGAGGTAAATATCAATTTTGACATTAATTACTAAAAATATATAAATATTAAGCTCTATCACTCATTTTGTCATTGTCAAACTCTTCATCCTCATCTTGATTTTACTCTTTTGCTTTTAGTGATAGGCCTCTCTTCTTCTTGTCACCAATATCTTCTAGCTCTAGTTTGAACTTCAATTTACTTTCATATTTATAAAGACTTCCTAATAGAGAAGCAACTGATCACATTGATTCACCTTTTACTTCCTCAATAGCGGTGACTTTGGCCTCCTAGTCTTTAGAAAGAAATTTAGAATCTTTCGTACTTAGGTATGTTGATCATAGACTTTACCAAGTGTTGCAAGTTGATTAACAAAATGAGTATATCTAAGTTCAAATTCAGCTATTGACTCACCTGATTTAATTCAAAGTAAATCAAATTCAGTAACTAGAGTGTTGATCCTATTTTCTTTTATCCTTAAAGTTCATTCATGAGCTATTTCCAGGGCTTCCCATATTTCCTTAGCTGTTGAAAGCGTGTAGATCATAAAATACCCATTTTGACTCAAAGCACTTTGGATAATCAAAATTGCCTTGCTGTTGAGAGTGATGAGTTTCTTGTCATTCTCATCATATTCTACTGGTGTTTTAGGAATTTTCTTTGAATCTAAAACTTTTACAGGTTGATAGTTTCCACTTTCAATTAAGTCTTATAATCCATATTTGTAGCCATTACAAATACTCTAAACTTGGCTTTCCAGAAAGAGAAGTGTTCGCCACTGAAACCCAGAGGTTTGGTGATAGAAGCTCCATCGGGAAGCAATCCTTCACCTATGCTTACCATTGGATCCTTCTTAGGTTGTTATACCTTAACAAGAAGGCCTACGCTCTAATACCAAATGTTAGTGCAAGTGTTTCACCCAAGAGGGGGTTGAATTGGGTGATACCAGAAATTTTGATGAGTATATAAAAATTGACTGGAAATTTAAAGAAATTAAGAGCTAGGAGAAATATCACCGAAGTGTAGACTGGGAGTTATATTGGTTCCGCCACAACCACTTTGACCTACGTCCATTTCTTAGAGCTTCTCTGAGAGTTTCACTATATCTTCCAAGATTCAGTGGGTTTTTGACACCTCAGTACACAGCAAGTTCCTTCATTAGACACTCGCTCCCCCTTACACTTTGTAATCAAATCCCCAACTCAAGGTTCCACAACCTTAAGTTGTCTCAATAAAAAATATTGAGTTTGTAATGAAAAACTCTCTCACAGAGCAAATGTATATAACTGAAGTACAAAGAATGAATATAATATAACAGAGCACTAAGAATATATTGATCAATATAAGTCTTTTTTGTTCTTTGAATGCTCTATATATATAGATGATTTGTGATAGTCGTTGGAAGTATTTCAAACATGTACGTTAGAGTCGCACAACTTCATTTGACCATTCTTTAAATTTGAAAACTAGTCATTTGTGGTAGCTAAATGTTTCGGTCGTTGCGGACAATATGTTTAACTTCTCTCTCAAGCATGATCTCTTCTTTGTTTCTCTGCAAATATACTTAGTAAACTAATACAATGAAAGGTTAATTATATAGATAACAAATCAATGAACGTTGGATTAAACTCATGCTTTCTGTACTGCATTACTCGAGTGGCTACTGGACTGATCATATTTCATTACTCGAGTAGTCCCTTGAGTAACTTCATTAAAAATAAGCCAGAGAGTAACTCAACATTGTCTGATCAATTTACTCAAGTAAATCATCAAGTAATTCATTTTATAAAATTTGGCAGACTTGATTAATCAAGTGATCCCTCGAGTAATGCTTGCAATTCTTATCTCATTACTCGAGTGGTCCCTCGAGTAAAGGTATCAAAATCTTGGCCAAGAGTAACGTTTTCTTTGCTTACCTAATTACTCGAGTAATCCATCGAGTAATGCTTCAAATAACTTTGCATTTCCCTTCGAATAATGTCATTCATTTCTTGGTTGAGAGCTACTGGATGATTTCTTCTCTGATTACTCGAGCGATCCCTCGAGTAATGAAGGTCATAACCCCAGGGCTCCATTGAGTAACCCTTCAAAAATTTCACACTGTTCCTTTCTCCTGTACTCTGTCTTTTACTTCATCCTCATTACTTGAGTACTTACTCGAGTAATGGTCTTTCCTGCCATGGAAAGCTTAGTTACTTTGTTCAACCTTTTTATTTATTATCATTAATTCAATCTTTGTTATCATGAAAACATATGGGATCTAACATTTTCTAGCAAGTAGTACTTAATGAATTCATCAATTGTTTTGGAATAGTTAAATATACAGCAAAAAACTTGAATGTTATGTAAGTCATCAGTCAACTAAGATTAAAATTGTCTGATTTGTTATATTTTCATTAGACAAATAACCTAGTACTCTTGGAGTATGTAACTATTTCTCCAAATTAAGTCCTAATTAAAACTAATAAAATTTATGAGAAAAATAATAAATTTTATATGAAATTAAATATGTAACTAAATATACATTAATTAAAAGGAAAATGATAGAAAAAAAGTTAAAATTATAAAATTCCAAATAAGTTTATTAATAAGAATTGATAAGGCAATAAGAAGACTTAATAAGGAATTCACAACTCATTTTATGAAAAATACCTGTTTTGAGATTTTTCAATTTAAAAAATATTTTTTTGTTATTTTCCCTTGATTAAATTACAATCTTACCCTGACATGTCTAAAAGGTTCTAAATAAATACATACAGCTTAAAATAAACGAATATATTCACTCCAATTGACTTTAGGTGGATTGTTCTCCTATTCTAATATTTTATTTCATCATTTTATTTTTTTTAAAAAAATAATTTTCTTATTTCATATTTTGTGACAACTTGCATGTTATGTCCATACCATATCATATCTAATTAACAAACTATGTGTATAAGACTAATGCTTATAATTGAAAAGATTAAAACCACGCTTTAAAAGGCTAGGTTAAATGATAAGAACTGTTATAAAAATGGGAAAATATAAGAGATGAAATCAAATAGATGAAGAGAGAATTAGAGAGAAAGAGAAAGTTAGGTTAAAACCCTACACATTTGTATAAATTGAGAACTACATGCAATATCTAATACTCATGTAAAGGAAGTAGAAAAATGATTTTCTAAACATAAATAACTGAAGAGATTGTCCCGTCGTCCTTATTGTTTTTTTAGATCTTCGAGGTAGAGTTTGCAATTCCTCTTCCAATGACTGAGTTCATTTTAGAAGAAGTATTTTCATTCCTTTGGAGGCTTTGCCTTCTTGGATGCAGATTTGGTTTCCGGCTTGTTTGACTCTTTAGTCTTACCATATGAGCCTTTAACCTTCCCCTTGCCCTTGCTTTTCCTTTTTATACTCTTTCATTTCTGAACCATCAAAAAAGTTCTAGGCTTTTCTTAATGTTCTGTATAGTGGTTTTGATAATCCCATGTAGTTCAGAAATTGATTTCTTCATGTTGTTCATGTTGTGGTTCATAACAAATTGGTCATAACTTTTTGGGAGTAAGTTCAATATCAAATTTATAGCTAACTCCTAGCTCATGGGAAATCCAAACCTCTCAAGGTGATCAATGTAGCCTTTCATTTTTAACATGTGTGCACTAACTGATACACTAGCTTTAGCCATCTTATTGGAATGCAAGGCCTTTATGGCCTTATACCTTCCTTGTCTTGCCTAGTGCTGAAACATTTCCTTGAAATGGACAATCATCTCATGAGTCTCCATAATTCTAGATCTCTTTAGAGTTCTGGAACTATAGTGGCAAGCATCAAGCAACCTACATTTATAGACCCTTCCTTATGCTTTATGTAAGCATCTTTCTGAGCTCTTGGAGCATTGGTTGTAGGCTCCTTAGGAATGGGTTGAACTAGGACATATGCTTTTCTTGCCTGCTTGAGAACAATTCTTAAGTTCTTGAACCAGTCAAGAAAGTTTGTGCCAAAAGTATCCACTTTGGTGGAACCTACAATTGAGTGATCTAGGTTTTGACAAATATTCATTAATTGACGGCATTATGACTTAAGATTTCATTTGGAGGGTTTAATTAATTATTTTGTTTATATGAATACATATATTGTGGTTGTATCTCATACAAATATACATATATACGTAAAATATGCATGTAATGATCTAATCAAAAGAAACATAATTTAAACGTGACACAATATGGCTCACCTAACCTAAATCCTCTTAAGCCAAGGAAAGGACCTTTCTAATAAGAAAGGAAAGCACATTTAAAAACCTTGTTTAAACATATGAGAGGAGTGAGATGAGAAGAGAATGTATATCCAGACTATGTGAGGAAGGCACGGCACACAGGCCATATTTAAAAACAATTTACAACCCTTGTAAAATTAGAGCTATACTGTTCACCAAAACCAAACAATTTTAGAAATTAAAACCACAACAAATAGTTATTCATACAATATGACAAGCAATAAATGTTATGATTATGTTTTGCTACAAATAATTAGCCATGGCGGTCCTGCTACTGAACCTATGCTCCTCAATCCTATTCTAATATGAAAAGAGAAAGGAAAAGAAGAAGATGGGGAGTGGTTTAGAGGATAGTTCAAGTGATCCTAATTCCAAGGGAAGGGTATCTCTAAGCTTTTTTCTCACATATTAGTAACTGACCATATGATTAAAGGAGAAATTGATAAGTTCTTTAATTTCTCTTATATTCCCTCAAATTTCTTTTATCTAACTCTTTTCTAATTTTTAATTAAAAAAACTTCTTTTCATTTACTGTCTCTATTGATTGCCAAATATAGGTTTCTCATACTTTTAATGAGAATGATTCTATCAGTACTAGAAAGGCAGAGATAAGCTAATTTCATATGGTTGGCTTCTATAATACTAGCTTCCTCATATTTTGCTTGATTTTCAAGCTTTTTTACACTAGCAGTAGAGGCATCACATATCTCTAAGAACAGTTATGAATATTCTCAATCTATTATTCCTTAACATTTAATGGAAGAGATCCCCACATGTTTCTACTCAACATACTGCACATGAGATTTTGAGTCTAAGAACCCCATAACACAAGAGTACCAAAGTTATGTCAGGTTTTCCTTGGTCTCCTATCCTTCTCAATTAATTACCATTAATTGAATCCAAAGCAATATATCACATACAACTTATATATCACATATACAATTATAGTCGAGATAAAAACTCAAACTCAACTTAAACGCACAATTGACCTAGCTCTGATGCCACTATTGGGATTAATAGGCACATCAGAAAATTAAAATTCAAAAAGTTTTCCAATCCTGATTACAAATTTGTTAACAACATTTAACTAGAGTAGTAGAGAAACATACATTTGTTATGTGTTCAGTCTTTCTTTTCAATCTCAAGGATCTAACAACTTGGATTAGCTCCCTCCAGTGGTATCCACACGAATAGGAATCCAACACAAATAGAGTGCTAGCGCCACCAGCTTCCCTCTCTAGAGTTTTCTTTTCTCACAGCTCTCTATCTATCTTTCATCACCCGAAGAAAACCCTAACTCACCTCTTTTTAAATAACTAGGCATGGTTTTCTATTTTATGATGAATATTATATTTTTAAAATTAATCTTAATTAATTTCAAAATCCATATCATATCACTTAACACTTAATTGTCTTTTGATAAATATACTAAATAAATATGGTTTAATTAGATATGTCCAACAGTTTTAATTTAACCTATTTATTTACTCTGCATAAAAAGCAATGGAAATTGATTTAATTTATCTTTATAAATTAAATATGAGATATTATATCTTTATCGTATTAGTTATTAAATTTAAGTTATCAGATAAAACTAAATTTAAAACTAACACAATATAATAATATTATCATAATGTGTGTGTGTGTGTGTGTATTTCCAAAATACATATATGTATATATAATATTATTAAATTTCTTTTTGAATATATATATATATATTCATCCACTATAGATTAACGATTACATTCATTAAATTCAAAATATCTTAGATTCAATGAATTTAGACATTATAGCTCATGTTGGGCTATTTTGTGTGCGATCTTGTAGGCCCATATAAAATTGGCAGTGGGCCAATGACTATACTAACCTAAAAGTTGTAAACGGCCTTTAAGAAAACATTACGACCACCCAATTCATATGAAGATCTATAAACCGATACAACCCTGTCATATAACCATATCACAACCCTGTTGTCACATGATATTTCGGTCAAGGATGAGACATAGAGAATGTTATCCTCCTATTCCTGACCATTACTTTCTCGATCCTTGAGTAATATGACTATAGGAATGAAAACTCCTTTCCATCCTAGTATGGCCATACATTTCTCAAACTCACTCATTGAGGGGTCTGGTAATATCTCTTTATTTATGTGAGGGACAAATTCCATCTTGACCATCACATTCCTTTACATGAAAACCACCAAGCTCAAATATAGGCTTTATTGTAACCCACTTCCAACCAAGGCCGGGATTAAGTTTATAAACACACGTTTATGTTGAATTAGAGACCGTAAATGATTTGAGACTTGTTAAAATT
Source organism: Inga leiocalycina (assembly GCA_963242795.1). Lineage (NCBI taxonomy): Eukaryota > Viridiplantae > Streptophyta > Magnoliopsida > Fabales > Fabaceae > Inga > Inga leiocalycina. The sequence goes on along the minus strand of OY725326.1, from coordinate 64,393,322 downwards.
TTCTTTTGCCCAAAACAGGATTTTCAAAAATTTTTACAAAACATATTCAACAATGGTCTCATATTCACATTTCAATACATAAATAGCTAGTACAATTCGATTCCATTTATAAATATCAAAGTACAATGTAAATTCCCAACACATTCAGGTTTTAATAATCAATTAAGGGTTTACACGGCATGAACGCTTATAATCAGTTTCCCAATCTAGGGGGTTACATAAATACTATCTAATATGTCCAAAATATACATGTAATTCCAAACAAAATATCCAAATGATTTACAAAATGATAACCAGTTAACAAAAGTAGTTAACTCGAAGTCCGGAGTACTATCCACCCTTCATCACCTGCTTTTCTTTAGAACTACTAGCCATGTCTGAAATTTGTTTTGGGAGAGTGAGATTCTAAGGAATCCCCGTAGTGTCAAATCACTCATAGTATGCACAACAACAAAGCATAAAAGCAAATCATCGCATAACACATAGCAACTACAATGGCGGTTATAGTGGCAAGGGTAGGTATGACTTGCATCACCCTTACGTCTGCTCATGATGAATTGCTCACGTTGTATTGCACCACAACATGGTTCACAACAATATAATTTACCATAGTTGGGTTTCATATAAGGTATTTTCACAACACATCATAGCCACACTGGCATTATCTCAAAATAGGAATCCACGATCCCACAACACAACCTCAGCAATTACAACAGCAGGGGTAGGTGTGATAACCATCACCCCCTATGATTGCTCACACTGAACTGCTCAGCTGTAATGGCCTCTGGAAGATAACACATACACATTTTCATAATATCAACACAATGATAAGTCATGTATACCAAGCATCATACACAACATAAGAGAAAAGTCACTACCTTGGTTCTTCTATGCGTGCTCTGGCACTGGTCTCTCCCGAGTAGGGCAAATATCGAATCCTATAATTCATAATTAAGGACGAAGTATTACTCTTTATTCCAATACTTAAATGACTTCAACACTTGGATTTGGTTATCATTAATGTCCTTTAGGAAGCTACAAAAGCCTTTAACAAAAGCCCTAAAGGGTTATAAGAACTATCCCAAAGATCCCCTTTTAGAAGTTAAAGCATAAATTTTTCACTGTTCCACTCGAGTGAAGAAGGCCTCACTCGAGTGATGAGGAACTTTGTACTCGAGCATGAAAGCTCACTCGTGCAAGTACTTGACAGCAAGCACAGAAGAAATAAGAAATGCCCATGGCACTCGAGTATAAAGGTCAACACTCAAGTGATAGCCAAATGCTCACTTATGTCCCATAAAGTAAGGTACAAAAAGTGCTCACCTGAGAGCAAAAGAAATTTTCAAAGACGAACAACACTCGAGTCATGGAAGCAACACTCGAGTGATGGCCAAGTGCTCATTCAAGTACTATAAAGTGAGATCCAAGAAGTACTCACTTGAGAGCACAAGGAACTTTCAAAAGAGAACATCACTTGAGCAAGGACCTTGGCACTCAAGTGATGGCTTAACACTCACGAATGTTAAGACATACTCTTGGAAATGGACTACCAGTGACAACCCAAGACACGAGTTCATAGTGTCAAGTACACCAACACTCGAGTAGGACGAGGCTCACTCGAGTAAGAAACCACAATACTCGCAAGTGAGACAAGCACTTTTGCTTTTTGCACGGAAGTGTAATAGAAAAACTGAAGGGAAAAACAAATATGCTACCACTAGTACAAAAAAGGTGTTTTAGACCGGCCTATTTAGACCGGTTGTAGAGGATGCAGGTCTAAAAGAAATGCGCGGTGGCATTTTCGTTATTATAAACAAGTTGGGAAACCGGTTAAAAAAATTAGGGATTTTATTTTTTAGACCGGTTCTAAGAGAACCGGTCTAAAATATATTTTTTTTAGGCCGGTTAAGAGGATAACCGGTCAAAAAAAATTTTTGTTTAGGACCGGTTAAGAGGATAACCGGTCTTAAAAGTCCACTTTTAAGACCGGTTGTTAGGAACCGGTCTTAAAAGTCCACTTTTAAGACCGGTTGCTAGGAAACCGGTCTTAAAAGTCCAGTTTTAAGACCGGTTATCCTCTTAACCGGTCTTAAAAAAAATTCCCAATTTACTTCCTAGCCGTGCCTCAGCTCACACTCCCGCGCCTTTTCCAATCTGAAATCGGTCCCTTCCATTCTGAATCACTCAAGCAACTTTGTTCCCAATCTTTTCTTTCCTCAGAGCGAGTCCCCGTCCGTTACCTAATCCCATTCTGAATCGAGTCCGTCGTCGCTCTTCGGCCGCTGTACTGTCGTGGGTGCTGTCGTCGAACATACCTCATACATTGCTTCAGCTGCTCGTGGGTGCTGTCGTCACTGCATTTCTGGGAAATCTTCGTCTTCAATCTCTTTTTTGAGGTATGTTCCTCCTCTGTTCTGAGAAAACACCGTTATGTTCCTACTCTGTTCTATATTGTTGAATGTGAATGCACATTAGGTGTTTGATAAAATGTTTGAAAGGAGAAATTGAAGACATTACTTATGAACTCTAATTGTTTATGTTTCGGTGCACTAGTCTCCATTGTTTATGTTTCTTCATCTTGGCATTGAATAAGACACACTATGCTTTTCACTGCAATTTGCAGAAAACAGAACCTCCGGATAGGGCCATAAGCTTTATTGCTAGCTATATGTTTTTCCTATTTTTGGCCTGTAATTTTCTTTGGGTTTGTCCTAATCTTTTGATTAAGACAAACAAATTAAAAAAGGTGCAAACTTGACAAAATGTGAGTGCAAGTTTAGTAGGTTTTGAATTATGTCAAGCTAGAAACTGGACTACCAAGAAGATAGTAAAAATAGCATATAATTAGGTGTTTTTCAGAGGAATATCCGAAGCATGCGCAGCTCATGTATTCACTAATCATTGAAGTGAAATCTCAAGATCCCTCACACTTGAGCAAACTGAGTAGAATAATCTACAATTAATCACTATTTCATGACAAGAGTCAGTGGAATAGTTGGTATAAAGAAGTTAATGTGGAACATCTTTGATCCTTTAAGTTCAAATAAAAACCGACAAAACAACCCTAAACTGTTCAGGTTGAGGATAGCCTCGATTTGATTCAGATGAACAAAAAGTAATGTCCCCAGTAAACAGAAAGAAGCACACAAGAAACTATACCATGCAAGAATGACTGCATCATTTGAGCTTTCTAGAAATAGATGAAAGCATAAATTAATTTAACAACATCTACCTTCCTCTTAAAAATCATACCAGTTTATAAAATTTCTCAAGCTCAAACAGGTCCTTGCTTTCTTCTTGTGGGTCACGACTAAAAGAGGAATATGACGGTATTTTATATCCCCCTACCGCTTCAGTGAATTACCTAGCATAAAACTCCATGCACTCTAGACAATGAGCCCTGTCCAACTTAACCGCGGCAAAGCACACAAAGTTCCTATCAGGTGGAATTTGGAGAGGGATAGATGTATGTAGCCTTACTCCCACGTGTGAAGAGGCTGTGATAGGAAATATTGGAAAATTTACCAAAAAAAAAAAGTATTAGTTTATTATAATATATATCTTTTTCAAGTATACAGCAAAGTGTCTTTTTGCAAGTAGACAGCCACTAGACAACTTACTGATTACTTTTTTTTTTATTTTGCTTCCTTCATGAGGAAGAATCCTGGATCTATAAATAGCTCTTGATAGCTCACGTAAAATCACAACTTGATGAATGAAATATTGAAGTATTATGGAATCTCTCTCCTTTCAGTTCTGAAATTTTTCTTTAGGATATATATGCGTTTAGTGAATTTTTCTTTATAAGGTTGGAATTGTAGGAAGCCATGCAAATGGTCCCCCATTAACTTAGTGACATGCACTTCTTTTCAAATAAGTAAAAAAGTCAACACTCTTGTTTATGCTTAAAGAAAAAAGATGACCCATTCTCATCATACTCCTACCTTTTCCAGGGGAAAAAGTAGAAAACAAAAAAAAGGTGTTGGAATATATGGATCGTAGTTGGATACAAGCTAAACGGACGAGTGTTGAATATGATATTGGGGTGAGGGGTTTTTTAGACTTTGCAAAAAGAAATGCCGATGATGATAGTGGGATGTTTTATTGCCCTTGTGTAAAATGTTTGAATGAGAAGCGATTAAGTGCTGCAGATATATATACACATTTAATTTGTGAAGGGTTTTGTAAGACGTATGTAGTATGGGTATGGCATGGTGAACAATTAGAAATGCCAAGTGCATCTCAACAGGGGGAAGTGACTTGTGATGATAATGACACGGATATGGATGATCGGATAGAGGACATTATTCGTGATGTAGGAGAAGAGGCTTTTGAACAATCACATACATATGGTAATATGTGCAGTGATGCTGAGAAGCCATTGTACCCGGGGTGTAAAAAATACCAATTGCTGAATGCTGTATTGAAATTGGTAAGTTTGAAAGCACGGCATGGATGGAGCGACAAGAGTTTTTCAGAAACGCTTGAGGCCTTTAAAGATATGCTTCCTGATGATAATGTGTTGCCTTGTCGATACTATGATGCTAAGAAAATACTGTGTCCACTAGGGATGAAGTATAAAAAGATCCATGCTTGCCCTAATGATTGCATATTGTATAGAAAGGATCATGAAGAGAAGGAGCAATGTCCGATATGTGAAACTCCAAGGTATAAATCAAATAAGGGCCCTGCAAAAGTGTTGTGGTATCTTCCAATCATTCCAAGGTTCAAGCGCCTGTTTGCTAATGAAATTGATGCCAAAAATTTGAGATGGCATGCAGATGAGCGGATTTCTGATGGAAAGCTGCGACATCCAGCTGATTCTTCTCAATGGAAAAAAATCGATCAATTATTTCCTACCTTCGGTGAAGAACCTAGGAATCTCAGGCTTGGGCTTAGCACAGATGGTATGAATCCTTATGGTAGCCTAAGCAGTATACATAGTTCATGGCCTGTTCTGTTGGTAATTTACAACTTATCTCCTTTGTTATGTATGAAACGAAAGTACATTATGTTGTCTATGTTGATTTCGGGACCAAAGCAACCCGGAAATGACATAGATGTTTACCTAGAACCCTTGATCGAAGACTTGAAAGAGTTGTGGGAACAAGGTGTCGATGTTTTTGATGCGAACAAGAAGGAGACTTTTAATATGCGAGCAATGATCTTTTGTACTATAAATGACTTCCCTGCATATGGGAACTTGTCAGGATATAGCGTTAAAGGCCACAAAGCTTGTCCGATATGTGAAGAAGGCACATGCTACCATCAACTTCAACATGGAAGAAAGACGGTTTACCTTGGCCATAGGCGATTTCTAAGACGAAGCCACCCTTATCGTAGATTAAAAAAAGCTTTTTTCGGTGGCCAAGAGTTTGAAGATGCTCCAGAGGCATTGACTGGGGAGAAAATTTATGAAAAGGTGAAAAATATCAATACTATGTTTGGTAAGTCATCAAAGAGTAGAAATGAGAAAAATATATGGAAAAAAAGGTCCGTCTTGTTCGATCTTCCATATTGGCGCAATCTTGACGTCAGACACTGTATTGATTTCATGCATGTAGAGAAGAACGTATGTGATAGTATTGTTGGGACACTGCTCAACATACAGGGAAGTTCTAAGGATGGCGTGAAGGCAAGATTAGACTTGCAAGAAATGGGAATACGAGAAGATTTACATCCAAGGCCATACGGTAATAGAACATTTTGTCCTCCAGCTGCTCATACTTTGTCTAAGGTTGAGAAAAGAAGCTTTTGTGAGTGTTTACATGGCGCTAAAGTTCCCTCAGGGTATTGTTCAAATTTTAAAAAGCTTGTATCGATGAAAGACTTGAAGTTAATAGGGCTAAAGTCTCATGATTGTCATGTCTTAATGCAACAACTACTCCCAGTAGCTATTCGAGGCATTGCCGAATATGATCTTCAACACATATTGACTAGACTTTGTTTCTTCTTCAATGCCATTTGTTGTAAAGTCATTGACACGGAAAGATTGGAGGAATTGGAAAATGAAGGATACATTATCTTATGCCAGCTTGAGAAGCTTTTTCTTCCGTCCTTTTTTGATATCATGGTACACTTGGTTGTTCATCTAGTGAGGGAGATAAAGTTGTGTGGCCCTATCTATTTCCGGTGGATGTACCCGATTGAAAGAACCATGAAAATACTAAAAGGGTATGTGAAGAACCCCAATCGGCCTGAAGCATCTATTGTTCAAAAATATGTTTCTGAAGAAGTTATGGAATTTTGTCAACAGTATTTGTCAAATGTACGACATATTGGCCTTCCTAAGTGTCATGATCAAGAAGGGGGTAGACGCGGGGCAACAGTAAAGAGCATAGATGCTGATGAATTGCAACAAGTCCACCTGTACATCTTGAACAATGTTGATGAAGTTCAATATTACATGAATGCCCATAAAGAAATTGTACGGAAACAAAATAGTCGAATGAGCGAACAAAGGTTAATCAGGGAGCATAACAGAACTTTCGCACATTGGTTCAAACAAAAGGTTGACGGAGAAGAATGTGTTTCTGATACAATAAATTGGTTAGCACGTGGTCCTGAAGTTGATGTCATAAGTTGGACTTCATTTGTGATCAATGGTTATACCTTTTACACGAAGTCCCTAGATGATAAGAGCACCGTCCAGAACAGTGGTGTTGTATTAGTGGCTGAATCTATGCACTTCTCTAGTTCGAAAGATAAGAACCCTACGTTGGCTGCCATACCTTATTATGGGGTGATTGAAGAGATTTGGGTGGTTGACTATGTTAAAATTAGATTTCCCATTTTCAAATGCAAGTGGGTTGATGTCAATAATGGTGTGAAGATCGATAGGTTAGGATTTACATTAGTAGATCTGAATAGTAGAAGTTTTGGAGATGAACCTTTCATTATGGCAGATCAGGCGCAACAAGTGTTCTATATCACTGATCAGGCAAATAAAATGTGGTCTGTAGCTCTCCAAGGAAAAAGGGTCGTTGATATTGACGAGAAAAGTCACTCAAATTATGATCTTCTTGAGACTCCTTCTTTTTCCAGGGGTCTACCAGAACTGAACGAAGAAGATGAAGCAGATAATGCGCACGGCACAAGAAATGATCATCACGAGGGAATATGGGAGGATATCTCTTTATGATACTACTTTGACCTTAACTAACTAAAGTAATTATGATTATGATTATGATCTGAAGAATATGTTTAGTTATTTTATCGATATAGTCTTCACATGTCAACGCTTAGGATTTATCTTTCTTTATTGTCGTTACAGGCAAATAACGGATCCCCAGCGTCCTAGTGCAGAGGATCAGCCACCTCCTCCACCTCTGAGTCAGCCACGTACTGCTCAGGAGAGTCAGCCACGTAGTGCTCAGCAGAGTCAGCCAGCTAGTGTTAACCAGGGCGAGCCTAGCAATGCTCCGAGCCAGGGTCATACTGAGTGCAGTAGCCAGTCTGTACGGAGGGGTAGACGTGGCACACGGTTGACAGATGTTTCCCTCAGTCGGAGTGCAGGCGAAAAGATACCGATTGAGTTTGATAGACATTGGAAACCAATCGGGCCTAATGCACAACGATATAGGAGTTTCGTCGGCCTCCTTGCACGTAACAAGCCGAGCATCTTGATAGAGGAGTGGAGAAATGTCGATCCAAAGGTGAAGCAGCATATTTAGGACACTATTCAGGTATACAATTCTCTTCTGTATGTAATTAATTATTATCAAATGTCACTTCATTTGTCACTTACTCCTTCAATGCATGCATTTCAGCTCACCTACGACGTTCCTCAGAGTGAGATCTTGTACAACAAGTCGATGACGTATTGTTATGAGCGCTGGAGCAAGTTTAAGACAAGTCTGACCAACAATTACATTCATATTGAGGTGCAAGATGGTCAGCCTCGTCCTAATCCGTGCAGCACGTATACATTTCTTGATCAAGCGACTTGGCAAGAATTTGTTAGGCTTCGGACTACTCCTGAATCTTTGGTTAGTTCACTTATTTTTTATTTTATTTACTTAGCAATTATCTTAATTGATTATAACACTTTCCTTTTGTATCATTTCTTATTCGCAGGCAAAAAGGCAAAAAGCACAAGAGAGTGGTAGAAAGAATGATTGCCCTCATACAATGTCTCGTGGGGGTTATGCAAAGGCTGAAAGAGACTTGTTAGCGGCCAAACGGAAGAGATTGGAAGAAGCATCTCAATCCGATCCTTCTGTTCTTCTTTCTCCGCTATCTCCGGTTCGTCGAGAAGAAAAATGGCAATTTGCCCACCAAAAGAGGAGTGGGACTTATACGAGTGAACAATCTCGTATAGTTGGTGAAAGAATTGTAAGTAAATATCGTTATTGTAATTAATTACATAAGAAACGTACATTATTACTTACGTTTGTTATTTTGTATTATGTTACAGGATGAACTTAGAAAACAACAAGCTGAGGGCTCTTTTAAGTCGGAGGGCAGGAATGACATCCTCACAGTTGCTACTGGCAAACACGAGCATCCAGGCCGTGTCAGGGGAGTTGGAGGAGGGGTAGGGATACGGGATTACTTTGGAGCCCCCGTACACTATTCCTCAAACATAGTGACTAGGGAGGAATTGGAGACTATGTTGGCCATTGCAAGAGCAGAAGCAAAGGCCGAGGCTGAAGCATCTTTTGATGCACTTTTAGAGACCCGGTTGAGCAAGATGAAAGAGGAAATGATAGTGTTTATGAGCTCAAGACAAGATACCAGTGCTCCCCAGCCACAATCGATTGATCCTAATAAGCAGAGCACTAAACGTAGTTGTTGCAACATCGGGCAGTCATCAGAGGGTCCTAACCCGCAAATTACTGGGCTTTGTGATCTTTTTGTCGAGGATCCTCTGAGACGGTTAGTTGCACGGGGTAGTGTGCATAACCTGGGATCAACTGTCCACCACCGACAAATGGAAGGTGATCAAGTCCGGGTGTCAGTTGACGAGGTGATTATTGCGGATGCACCTATCTCTATCCCTTCTGATGAATTCAAGGTCGTTAGCGATGTCTTGGGCACATTCATCTTGTGGCCAACGAACCTTGTTTCTGGTCGAGCTGAGGATAGTCCGATCAAAGCCCCCCCAAGTCCGATCAAAGCCCCACCAAGTCCAGCTCCCTTCACTTATCAGCAAGAAGTTTCACAGCCTCCATTGAATATCATGCAGCAAGTGATTCTGATGGCTTTCGATACATCATTCAAAACAAGAGAGTGGCCTACGAATTCATTTGTTGGACAGTTAGGAGTGACATGCTATCTTGAGAGGGATGATTTGCTGTCCCTGGTAGCTCCTGGACAAAATCTTACGATTGCGATTGTCCAACTGTTCTTAATGTAAGTAGCTTCTGCAATTCAAAGTAAATATTTTAAAAGTTTCACCGTTTACCTTTTATTTATGTGCTTGCGTTATTGTAGGTACATGCATCGTAGGTTGGTCTCCTCTGGCAAAAGCGAAAAATTTGGATTCTTATGCCCCCATCACATCCAAGAGAAAGGGACCACTGCTGCTACTAGACATACATACTTGTCACAGAGGCTTAGTGAAACTGGAACCGAGTGTTTCTTGGCTCCATATGTGCATAGGTAAGAAACAAATTGATATTTTATAATTTATATAATGTTTTATGTTTGCTTATTAATATTCTTCTATTTTTTTCAGTGATCATTGGCAGTTGCTTCTTCTATGCAAGAGTAGTTACACTGTCATCCTCTTATGTTCCCTCCACTTCAAACCAGGGAATGATTTGAAAAAGACCATTAATTCGTTAGTTTTCTTGCATTCTTACCTTTTGTATGCAAAGTTTATGGAATTTGTGTAAAACCAATAACCTTTGTCATTGTGATGATCATAGGGCTATGCGGACATTCCTGCACAGTGCTTGTGGTAAGCATGTTCGTGACTTAAAGGACCCTACATGGATCATACCAAAGGTTAATACATATGGATTTGTTTAAAGAATGTAATAAGACATGCCTTTATATTTGTTTTAATGATATCATGTTTTTTCTCAGAGCCGTCGGCAACTAAAGGGGTCCAACTTATGTGGTTTTTATGTTTTGAGACACATTTACAATATTATCACTCTAGGCACGACTGATTTTACTCAAGAGGTAAATTTATATTTCTGAACTTTTGTTTTAATTACTTTATTGTTTTTAAGTTACTAAGTCAATGTTTCGTCTGGTTTTGGTGTTACAGATGTTTGATCTTACTGATCCCTTTCCTGAAGAAGATATTGATTTCATTCGCACATGTTGTGCTGAATTCATCCATGAGCTATTACAAAAATAGTGAGTTTTTGAATCCAAAGTTCATTGTACATTATTGTAATTTATTATGATAACGCTGGTCTGATGTTGTTCTAGTTATGGTATGAATGAATCAGGTTTTGTTTTACTGTTGTCATTTGGTGATTGTTAATTGCATATACCTAGCTTATATATAGGGATGTGATTGGAGATTATGGAGAATGTTGAGGTGTTGTATATGTATGAGTGATTGAGTTCAGAGAAATTTCTGTCCATCAAATTGCTTACAAGTATATGATTCTTGCAGGTGGATTTTGTGGGAGGACAAGAAACGCTGGACTGCCTGGTGTTTAGTAATAAGCCTTTAGTTGACTAGAATTTGCAGTTTTGTATGCAAACTTGTTGATTACTATACTTTGCGCTTAGTTGTTCTTCTGCTTCAATGGCTTTGCCTGCACTTCTGCAAAATCACAAAATAGTTTGAACTTTCTGAGATGAGATTTGGAAATGCTGAAAATTTTAGTGACTTACCATAACACACACACACGTAATGTGTTTTATGACATTTCTTAATCTTAGTTTGGTATTTTTCCACCCATAACTAGGCGAGTTCAATGAATGCATGGGAAAGATGGGATGGTGATTATTATGTATTGCTGTTTAAAATTGGAGCATTCTGTGCGTGTACATATAATAAAAGGGACGTTTTTTTAAAAAAAAATGAAGCTTTAAGACCGGTTGTAGTCACAACCGGTCTTAAAAAGTACTTTAAGACCGGTTGTGGGAGCAACCGGTCTTAAAGATGAGACATTTAAGACCGGTTGCTCCCACAACCGGTCTTAAATGTCTCATCTTTAAGACCGGTTGTGGTACAACCGGTCTTAAATGTCTCATATTTAAGACATGTTGCTCCCACAACCGGTCTTAAATGTCTCATCTTTTAAGACCGGTTGTGGAAGCAACCGGTCTTAAATGTCTCATATTTAAGACCGGTTGCTCCCACAACCGGTCTTAAATGTGGAGGTTTTAGACCGGTTGTGGGTACAACCGGTCTAAAAAATAACAGACTTTTTAGACCGGCTGTATCAAGACCTAATACAGAACCGGTCTAAAAAGTCATTTTTAACCGGTCTTAAAAGTCATTTTTCTACTAGTGTACACTTCACTCAAGTAAGACCCCATTATTAGATCCCATATATTTTGATGATAACAAAGATTGGAAGAGTTTTAAATTAAAGGTTTGGATAAAGTAACTAAGAACTATATTGCAGGCCATAAGCATTACTCAAGTACATACCTCAAGTAATACAGAAGAAGTAAGAGATAGAGAATAGGAGAAATAAGCACTGTGAGATTTCTTGAAGGATTACTCGAGGGATCACTCAACTAATAGGTGAAGATTTGCTCTCTGTCAAAATTTTCATAAGATTATCGAAGGGTTTACTCAAGTAATCTATAAAGTTATTTGGCAACATACTCGAGGGCTTACTCGAGTAACCAGAGAAGAAATTTTGCAGTGGCTCTCGGCTAAGAAATAACAGATATTACTTGAGTAGTCACTCGAGTAACCACTTTTGAAAAGCAATTTTACTCGAGTAACATGAAATGAAATTGTATTACTCGAGGAATTACTTAAGTAATCAAGTAAGCAAAACAGAAGTTACTCTTGCCCAAGATTTTAGTGCTATTACTCGAGGGATCACTCGAGTAATCTCTAAAGTTATTTGAACCATTACTCAAGGGACCACTCAAGTAATAAAAAGAAATGGAACACTTACTCAAGGGATTACTCGAGTAAGCAAGATATATTCTAGTCACACAACGTTGACTTACTCTTTACCATATTTTTGATAAAGTTACTCGAGGGACTACTCGAGTAATGACCATGACCACTCGAATAGCCACTCGAGTAATAAAGTACATAAAGTATGATTTTACTCAAATGTTCATTTATTTGTTATCTACATGATTACCCTTCATTGTATTAGTTTCCTGAGTATACTTGCAGAAAAACAATGAAGAGATCATACATTAAGAGCAAAGTCAAATATAATGTTTGAACGCTCACCTATCGTTATGTACTACAAATGGATAGTTTTCAAATTCGAATAACGGTCAACCGTAGCTGCATAACTCTAATGGATATGTTTGAAATACTTCCAACGGACATCATAATTCATCTATATATATAGAGCATTCAACGAAGAACAAAAACAACAACTGAAAACAAGTAAACTCATATCGATCAATACATTCTTTGTACTCTATTTTCTTATACTCACTCTTTATACTTCAATGATTATATATTTGCTCTGTGAGAGAGTTTTTCATTACAAACTCAATATTTGTTATTGATACAACTTAAGGTTAAGGAACCTTGAGTTGAGGATTTGATTATAATATGTAAGGGGGAGCGAGTGTCCAGTGAAGGAACTTATTGAGTGCTGAGGTGCCAAGAACCCACTAAATCTTGGAAGATATAGAGAAACTCTTAGAGACGCTTTGAAGACTGGACGTAGGTCAAAGTGGTTGTAGCCGAACTAGTATAACTCCCTATATACACTTCAGTGATATTTCTCTAAGCTCTTAACTGCTTGAAATTTATAGTCAATTTATATATTCACAATAAAATTTCTGGTATCACCCAATTCACCTCCTCTTAAGTCAAACGCTTGCACTAACACCCATATTACTCGATTGATACATATAAGAAGCCAAAAACGCAGCAAAGATGACAACATTTTCTAAAGTTTGCCCTAGTGTTTCCAATGATCCCGAATCCTCAACCAAGGGTACTCCCCCATAAAATTGCACAAGGAATCCAATGGAAACATCAAAACTATCAAATTCCTATTCCATTATCATACTTTGTTTTGGGCAACAATCAACACAAAATCCCAAAATTTCCAAACTTAACATTTCAACCTCAAACCCATTTCTATCTATTCGAAACACATGCCAAAACACCATTTCCATTACCATAGCATGCCAAACTCTCCATAACCATAACTTTCAAAAATAAGGCCAAAATTCCCAGGAATTCCAAACTTAATCATATGGCATAAAACATATATAGAAGGTGTATCTCACTCACCTCTACAACTTTCCCAAACGAGCTTCTTGCTTCTCAAATTACTAGATTTCCTTGAGGGCCCAAATCAACACCGATGGCAAATCTACCACCATGAAAATGAAGCCCTTAATCCAAGGAATAGCTTTAAGGAAAGGAGTTTTGGCATTTGAGGTCATTTACTCACCTTAATACCAAGCTTTTCTTCTTCCTCCTTAAGCTCCCATGGCAACACGCACGAGAGAGAGAGATGAGAGAGATGAGAGTGTTGAAGATAGAAAAATGATGGTGTTTCTTGGGCACCCATACCTCCAGCCAAAAATGAGGAGGGAAAGAGAAGGAAAAATGATTAAACTAATGCCATTTGACTTTTCTCCAACCACTCTCTCTTCACACAAGCTTGCCACATGTCATATTTCTATTGGCTCACATAAAGTAAGTAACCAATTAGTTACTCTAACCACTTTATTAGCCATTTAGTTACACTTCTCATTTTTTTCTTAGTTAGTAAGGAATTTCTTCATTAATCACTAACTAATTAACCGATAACTTTCCATTCTTTCAAATTTCCCACTGATTTTGGCACATTATCTTAAATTGCCACATAACACATAATTAAATTCTTTTACTCTTCTTGATGCGCCATTTCCATCATATTTAGCCGAAATAATTATTTGTCATATAATTATGCTAAAGTACAGGGTTTGGCCATTTCCAATAATTAATTTGGATCTTAAATCAATTTTAATTCACCAAATCATTCACAATAATTATTATTAGCCCTTAATCAAAATTTCGAGCATTACAATTCTCCCCCCATTTAATAAATTTTGTCCCTGAAATTTCTTACATAACATAGGGCATAAAATTAGGAAATCGTTTCTTCATGTTCACTTCCGCTTCCCATGTTTCTTCTCTTGGAGACATTCCCTTCCAGACCACCTTCACAAACGATAAGCTTCGATGTCTAAGCCACCACTCTTCTTGATCAATGATATGATCTGGCTCTACCATATAAGTAAAGTTATCTTGTAACTCAACTTCTTCGTACTCAATGATATGTTCAGAATCTGGTTGGTACTTCTTGAGCTGCGAGACATAGAACACATCATGCAATCTACTTAGATTCGGGGGATGGGCTATCCGGTAGGCTACAGGTCTGATTCGTGCCGAAATCTCAAATGGACAAATATAACTCAAACTCATATTCCTTCGCTTAATTGCTTTCCTGATGCCTGTGACCGGAGATACTCTCAAGAAAATATGATCCCCCACTTCAAACTCTAGAGGCCTTCTTCTTTTATCAGCATAGCTCTTCTGTCGACTCTGCTGTAAGGAGCCTCTTCTTGATATTTCTGATCTACTCTGAGGTTTGATCAACAAGATCCAGCCCATACAACTTCTTCTCAGAAAACTCAGTCCAGCACAATGGTCACTAGCACTTTCTCCCATACAAAGCTTTATACGGAGCCATCTGAGTAGTCACATGATAGCTATTGTTGTAAGAAAACTCAACCAATGGAATAAAGAAGTCCCATTTTTCTTTGAAGTCTAGGACACACGCTTTTAGCATATATTCTAACGTTCGGATAGTCCTTTTTTACTGTCCTTTAGTCTGAGGATGGTAGGCTGTGCTAAACCTCAACTGAGTACCTATGGCTTCATGCAAAGCCCTCCAGAATCTCAAAGTGAACAGAGGATCACTATCGAAGATAATGTTCTTTGGTGTACCATGGAGTCTCACTATCTCTTTGATGTAGATTTCAGCCAGCCTATCAAGAGAATAGCTAGCATTATTCAGTATGAAGTGCGCTGACTTCTTGAGTCAATCAATAATCACCCAGATCGCATCATAGTTCCTGATCCTGGGCAAACCCACCACCAGATCCATAGTCATGCTCTCCCACTTCCATTCTTAAATTTCCAGACTCTGAAGCACTCCCGGCAGTCTCTGGTATTCAATCTTCACCTTTTGACAGGTAAGACACTGTGCCATATACTTAATTACTTTGCTCTTCAACCCTGGCCACCAATACATAGATTTTAAGTTGTGATACATCTTGGTCATACCGAGGTGAATAACTTCAATTTAAGTGTCTTGCCAAAGCGGACTTAAGTTTAAGCCAAATATGGATCTTAGCCCACTAATTATTATATTGAGGGTTGTTAATTTAGTAGGAGATTACTAACTAACTTTGCATATTTTAATTGTATAATCATGTCGACTAGTAATACTGCTACACTTTCGTTGTGATCAGTCCTTGAGAAGGACAAACTCAATGGGACTAACTTTCTTGACTGGTTCAGGAACTTGAGAATTGTTCTCAAGCAGGAAAGAAAGGCTTATGTCCTAGATCAACCCATTCCTGAGGAGCCTACAGCCAATGCTCCAAGAGCTCAGAGAGATGCTTACATAAAGCATAAGGATGACTCTATGGATGTAGGTTGCCTGATGCTTGCCACTATGGTTCCAGAGCTCCAAAGAGATCTGGATCTCATGGAGGCTCATGAGATGATTGTACATCTCAAGGAAATGTTCCAGCAACAGGCAAGGCAAGAAAGGTATGAGACCACAAAGGCCTTACATTCCTGCAAAATGGCTGAAGGTACATAGGTTAGTACTCATATGTTAAAGATGAAAGGCTATATTGATCACCTTGAGAGGCTTGGATTTCCCATGAGCCAGGAGTTAGCTACGGATTTGATCCTCAACTCACTCCCGGAGATTTATGACCAGTTTGTTATGAACTACAACATGAACAACATGGAGAAATAAATTTCTGAGCTGTATGTGATGCTCAAAACTGCTAAGCAAAGCATTAAGAAAAAGCCTAGCACAGTTTTGATGGTTCAGAAAGGAAAAGGTATGGAAAAGAAAGAAAAGGGCAAATGGAAGGGTAATGGCTCAAGTGGTAAGACCAAAGAATCAAACAAACCTGAAACCAAGCCTGCACCCAAGAAGGCAATGCCTCCAAAGGAAGGAGTCTGCTACTTCTGCAATGAACCCGTTCATTAGAAGAGGAATTGCAAACTCTACCTGGAAGATCTGAAAAAGAACAAGAAGGATAGCGAGGCTATTGCTTCAGGTATTTATGTTATAGACATTCATTTTCTACTTCCTCTACATGGGTATTAGATACTGCATATGGTTCTCACATTTGTACAAATGTGCAGGGTTTAAAGGACAGTAGAAAGCTGAATAAGGGCGAGGTGGACCTACGAGTTAGAAACAGAGCAAGAGTTGCTGCTTTAGCCTTAGGTACTTATGAATTAGTTCTACCCAGTAGGCTTTTGTTAGTTTTGAACAATTGTTATTATGTTCCTGCTTTGAGTAGTAACATTGTTTCTCTTTCTTATTTGGATAAGGAAGGTTATACTTCCATTACTAGGAATGATAAATGTTCTATTTATCGTAATGACATATTCTATGCTGATGGTGATTTGCATGTTGCTCATTATATATTAAATTTGGAACATCCTAATAATGGGAATATCTATAACGTAACTACTAAGAGGATAAAATCAAACGATTTGAATCCGACCCACCTATGGCATTGTCATCTAGGCCACAAAAATGAGAAACACATTTCTAAACTCCATCAAGATGGATTTCTAAACTCATTTGATTTTGAATCATATGATACATGGAAATCTTGCTTATTAGGAAAGATGACTAAGGCACCTTTTACTGGGCACAGTGAGAGGGCTACTGAATTATTGGCCCTCATACATACAGATGTATGTGAACATTAAATATAGCTGCCAGAGGATGTTATGTCTACTTCATTACATTTATAGATGACTTTAGTAAATATGGCTATATCTATATAATGAAACATAAATCTGAATCTTTTGAAATGTTCAAAATATTCCAAAATGAAGTACAAAACTAAGGGCCCGTTTGGTTCGATTCCATTATACCCTACGGTGCAGTGCAATGTAATGCAATGGTAATGCAATGTAATATTAATTACAAGGGTAGTGTTTGGTTTGATTTTTAAGCAACATGCAATGAGTTAATATTTTAACAATTATTTAAAATTAATATATTACACAAAGTCCATTTTACCCCTTAATATAATCTTTGTAGAAAAAATAGTTACAAGCCGATGATGGAGGGGATGGAAGAGGAGGAGGTAGTGGTGGTGGCAATGCTGGGGATGGCGGGGGAGGAGGAGGTGGTGGTGGTAGCAGTGGGTGGTGGGCCGCCGGCAGCAGCGATTGAAGAGGTGGTAGTGGTGGTAGCAGCGAGGGTGTTGGAGGAGGTAGTGGAGATGGTGGGGGTGGGCTGTGGGCCGGTGGTGGTGGAGGAGGAGGTGGAGGTGGCAGTAGGCGACCGGGGTGGAGGAGGTGGTGGTGGTGGTGGCGGTGGCGGCAGTGGGGGTGAGGGTGGCAACGGAGGAGGAGGTGGTGGTGGCAGTGGGCGGCGGGGTGGAAGAGGTGGTGGTAGGCGGTGGGCCGGTGGCTGTGGAGGAGGTGGTAGTGGTGGCGGAGGCGGGCGGAGGAGGAGGTGGCCGCGGTGGCGGTGGGCCGGTGGCTGGACCGGGGGGGCGGGTGGAGGAGGTGTTGGTGGTGGCAGAGGGTGGAGGTGACGGCAGTGGAAGAGGAAGAGGTTGTGGCGGTGGCAGTTGTGACGTGATACGGCAAGTGACATAAGATACGTGAAATAAAGATAAAGAAAACTAAAGGGTAAATTAGACTTTTTAGACCATGCAATAGGATGGTAATGAGGATTCATAGGGGGGAGGTATGAATGAGGATTACCAATTTTTTGGTAATCATCATTACCATGGTAAACCCTATTACCATGCTAAAGAGCAACCAAACACTCTTCTCTAGGTAATGAAATCATGATTGCCATTGCAGGCATGCAATGCGGTCGAACCAAACGGGCTCTAACTTGGTAAAACAATTAAAGCACTTCGATCTGATCGAGGTAGTGAATATTTGAGCCAAGAATTCATTGACCATCTTAGGAGTTATAGGATAATCTCACAATTGACTCCTCCAGGAACACCACAATGGAATGGCATTTTTGAACGAAGGAATCAAACACTATTAGATATGGTTCGATCTATGATAAGTCAAACAGATCTTTTACCGTCCTTTTGGGGATATGCCCTAGAGACAACTACATTCACACTAAATCGTGTTCCATTTAAGGCAATTGAAAAGACACCATATGAGATATGGACTGGAAAGAAACCAAGTTTATCTTTTCTCAAAATATGGGGATGTGAGGTATATGTTAAGCAACAAGCCTCTGATAAATTAGCACCCAGATCCATAAAGTGCCTTTTCATGGGGTATCCTAAAGAAACGAAAGGATACTATGTCTACAATCCCATCGATAACAAAGTGTTTGTTATTCAAAATGGCAAGTTTTTAGAAAGAGAGTTTGTCTCTAAAACAACCAGTGGGAGCGACGTACTTCTTAAAGAAATTTGAGAGCCACAAGATAGTACAGAACCACAGATGGAAATTAGAGAAGAATCACAATAAGTTCCTGAGCCTCCTCAAGTAACACAAGATCCATGAAGATCTGATAGGACACAGCATCAGCCTCAGAGATATGGATTTCTGATTACTGAAGGTCGTGATGTGTTGCTCATTGAGCAAAATGAGCCCACCACTTACAGAGAAGCCACAGTAGGACCAAACTCTAAGAAATTGCTAAATGCCATAAAGTCTGAAATGCAATCCATGTACGACAATAAGGTATGGACCTTAATCGATCTACCTGAAGGTGTAAAAACCATTAGGTGCAAATGGGTTTTCAAGGAGAAAACTAACGTGAATGGCAATGTAAATGTCTTCAAGGCACGACTGGTTGCAAAAGGATTTACTCAAACTCATGGTGTAGACTATGATGAAACCTTTTCCCCAGTTACAATGGCCAAATCAATCAGAATCCTTCTTGCCATTGCAGTATATTATGACTATGAAATATGGCAGATGGATGTCAAAACAGCCTTCCTTAATGGAAAGCTGCTTGAGGATATGTATATGACACAACTTGAAGGTTTTGTGCGTCCAGAGGACTCTGGTAAAATTTGCAAGCTTCAAAGATCCATTTATGGATTGAAGCAAGTATCTCAGAGCTAGAATCATCGTTTTGATGAAGTAGTCAAAGAGTTTGGATTCATTCAAAACATCGATGAACCTTGTGTTTACAAGAAGATTAGTGGGAGCATAGTTGTATTTCTAGTACTTTATGTAGATGACATCCTACTCATTGGGAATGATATTCCTACCTTGCAGAGTGTCAAGTCTTGGTTAGGAAAGTCCTTTTCAATAAAAGACTTAGGTAAAGGCACCTATATCCTAGGAATTAGGATCTATAGGGATATATCCAAAAGACTTATAGGCCTAAATCAGAGCACATACATAGACAAGATACTGCATAGGTTCAGTATGCAGGATTCAAAAAGGGGTTACATGCCCATGTCTCATGGCATCCATCTTAGCAAGGATCTGTGGCCTAGTACACCTGATCAGCGAGATTGCATGAGTAAGGTTCCATATACCTCAGCCATTGGATCCATCATGTATGCCATGGTATATACTCGACCAGATGTCTTGTTTGCCTTAAGTATGACCAGCAGATACCAACAAGATCCTGGTTTGGATCATTGGATTGCCGTCAAGAATATCCTAAAGTACTTAAGAAGGACTAAGGACTTATTTTTGGTCTATAGTGGATTGGATGATGAGCTTTGCTTAACTGGTTACACAGATGCAAGTTTCCAAATTGACCAAGATGACCTTAAATCGCAATCTGGATATGTATTCCTCCTGAATAGTGGAGCAATAAGCTGGAAGAGCTCCAAGCAGAGCACTATAGAAGATTTTGCAACAGAAGCTGAGTATATAGCAACATCAGATGCAGTTAAAGAAGCTGTTTGGACCAGAAAGTTCATTACTGAACTAGGGGGTGCCTACCATCTTAAATCCAATAGATTTGTTCTGTGACAATAGTGGTGCTATTGCACAAGCCAAGGAGCCTAGGTCACATCAAAGGACCAAGCATTTACTCAGGCGATTTCATCTTATTAGAGAAATCAATGATAGAGGTGATATACAGATATGCAAAGTAGCAGGAGAAGATAATGTTACTTATCCTCTTACTAAGCTACTTGCACAGGCAAAGCATGAGCGTCATGTTAGGGCAAGGAATTAGGCAAATTAATGATTGCACCTAGGGCAAGTGGGAGGATGTTGGAAATTGTGCCCTAAGGGCCAATCATTGTACTTTGAACATTATTAATTTAATGAAATTTCTCTATTCTGTTATCATATTATTTGCATGTTAACTGTAATAATTGTATCCTTGGATAATTCATAAAGATTGTCCTAAAATGTCCCTGGTCGGTCATCTATGCGGGAGCAGAGATGAAACAATACCAGTATGACTTTGATAAGATGTGGAGATACGAATCAAAGTCTTAGGCACTTGTAAGAGTACAAGGTGCTGGACCGACCCATTATGAGAAAAATACATGGATCAAGTCATAAGCTTTTCCCATGTATAACCACGTCACAATGCCCTTAGACCTGAAGTCATCATGGATTCCTACATGAGAGTTGCTAAGCTTTGAACTAGTCAAAAGTCACTTTTGACCGGGTGATGATAAAGGCTACGATAGGGCTTAATGGTTTTCATACAGAGGAATATGAACGATCAAGATGGAATTTGCCCCTCACATTAGTAGAGAGATATTACTAGGCCCCTTGATGAGTGAGTCTGAGAAATATATGGCCAGACTATGATGAAAGGAGTTTCTGTCTCTATTATCAAGCTACTCAGGAATCGAGAAAGTAATGGTCAGGAACAAAAGGATGATATTATCCATGCCTTATCCTTGATCAATATATCGTGTGACAAAAGGGACGTGACATAGTTGTATGACAGGTTGCATCGTGATAACGATCCTCATATGAATTGGGTAGTCGTAATATCTTGCTAGAGGCCGCTTGTGACTTTTGGGTTAGTATAGTTATTGGCCCACTGCCAACTTCATATGGGCCTACAGGGTCACACACAAGAATGGCCCAACACGAGATAATGTTTAATTTAGGGTGGATGAATTATATATATATATATAATATAATATAAAATTCATTAATAATATTATATAGATATATATTTTTTCGAAATATATATCTTATATATATATATGTATATGTATATATATTATATGATATTATTATATTTAATAATATTATATAGATATATATATTTTTGAAATATATATCTTATATATATATATATATGTATATATATTATATGATATTATAATATTGTGTTAGTTTTAAATTTAATTTATTAAGATATATTAAATTTAATAACTAACATAATAGAGATATAGTATCTCAGATTTAATTTATGAAGATAAATTAAATCTAATGGCTCTTTATTTCGATTAAATAAATAGGTTAAATTAAAAACTGTTGGACAAATTTATTTTAAACTGAATTTATTTAATTAGCTCATCAAGATAATTAATTGTTAATTAATTTCGAAATTAATGATGATTAATTTTGAAATTTGAAAATAGCCCTCATAGGTTATAAACTTGATAGAGCAAATATATTCATACACATATGAGAATTGAGAGCCGCAAGTGAAGCCCTAGGAGACATTAGAGGCGCTAGCACGCAGTTTCGGTTGGAGAGCATTCTTGTGGATACCGGTAGAGGGAGCAGACCTGACGTGTTGGCTCCTAGAGATCGTGAAAACTCTGAATCATCAAAAAGGTATGAATCCTTCCGACTTGGTTTAAACGCCGTTGATAGATCCTCGATTAGGATCGGTGAAAATTTTAAAATTCTTCCGCTGTGCCTACTAATCCTAACAGATAATTGTGTGAAGAGCTTTATGGAGTTGAAACAGAGGTTAACAACACCATCAGTGCTAATGATCCCAGATCCTCAATTTATATATGTTGTGTATATATATTGCAATGGACATAGATTGAGATGTGTGTTGATCCAACATGGTTGAGTGGTGGAATATGCATCTCATCAACTGAGACCTCATGTATTGAATTATCCTACTCACGATCTTGAATTGGAGGCTATTATATTTGCTCTGAAAATTTGGAAACATTATCTCTATAGTGCTACTGTAGAGCTGTACTGCTACCACAAGAGTTTGCAGTACATGTATGATCTGAAAGAGTTGAACATGAGACGACACAAGTGGATGAAGTTGCTAAAAGACTATAACCTGGAAATCAAATATCATCTCAAAAGGCAAATGTCATTGCTAACACATTAAGCCAAAAATCTATGCAAGTGGCAACCATGATCATTCACGAGCAGAAACTGATCAAGGATTTCAGAGATCTTAATCTGGCAAGATAGATTTTGATGAGCAGCGGTGTTAGTCAAGTATATAATGAACTGAGAGCCGTAATTGAAGAAGCACAACTACAGGATAGACGAGCACTGTCTATCAGGGATATGATTGCTAAAGGTGAAACTCAGGAACATGACTTGTCACAAAGCAGGCTTGTCAAGTATCAGAAGCCATAGACATAGCTGAAACGACAAATCCTGGAGGAGGCACACAAAAGTAAATATACCTTATATCCCGGGGCAACTAAAATGTACCATGATTTGAAGTCCCAGTATTGGTATATAGGAATGAAAAGAGATGTGACGAAGAATGTTGCTCATTGTCTCACGTGCCAAAAAGTAAATGTTGAACATCAGCGACCATCAGGGCTTCTACAAAATCTTGATATTCCTGAGTAGAAGTAGGAAAGCATTACCATGGATGTCATAATGGGGTTAACTAAGGTCAGAAATCATGATGCAATTTGGGTAATAGTTGACAGATATATGAAGATAGCCCACTTCCTACTTATCAGCATCCATTACTCTCCTGACAAACTAGTAGGAATCTATATCAAGAGGATCGTGAGATTACATGGTACTCCAAAGAATATCATCTTGAATCGAGATCCTCGATTTACTTCTAAGTTTTGGAAAGCAGTTCACGAGGCTTTGGGTACTAAACTGAGATTCAGCACAACATATCATCCTCAAATAAATGGGCATACAGAGTGAACAATATAGTCGCTTAAGAATATGCTGAGGGCATGTGCACTAGATTTCAAAGGTAGCTGGGACATATTCCTTCTACTGGCAGAGTTTGCCTACAATAACAGTTATCATTAAGCATCTAAATGGCTCTATATAAGGCACTGTACGAGAGTAAATGTCAATCACCCTTGTCCTGGACGGAATTGTCTGAGAGGCGCTTACTTGGGCCGGACATAATCGATAAAACAACTAAACAAATAAAGTCGATCAAGTAGAGGTTATTGAATACTTAAAGCTGACAGAAGAGCTATGCTGATAAGAGGCAGAAATCTCTAGAATTTGAGGTTAGTGACCACGTATTCATGGAAGTATCGCCGGTTACAGGCATTGGTAGAGCACTAAAAGTAAAGAAGTTGCATCCAAGGTATATTGGTCCATTTGAGATCTTGGCAAAGATTGGGCCAGTTGTGTACAGTATAACTTCACCACCGAACTGAGCAGATTACATGATGTCTTTCATGTTTCCTAATTGAAAAGGTATCAACCTGATCCAAAGCATGTAATTGAATACAAAGACATGGAAATGCGAGACGAATTGACTTTTGAAGTCACACCTGACCGAATCAATGATCAGCAGGAGAAGCAACTCATAAGTAAGAGCATTCCATTCATCAAAGTTGTCTTGAAGGGGTTATCTCCCAGAGAGGCTACATGGGAAACAAAGGAAAATATGAGAAAACGTTACCCAGAATTTATGGCTATATAAGTGTAGCAAATTTCAGGAACAAAATTTATTTGAGAGGGGGAGAAATATAACGTCCCAAATTTTATTTACCAATATACATTGTAATTATTTGCAATATTCATTAAAATGGTGAATATTCATGAACTTGAAATTTATGAAGTTAGTAAATTTTCATTTTCATGAGAATTGGGCTAGAACAAATTATGTAATTAATTCTTGGGTTTTCCAAAAAGACCAATATTGAGGCCAAGAGTAGAGGAATACAAGAGAATAATATTTGGCCTAATATTAATGTTAATTTTGGCTAAGGAAAAGAAGAAAAGGAATTTAATGAAAAATGTAGTGGCAAAATCATAATTTTACCAACAAAGTATAAGACAAATTATTTTCCAATTAATTGAAGTTAGTTTCAAATAATTAAGGAAAATAAAGGGAAAATATATATTTAGAATATTTTGGTCAAATAAATATGGATTTATGAAAAATTGGAACACATTTTTAAATTGGATTAAAATGTTACATATTGTGTACATGTAACTTGACCAATGTAATAAAGCCAATTGAGACATGTAAAGAGGAGGGGCTAGGTGTCTTTTTGCCACACCAAAGGAGAGGAGCAATTAGTTCAATTCTAATTGAATATTATATTGCAAATTGGATCAAAATAAGGCTTAGGTACATGTTGTCGTAAAAGTCAAAATTTTGGGATTTTTGGTAATTAACTTAACTAGAGAAAATGTGAGATTTTTAAAAACACATTCCCTTCATCTTCTCTCCTCATTTTCTTTGGCCACCAAGAACGAGAGAGAGAGAGAGAGAGAGAGAGAGAGAGAGCTTGAAGGTTAAAGAGAAGGAGGAGGAAAAATCAAAGATAGTTCTTGATTTTCTTTGTGATTTAGCTTCTAGTTTGTGTAATTCCTTCCCAAAGCTTCTATTCTCCATAGATTGACATGTTTAGCAAGCAAAATATCAAGGATTGAGGAGGGATATTGATTTAGCTTCTAAACTCATTGTATTTTGAAAGTTATGATCCAAGTAGTAACTACTGCACTAGATAGTCTTTGAATTCATCAGTGTCAAATTCTAGAAGGCATAATGCTTACTATATAACTCCAAATATGATCTACAACCTATCCATGAAAAGATCTTTAAGTCTAGTTTCATATGCCACTGGTTTCAGCTTAAACCAACATGTAGTTTGAGAGTTATGTCTAAAATACCGAAGCTATTTTGGAATAATGATACTGATTTTAATGGCATCTTCTAAAGATCCTATATCTCTCATATGAGCTCCTTTGAATGTTATTTTAGTGTTTTGACATATTGGGAGTCTAGTTTCATATGAAATTAGTTTTAGCTCTTTCCGATTTGTGGTTAGAGAGATATGGCCAAAATACTGAAGCTCTGTCAAGCTACACAAAAATAGAGCACAATAGAATGCTCATCACTCGAGTGATCACTCAAGTGATGCATTCCAAAACTTGGCAGAGAACCAATACTCAAGGGAACACTTTAGGGAAGTTTCATAACTTTCATATAAGTTATCTTAGCTTCAAATTGACTCATTCCAACCTCCGTATGATCATAGAAATTACCTCCGGTATCACGTCTAAGAGCTTGAATCTTGATATTCTCATTAGATCTTGCAAGTTCTTTCTTTCTTCAATTTTTTTTCTTCCTATTTTTCCTCTTGATGATGATTCTTCATACTTAAATCTTGATA
This sequence comes from Inga leiocalycina, assembly GCA_963242795.1. Classification (NCBI taxonomy): domain Eukaryota; kingdom Viridiplantae; phylum Streptophyta; class Magnoliopsida; order Fabales; family Fabaceae; genus Inga; species Inga leiocalycina. Next base: position 64,367,465 of record OY725326.1, on the reverse strand, counting down.
TTTTCATTAGATCTTGCAAGTTTTTCTTTCTTCAATCTCTTTCTTCTTATTTTTCTTCTTGATGATCATTCTTCATGGTTAAATCTTGATATTCTCATTAGATCTTACAAGTTCTTCTTTCTTCAGTCTCTTTCTTCTTGTTTTTTCTCTTAATGATCATTCTTTATAAACCTAGATATCTTCTTTCTTTGCTTGACTAATCTACAAGATATTTGACATTAAATATAGTAGTTAATCAATGTAGTAGATAAACACATTGTACAAACTTTATGCTCTTAATATTTGGCATCCACATTTGACATCATCAAAACTAATCATATCTAACATGATCTCCAATATTTAGTGGGTTTTTGGTACCTCAGTACAAAACAAGTTCCTTCATAGACACTCGCTCCCCCTTACACTATGTAAACTAATGGCCAACTTAAGGTTCCACAACCTTAAGTTATCTCAATAAAGTGTATTAAGTTTTTGACATAGCTCTCTCAAAAGAGTGAATATAATTATCATTGAAGTACAGATAGAAAGAGAATAATGAATGAATACATAGAGCTTAAATGTATAATTGAATATTTGTCTGTTTAGTTGTTGCTCCACTTTGAATGCTATCGTATTTATAGTTGGAATCTAATAAATGAGCGTTGTGAGTATTTCATATGTTTGTTACAGTACCATTGCATTTATAGTACCGTTGCATTTTTGGACATTCTTTGTGTATAGGAAAGTAGCTGTTAGAGTAGAGAGAATGTATTGGTTGAAGTTCTGCTTGCATTTAATGCTTCTGATACAAAATTTGCTTTTTGAGATATTCAAATCATCGAATGTTGGAAATTCCTAGAACTTTCTTAGGATAGATATTAATCCTGCAAAAGAATAATAACAAGTATAAAGATATTAACAATGATTTCCTTGATTTCCATGATTAAAAGTTGTTGCTTTGTTTTTTGAGAAATTTGGTTATTCAAATAAGATCATTTGTATTCATATATCTTAGATAATTTGAAAGTACATTCGAATATCCTTTGTTGTTTTCAAATAAAAATATTTCTTTTCTATTAAGGTATATCTGAATATATTGCCCTTTATTCGAATAACATTAAGATTGAAATAACTAGCCTCATTTGAATATACCTATTGTTATCCGAATAAACCCTGACATCAGAGTAACCTTATTCAGATACACTTTGTTGTATTTGAATAAGCTTCTTTGAACCTTAAAAAAATGTTATCTGATTACATCATCTTCTAGTTGAATGGTTTTTACAAAAAGGAAATGCATCAGAGTAATAACTTATGTATTCAAATATCCCTTTCTGAAAGTAAGTGACTTTATTCTAATACATCATTTTGTTATTCAAAATGCTTCTTTGAGTATTATTATTTGAATACATAAGTCTTTATTCGAATAAGGAATTTGAATTTGAGTAAATGAGCTTCTTATTCAAAGAACTTTCCCTTTATTTGAATAAAATTTTCTTTTATTTTTTAAAACTATCTCAACTTATTTGATTAATCAACTCATTATTTGAATAACTTTTCAAAAACGAAATTGAAATATGTAGGCTGTTATTCGAATAACAGATTCTTTATTCGAATAAGCTTTTGTCATAAGTCAAGATTGAAAATGAGTAAGACTTCATGGTTTCGAATAATGCCTTGTGTATTCAAATAACTGTGACACCTTATTCAAATAATACTCTACTTATTTGAATAACACATTGTTTATTTGAATAAGCTAAGATTTATTCCTATATCTCTTAATTGAAAAACAAGTCTCTTTATTAAAATAAGACAATTAATACTCAAATAAGCCACAATGTAAATGAATTTCAATGAATGCTTACTTGAATAAGCCTAAGATTTGTTATCATCAAAACTTTGAATCTAACAATCACCCCTACACTTGTATTAAATCTTGTCCTCAAGATTCTAAATTGCAAAACAATTTAAAGAAAATCATAAAAACAAGATTCTAAAGAAAACATCACAAAGTTGGAATTAATTTAAACCTTCTAGAATTAAACTATCTTAAAACTCTTTTCCACCTTATAAAAATGCAAGTAGGAATGCAAATAACTTGGGAAGATAAATAACAACAGATTGTTCCTCACAAGTAAAGTATTTGCACTCTTATCTCAAGATAATTAAAGGGCTTATGGTTTACTCTAATCCACTTATTGCAACCCATCTACCATAAGCTTGTTTATCATCTCCAACTCCACTACATTATCCCATTGCTCACATAAATCAAAAGGGCTTTGCTAAAGGTTATAATGAATAGGGTAAGATAATGAAATGAAAGTGGTCAAATGGTATGGAGGAATACTTTAATTAATGCTAAGCAACTTAATGAAATTCATGAAAACTCACTTATACTATAAACAACATTTATTCATGTGAACACCCTATTTTGTCCGGGCCCCACTAAAAAATACAAAAATAATTGATAATGATTGGTGTCCAAATTGGCAATCATCATTGAAAGAAAAAATAAAAAAAAATAAGAAAAAATAAGGAAATCCTCCTATTGATGATGATCGGTGTCTAAATAGGCAATCAACATTGAAAGGGAAAAATTTAAAAAAAAACGAAAATTAAAATAAATCCCCTAATTGATATGATTGGCATTGTCATTCATTAAGGGAAAATAATAAATATAAAAACAAAAAATAAAAAAATAGAAAAATCTCATTTATGTTGATAGGTTTAAATTAGGAAGTTACTTGTGGGGAGAATAATGAAAAAAAATTAAAAACGAAAAAATCTCCACTAATGGTAATTAGGTCAGGTTAGGAAGTTTTATCAATAGAAAATACAAAAAAAAAAAATTAAAAAAAAATCTCTATTGATAGTGATTGAGTCAAGTTAGGTAGTTTTTAACATAAAATACAAAAAAAAAAAATCAAAAAACGAAAATTAAAAAAGAAAAAAGAAAAAAAGGGAGCATTTATGGAGAAAACCCTACCTTGAGACTATAAATAGGAGTGCAAGGGTTGAAGTAAAGGGGACAAAAATTTTGGAATTTTGGGAGAGCAAGGAGATAAGCTCATTGTGGTCTTGTGGATTTGCATTTTATTGTCCAACTGAATTATCTCATACATAGGCAAGAGCGGGTTCAAAGGATAAAAGGTACGCATAAATCTCCTCACTTTTGACTTCTTTTTTTGTTTAACTTATGCTACTTTCTTTTCTTTTTTTTCTTAATCCCTTTCTTAGGTCCTCTTTCAAAAAAAAAGAAAAAAAAATATTTTGACACATTTTGATAAATGAAAATAAAATAGAAAAACTCTCTTTTACACGAAAATAAAAAAAACTTTTTTTGAAAAAAAAAAGTAAAAAACACAAACCCAACAAAAAAAAGATATTTTTCTCAAATAAATTAAATAAACATTTTTATAAAAGTCACCAACCAAGTGACACGCTTTTCTACCCCCCAAACTACGTGGGCTTTGATCCCTCTAAAGGGTATGTAGGCCCTAGGTTTTCATCCTAGGTCAAGTCCAATTTTGTAAATAAATATATTATTTTTTCTTATTTTCTTATTGTAAATAAATGTTTTTTAAATAAGTATATATTTCCTTATTGTAAATAAGTGTTCTTTTTTTTCCCCTCTTCTTTTGCTTTCATTTCATTTAGTTTTGTAGATATTTTTTTTATTTGGGTAATTATAATAAAGTTAAAGGCCATTTTTATTTTTAAATAATTAACTTAGGGTAACCATTCTTATGAATGGGTGTTGTGGGGTGCCTAACACCTTCCCCACACACATTCGACTCCCGAACTCTAAATGGTTTTTGTAGACCAGTTTCCATTTTTAAAAAAGGTTTCCAAAATTATCCTATCTTTAAAATTTTGGTGGCGGCTCCATGTTTTTCAAAATTTCGGGCGCTACAGCTTGGCGACTCCACTGGGGACAATTTGAGAGTCAAGCCCATTTAAGTTAAATGTTTAAAAATAATTTGGCCTTAATTTTATTTTAATTACCCTTTTCTTATTATTATTATTTTTTGTGAATAGTTGTTTTTATTTATTAAATTCCTTATTTATCTATTTGTTTGTTTTCTTTTTCTCCTTTTTTCTATCTATCTTGTGATCTGCTTAGCAGATGAGGGTTGGGTAGAACCTAGGCCCATAGGTTGGTATGCTCTCCACACACACTGAACACATATACTATTTTCCTCACACACATTTTGGGCCCTATACCCGGGTCTGTGAGTTCCTTAGGTGAGTGGAAGTTTCTAGCGGTCTCCCTGTGGGTTTTAAGAACCCCCTGAGGTTACTGTGAAGACTTCATCCTAGCTGTTACTCATTTGGTGAGGTTGATCCCTGTGGGGTTTTCAGAACCCCCTGAAGGTCAACTTCATCAAATGGGGTCTTCATCTTTACGATGGGGGCAGTTAGGAGACCTTTATCTGTGAGAATTAGAACCACCTTGAAACCATTGCACCTATTAGTAGAAATTATAGACCTGCCCAATTAATTAGTACGTGCCTTTCTTAGGATAGATACTACTAACCTAGGGTCATTCCTAAAATAGGACACTGGAGGGCATATATTTATTGTTAATAATCTTTATTGTCATCCATGCATAATCAATGGAACCCCTAGGATCAAGTGACTAACTGTCGCTTCACCTGAGTATGTATCTAACATCACTTCACATAAAGATACAACACAAGGACGGTGTATACATTAGATAGCCAACCTTAGTCTAAGGGTCTATGACCCTAAAAGACCATTATCTCATCACATCAATCATGTTAGAAAACATCTCAATGAGAGATAATCCTTTAGGACTCATGAGGTAATATTATATCATTCATTAGCATTTTAGCTTCATTTGATATGGGCCTTGGACATAATCATCATTTTTTAAAACCCTTAGCCACGGATGGCTTAGGCCATTCGCAGGTTAATAGGCACTTCATTCTTCCTATGAGGTAATAGATCTCTTGAGGAGGTGAAGTTCTTTTTCTTAATGTCCATCACCCATATCAAAACTTGAAGTATAAGTCATCACTCTTTCATATCTCATGAGATATCCTTGTATCATCCATTGGCATTTAACTTCATTTGATATGGGCCTTAGACATAATAAACATTTAACAAAACCCTTAGTCGCGTAATTAGTTGGGCCGTTTGCAGGTTAATGGGCATTTCATCCTCCCTATAGGGTATTGGATCTCTTGAGGAGGTGAAGTTCTTTTTCTTAATGTCCATCACCCATATCAAAACTTGGAGTATAAGTCATCACTCTTTTATGTCTCATGAGGTATCCTTGCATCATCTATTGACATTTAGCTTCATTTGATATAGGCCTTGGACATAATCATCATTTTTTAAAAATCCCTTAGCCGCGTAATAGCTTGGGCCGTTCGCAGGTTAATGGGCACTTCATCCTCCCTATGGGGTATTGGATCTCATGAGGAGGTGAAGTTCTTTTTCTTAATGTCCATCACCCATATCAAAACTTGAAGTATAAGTCATCACTCTTTCATATCTCATGAGATATCCTTGTATCATCCATTGGCATTTAGCTTCATTTGATATGGGCCTTAGACATAATAAACATTTAACAAAACCCTTAGCCGCGTAATAGCTTGGGCCGTTCACAGGTTAATGGGCACTTCATCCTCCCTATGGGGTATTGGATCTCTTGAGGAGGTAAAGTTCTTTTTCCTAATGTCCATCACCCATATCAAAACTTGGAGTATAAGTCATCACTCTTTCATGTCTCATGAGGTATCCTTCCTTCATCTATTGACATTTAGCTTCACTTGATATGGGCCTTGGACATAATACACATTTAACAAATCCCTTAGCCGCATAATAGCCTGGGCCATTCGCAGGTTAATGGGTACTTCATCCTCCCTATGGGGTATTGGATCTCTTGAGGAGGTGAAGTTCTTTTTCTCAATATCCATCACCCATATCAAGGCTAGAAAGCACATGTAATCATCTGCATAGCATGCATTCAGAATTACTTTCTGACTCTTCCTGCTATTTTCTTTAATAAAGGACAAGCAAGTTAGCTAGCAACTAAAAATTTGGCACAAAGGTTAAACGACACAAGAACCAGGTTTAAATCAAGTTCCTATAGGAAAAGTGTATTAAATTCTTATCACTATGGTCAATGACAAGATCTTGGCTAGGATAGGTCCCTCCTATCTAATGGTCAACTCTAGTTCTCCCTGTGGAATAACAGATTCCCTGAGGAAGTTAGAGGATGCTTATGCCGGAATACCCTTATGCCAATACACCATGGATAACTCATTATGCCTGCTTGAAATTATGTCCTCGCCAGTTACCCCCTACGCTTTCATACAACACATACTCACGTAGTCGTCATATGGCAGCCAATCCCAGTGAAGTTGAATCTAATGTGAATCATTGGATAGGGAGGGAAGATTAGCACTCTGAAATCCCCATATAAGGAAGACATTCCCAACAATCCCAGTGAAGTTGAATCTAATGTGAATCATTGGATAGGGAGGGAAGATTAGCACTCTGAAATCCCCATATAAGGAAGACATTCCCAACATCCTCTGAGGTGCTAAATAAGCCGACTGTTGCAATGGTTTCAACAATAAGCAACAAGACCTGCACGTGGATTTCAGCTGATGATTCTGGAAGGGCTTTGGAAAATTGGGAGTTCGAGGACACCTTCAATTCTATCATTTTAGAGAAATTGATTTCCTCGGAACTCTTGTCCAACGCAGAGGTTCCTGAATCCCTGAATGATGATTTGCTTGTTGCCATTGATATGCATGATTATGAGTATGATGATGATGAGATCATTCAAGTATATAAAAAAATCCTCAAATCTGACGACAATAAGATGTGCCCATATGAAGATGTAATTGAAGTAATAAATATGGGCACAGAGGAAGAAAAGAGAGAACTAAAGATAGTAGATAACCCCGAAAGAGAGCAAATGGTTGAACTCTTCAAAGAATTCATAGATGTATTCGCATGGTCTTATCAGGACATGCCAGGCCTTGATCCAGGGATTGCTTCTCACAAGATCCCCTTATTCCCAGACACTAAGGCTAAAAAGCAGAAATTGAGGAGGCTCACTTCCGATATGTCCTTGGTGGTTCGAGAAGAGGTGATGAAGCAATTAGAAGCGGGTTTCCTAGAAGTAGCTAAATACCCACAATGGATAGCAAATGTCGTTCTTGTCCCAAAAAAGGATGGCAGAATTCGAATGTGTGTGGATTATCAAGATCTGAACAAAGCTAGCCCAAAAGATGATTTTCCATTACCTCATATTGATGTCCTGGTTGATAATACAGCCCGTAGCTATAGGTACTCATTCATGGATGGGTACTCAGGGTATAACCAAATCCCTATGGATAGAGAAGACAAACAAAAAACCATATTTATTACACAATGGGGAACTTATTGTTATCGCGTCATGCCATTCGGGCTAAAGAATGCTGGGGCAACTTATCAGCGTGCCATGGTGGCACTCTTCCATGATATGATGCATAAAGAACTTGAAGTATACGTGGATGATATGGTAGCTAAATCTTCTGAGGGAGAAAGCCATGTTGTGGTGTTAAGAAAGCTGTTTGAAAGGCTACGCAAGTACAAGCTACGACTAAATCCTAACAAATACGTCTTTGGAGCTTTATCTGGAAAATTGTTGGGCTTCATTGTAAGCCAAAAAGGGATTACAGTAGATCCAGACAGAGTAAAAGCAATACGGGAAATGCCCCCTCCTCAAACAGAAAAGGAAGTTCAAAGCTTTTTGGGGCGACTGAATTACATTGCACAATTCATTGCCAACCTGACTGCAACTTATGAGCCGATATTCAAGCTTTTAAAGAAGAACTGCACCAGGAAGTGGGATGAAGATTGCCAACAGGCATTTGATAGAATCAAGGATTATTTGTTAAATCCCCCAATTTTGGTTCCTCATGTACCAGGATGACCTTTAATTTTGTATTTAACAATACGACCAAATTCCATGGGAGCCATGCTGGGGCAACAAGATGCATCTAAGCGAAGAGAACAAGCGATATATTACTTGAGCAAGAAGTTTAATGATTGTGAGTCACGTTACCATATGATCGAGCGAACTTGTTGTGGTTTAGTCTGGGCTACAAGGAGGTTGAGGCAATACATGCTTTACTACACCACTTGGTTAATTTCAAGAGTAGACCCACTCAAGTACATCTTTGAAAGCCCGCATGTAGCTGGAAGAGTCTCTAAGTGGCAAGTAATATTGTCTGAATATGATATAAGATACGTCATTCAAAAATCTGTCAAGGGTGGTACGATAGCATATCACTTAGCGGAAAACCCCATAGATGAATGCCAGCCACTAGATTTCAAATTTCCAGATGAAGACATATGTGCTACAGAAGACTCAATCGAGGAAAGCAAATCGAAAGGGTGGGAAATGTATTTTGATGGGGCAGCAAACATGCATGGCAATGGTGTAGGGGCAGTAATCATATCCCCAGATAGAAAGCAATTTCCGATTGCTATAAAGTTAGGATTTGACTGCACCAATAACATGATAGAATATGATGCTTGTATTAATGGTCTCCAGGTTGCCATAGATCTGGGGATAAAAAACCTAAGAGTCTATGGTGACTCAGCTCTCATAATTTATCAGGTAACTGGTGAATGGCGTACTAAAGACCCAAAGTTGATCCCTTATCAAGAGTATTTGATAGAGTTGATAAAAAATTTTAAAGTAATCAATTTTCATCACATGGCTAGAGAAAAGAATCGCTTCGCTGATGCGTTAGCTACTTTAGCAGTTATGATCCAACTTGATTGTGGGGTCCAAGTTCAGCCAATACAGATTGAGACTAGAAGATCACCCGCATTTTGCTTCAATATTGGATGAGAACACGACGAGCAACCTTGGTACCATAGTATCAAGATGTATATAGAGCATGGTACTTACCCTCCAGATGCAACACATAATGAAAAAAAGACCATCCGGTGATTGGCCATGGGCTTTTTTATTAGTAATAACGTCCTATATAAGAGAAGCTTTGATGGGACATTGCTACGCTGTGTAGACATGAGGGAGGCGCATAAGATTATGGCAGAGATCCATGAAGGCGTATGCGGTACACATGCAAATGGCCACTCATTAACTAAACAAGCTCAAAGATCTGGTTACTACTGGATAACTATGGAGAAGGATTGTATCAATTATGTTAGAAAGTGTCATAAGTGCCAGATATATGCCAACAAAGCTAACGCCCCTCCGACTATAATGCATAGTCTCGTATCTCCATGGCCATTCTCCATGTGGGGAATAGATGTCATTGGGCCGATTAACCCAAAAGCTTCGAATGGTCATCGTTTCATCCTCGTTGCTATTGACTATTTCACTAAGTAGGTAGAAGCCAATTCCTTTGCTAGTATTACTCAGAAGGCCTTCATCAAATTCTTAAAGGCCAATGTCATCTGTAGATATGGGTTACCAGAGAGGATCATAACTGACAATTCACCAAACCTCAACGGGGCAACAGTTAAAGAATTATGTGATCAGTTCTAGATCAAACATCATAATTCTGCACCGTATAGGCCACAGATGAATGGTGCAGTTGAGGAAGCCAATAAGAATATTAAGAAGATCCTCAGTAAAATGACAGTGACCTATAAGGACTGGCACAAAATGCTTCCATATGTATTACACGGATACCGTACCATAATGCGTACTTCAACTGGGGCAACCCCTTACTCTTTAGTTTATGGCATGGAGGCTGTTACTCCAATTGATGTGGAAATACCATCCCTGAAAATCTTGGCTAAATCAGACCTAGATGAAAGCGAATGGATACGTTCTTGATTTGAACAATTAAATATGATTGAAGAAAAAAGGCTCACAGCCATATGTCATGGGCAGTTATATCAATCACGAGTGGCAAGGGCCTTTAATAAGAAACTACGACCCAGGTGGTTTAAAGTAGGAGACCTAGTCCTCAAGAAGATCCTCCCAAATCAAGAAGATGATAGAGGTAAATGGGCTCCGAACTATGAAGGCCCATATGTTGTTAAGCAAGCTTTCTCTGGTGGGGCATTGATATTGACAAACATGAATGGCCAAGATCTACCAAGGCCAATCAATTCAGATACTATAAAGAAATACTATGCGTAAAGAAAAAAAGCTCGCTAAGTTGAAAACCCGAAAGGGCAGCTTAGGCAAAAGTTTGAGCAAAACAAAAAAGGGGCTCGCTAAGTTGAAAACTCGAAAGGGCGGCCTAGGCAGAAATTGGAGCAAAAAAAAAAAAAAGAAGCTCGCTAAGTTGAAATCTCGAAAAGGCGGCTTAGGCAAAAGTTAGAGCAAGAAAAAAAAGCTTGCTAAGTTGAAAACCTGAAAAGGCGGCTTAGGCAAAAGTTAGAGCAATAAAAAAAAAGCTCGCTAAGTTGAAAACCCGAAAGGGCGGCTTAGGCAAAAGTTAGAGCAAGAAAAAAAAAGCTCGCTAAGTTGAAAACCCGAAAGGGCGGCTTAGGCAAAAGTTAGAGCAAGAAAAAAAAAGGCTCGCTAAGTTGAAAACCCGAAAGGGCGGCATAGGCAAAATTTAGAAAAAAAAGGGAGCTGTTAAGTCAAAAACCTGGAAGGGCAAGGTTATCAGTCCTAGCCCCATGACTCTCTCTATTTGTCTATTTGGAAGACTCCACAATCATTCATCGAAAAGTGCATATCTCTGGCAATTAAGTGCGGCACCATCAGGGGGACTACATGGAACTAAAAGCGAAGGACCTCCTAATAACATCACTTCTACACCAATATATGATCATCATCATGCATCCACTTGAATATTGGAAGATCATTTCTTTTAAATGAATCTTCATCCTTAGTATATCTTTCCCTTCTATCGCATGTCAAACTTTGTGCCATGATTTGTATAAGGGTAACTCTTTTTAATGAAAGCACAACTTTTGTCTAGATAAACACTCACGTTGATATACATGGTGTCCTCTACTCCCAGTTAACTTGTGCAATTTCAAGATCATTAGCGAAGGTCCCAACTAGAATTTTTGTTGTGGGGTCAAACAGTTGACAAAGGGACACAATCTAAACTGAGGGTTCTAGGCTGTGGCATCTATGTCAATCTCATTATACACATCTTCATACCTCCGACAAGACTGTGCAAGTAACGGGGTACTGGTTAGGCACCTGGACGAGAAGGAGCAATGTCACCTACCAAGCTATTCTTTAACACCACAATTATTGCACTCATTCTCATTAGCATGTCATCACCTCCATTATCAACATCATCATCATCATCATCATCACTACTATCATCATTATCATCATCATCATCATTAGCATTATTATTGTATTCATCATCCTCATTAGGATTCCATCATCACTGTCATCATCATTATTAGAGTCATCACCTCCATCATGACATCACTATCCTGATATTCCCCTCATTATCATGGCCATTATCATCCTCTTTATCATCATCATTGTCATCATCAATGTCATCATCTTCATAAGCACTACTCCAAGGGGCATCATATGTTCATAGCACCCTTTTCAAAGCCCTGTACCGGCAGGCATCTTCAAAGCCCAGTAACGGCTAGCACCTTTCTCAAAGCCCTGTACTGGCAGGCACCCTCAAAGCCCAGTAACGGCTGGCACCCTTTCAAAGCCCTGTACCGGAAGGCACCCTCAAAGCCCAGTAACGGCTAGCACCCTTTCAAAGCCCTGTACCGGCAGGCACCCTCAAAGCCCAGTAACGGCTGGCACCGTTTTCAAAGCCCTGTACCGGTAGGCACCCTCAAAGCCTAGTAATGGCTGGCACCCTTTCAAAGCCCTGTACCGGCAGGAACCCTCAAAGCCCAGTAATGGCTGGCACCCTTTCAAAGCCCTGTACCGGCAGGCACCCTCAAAGCCCAGTAACGGCTGGCACCCTTTCAAAGCCCTGTACCGGCAGGCACCCTCAAAGCCCAGTAACGGCTGGCACCCTTTCAAAGCCCTGTACCGGCAGGCACCCTCAAAGCCCAGTAACGGCTGACACCTTTTTCAAAGCCCTGTAACGGCAAGCACCCTCAAAGCCCAGTAACGGCTAGCACAATTCTTTTAAAGCCCTGTAACGGCAGGCACTATTCTTTCAAAGTCCTGACCAACAGGCACCCTCAAAGCCCAGTAACGGCTGGCACAATTCTTTTAAAGCCCTGTAACGGCAGGCACTATTCTTTCAAAGTCCTGACCAACAGGCACCCTCAAAGCCCAGTAACAGCTGGCACAATTCTTTTAAAGCCCTGTAACGGCAGGCACTATTCTTTCAAAGTCCTGTATCAGCAGGCACTCTCAAAGCCCAATACCGGCTGGCATAATTCTTTTACACCCCACCAAAGTCCTATGCTACTAGGCGCTTCACTTCCATTCCAGGTAATCATCTATCTCCACTTGCGTTCTTCTCCTCTATGAACCAAGTAAAGAGAGGCATGGACACTGTATTTTGTCCAAACCCTCTTTGGTTCCAAGGGGGCACCTTGTTCTCTGGCCGTACAAAATACGTGTTCTTATCTTTACTTGCTTCATAGATGAGAATCTCACTTTTCTCAGCTACGAAACAAGTAAAGAGGGGCAACTGTGAACACCCTATTTTGTCCGGGCCCCACTAAAAATACAAAAATAATTGATAATGATTGGTGTCCAAATTGGCAATCATCATTGAAAGAAAAAATAAAAAAAAAGAAAAAAAGAAAAAATAAGGAAATCCTCCTATTGATGATGATCGATGTCTAAATAGGCAATCATCATTGAAAGGGAAAAATTTAAAAAAAAACAAAAATTAAAATAAATCCCCTACTTGATATGATTGGCATTGTCATTCATTAAGGGAAAATAATAAATATAAAAAAAAATAGAAAAATCTCATTTATGTTGATAGGTTTAAATTAGGAAGTTACTTGTGGGGAGAATAATGAACAAAAATTAAAAATGAAAAAATCTCCACTAATGGTAATTAGGTCAGGTTAGGAAGTTTTATCAATAGAAAATACAAAAAAATAGAAAAAAAAAATTAAAAAAAAATCTCCATTGATAGTGATTGGGTCAAGTTAGGTAGTTCTTAACATAAAATACAAAAAAAATCAAAAAACGAAAATTAAAAAATAAAAAAGAAAAAAGGGAGCATTTATGGAGAAAACCCTACCTTGAGACTATAAATAGGAGTGCAAGGGTTGAAGTAAAGGGGACAAAAATTTTGGAATTTTGGGAGAGCAAGGAGATAAGCTCATTGTGGTCTTGTGGATTTGCATTTTTTTGTCCAACTGAATTATCTCATACATAGGCAAGAGCGGGTTCAAAGGATAAAAGGTACGCATAAATCTCCTCACTTTTGACTTCTTTTTTTGTTTAACTTATGCTACTTTTCTTTTCTTTTTTTTCTTAATCCCTTTCTTAGGTCCTCTTTCAAAAAAAAAGGAAAAAAATATTTTGACACATTTTGATAAATGAAAATAAAATGGAAAAACTCTCTTTTACAAGAAAATAAAAAAAACGTTTTTTGAAAAAAAAAATTAAAAAACACAAACCCAACAAAAAAAGATATTTTTCTCAAATAAATTAAATAAACATTTTTCTAAAAATCACCAACCAAGTGACACGCTTTTCTACCCCCCGAACTAAGTGGGCTTTGATACCTCTAAAGGGTACGTAGGCCCTAGGTTTTCATCCTAGGTCAAGTCCAATTTTGTAAATAAATATATTTTTTCTTATTTTCTTGTTATAAATAAATGTTCTTTTTTTTTTAAATAAATATATTTTTTCTTATTTTCTTTTTGTAAATAAATGTTCCTTGTTTATTTTTCTCCTTTATTTTTTCATTTATTTTTGTCTTTATTTGGGTAATTATAATAAGATTAAAGGCCATAATATTTTTAAATAATTAACTTAGGGTAACTATTCTCATGAATAGGTGTTGTGGGGTGCCTAACACCTTCCCCACACACAATCGACTCCTGAACCTTAAATGGTTTTTTGTAGACCAGTTTTCGTTTTTTAAATAGGTTTCTAAAATTATCCTATTTCTAAAATTTTGGTTGCGGCTCCATGTTTTTCAAAATTCCGGACGCTACAATTCATTTAACCTTAACAATCTTTTCCTTTCCATCTTCAATCATTTTTTTTATTATATTTGTTTTTAACATAATTCAATCACCTTTTTTTGTATTTCTTTTTATTTTCATATATATCTTTTTTTCCTATCTCTCTTTCCTATCTTTCTTTTCTTTCTATTTCATTTTTTTAACTATCCACACTAACTCACATAACATTGACTGTCTAATCCCTTCACTCTTGTTCTAAAATTTGTTTCACTTACCACTTACTAAAGTAACAAATGAATGGGAAGGAAAAGATATAACAATTGTATTTCTCAAATAAAGGCCTATTTACTTTATGCAATTCTTTTAAAAAAACAAATTAACTATCCATACTAAATTACATAACATTGACTTTCTAATCCCTTCACTCGTATTCTGAAAGTTGTTTCACTTTCACTTACCACTTACTAAAGTAACAAATGAATGGGAAGGAAAAGATATAACAATTGTATTTCTCAAACAGAAGGGCTATTTACTCTATGCAATTTAAAAGAAAAAAAATTAGGCTCACATAAGATAAAGTAAAGGATTTTCATGTGATAAGAACGGACATTTAGCCAAACTAGTTATGAAATGAATGCCTAAATCATCTTTATGCATGCAAAAGGATTTAAAACTTCAAAAGAGATTAAACACAAGTTCTAGAGATGAAATTACAATAAGTGTACTCCCTCTTGAAATAAATGTATATTTAGGCTCAAGTTTTTCAACGGTGTTTGACATCCTAAAGTCAATTATCCAAACTAAATTCTTTGTCTATCTACTAACATTTCAAAAAGATAGAACCAAATTCTAATTAAACTCAATCATTTTCAAATTCATATCATCCCAACTTTACCAATGTTCACAAATACAATCCAAGCTTCCATAAAAAGCAAAATGTTTGTTCAAAATTTGTCAAAATTTTTCAATTTATGTGCAAAACTAAAGAAGTTTTCAATATTTCCAAAATAATTTGAGGACATGTCATACAAAATCAATGGTACCCTCACCCCCACACTTAAATGTCACATTGTCCTCAATATGAACAAGTAACACTAAGTAATGAAAGTAAAGTAGACATAACCATATCCAAATATAGGGATAGCAAAAACTTATAAGATCTCAATTTTTTGCCAATTATGCAAAACCAACAAATTCCATTTATCAAATCAATATCATTGAAAAATATCTATTACATGCACATGTAGGCTATAGCCAGCACTCATGTCCAGAACATGTTATCAACAATCAAATCAAACAAAACAAGAAAAAGTAGAAAAAGACTCCCCTCTCAATCCTTGTCTTGTACTCTTGAATGTTAGATATGATTAGTTTTGATGATGTCAGATATAGATATGAAATGATAAGAGCAAAAAGTTTATATAATGTATTTCTTTGACTAACTACTATATTTAATGTTACATATTTTGTAGATTAGTCAAGCAAAGAATGAAGAAGATTGAATTAATGAAAATGAACAAGAGGAAGAAGAAGGAAGAAATTGAAGATAGTCAAGGAGATGCTTACTTTGGTTATGGAGAATTATTATCAAGAGGAAAACCAAGAAGAAAGATATTGAAGAATGAAGAACTTGGAAGATCTATCATGAATATCAAGATTCAAGTTGTTAGATGTGATATTGGAGGTTTCTATAATGATACCGGAGGTTTCTATGATCAAATGATGGTTGGAATAGGTTAATACGAAGCTAACATGACTTATATATGAATTTTGGCACTTCCAGAGGTGTTATGCTGGAGCACAAGGTGTTTCACTCGAGCACAGGAAGAACTCACTCGAGCACGGGATGAAAACACTCTGTTCTACTCTATTTTACGTTCAGCCTGAGCAAGGTCTAGTATTTTGGTCATATCTCTCAAACCACACATCGGATTGACCCGAAACCGGTGGCATATGAAAGAAGACTCCCAACACGTAAATTGGGCACCAGGATCACATTGAAAAAAGATCAAATGAAGGAGATATGAATCATGGAAAATAAAACTGAAATCACCGTCACTTTTTGACACAGGTTCGGTATTTTGAGCGTAACTTACAAACTACACATCGGATTGAGACAAGACCAGTGCCAAATGAAAGTAGACTCAAAGAGCTTTACATGGATAGGTAATTTGTCTAATTTGAACATATATTCTAGGAGCTATGCCTTCTGGAAGTTGACACTTGTGCAAACTAGCGAAATAGACACTCTTTCGATCATAACTTGTAGTATACAAGGAGTTTGGAGCTGATTCTTTTTGCATTGGAATGCATATGGCAAGAGCATTCTTATGATACATCATTAGAATCAAATAAACAATTTTTTTCTAAAGTGGCCCCACATCACCCGCGAGTGTAAAAACTGACTCTCTGAAAAAGTTGTGCGAGTGATGTCCAGAAGCAACTGAAACGTGAAGAAAATTGCATCACTCGAGCACTAAGACCATGCTCGAGCAATGGATGATTTCTCACTCGAGCACATGCAAGTTTTGACATGGAAGTGATAACCTGAGAAGAAGCTTGTACGTGAAAGCATGAAACGCACTCGAGCATGACTGGTTGTGCTCGAGTGATTCGAGAATTCACTCGAGCAGATGCGAGTGAAGTGCAGCGAGTGCTTGCCCGAGAGGAAGTCAAAATGTGAAATTATCAACTGCACTCGAGTGAGCCATATTGCACTCGAAGTGAGGTCCTGACAGAAAGCAGAAACGAAATGTGAATTTCCTGGTAGAGGGTAGTTATGTAAATGCACAGATTGGATTTAATCGTGTGTATTAGTTAGTATAAATAGCCTCTGATAGCTTCTGTATATGTGTGTGTTGTGATTACAAAAGGAACATATGTGTATGCTCTTTCTGATTGAATAAGATACGTTGATCCCATTATTGTTCATGGGCTGGATCCAGGAAATTCACATGGTATCAGAGCCAGGTTCATCTATGGAATCGATACTACACAAAAAGGACATATGATTAGATGCAATATTATCATAAGAAATATATTGTTCAATTGGGTAAGTGCATTTCTCTTTTCTGCTGGCCTTTTCACAGTTGTCTACTGTTAGTGTTGAACAGATGTAGTCCTTAGACCAAATAAGAGGCCTTTTACTCCTAGTAGGCCGAGACTCATCTTGTCCTAGACAGGGCTGATCATCCTCACTTACTGGAGGTTCATCTACTTGTTCCTGCATGTTAAGGTCAGCTGATCCAGTTGATATTTTACAATGCTTATCAAAGGAGCTCACTGGATCTCCTAAATCAAACCAAAACATTTCCTTTAATTCCTTATTAATTTCTTGATTACTATGCTGATCACTGCCTCGAAAGGGATACTTATTTTCTATGAAACTCACATGCCTACTCACAAACAACTTGTTAGTGTTAAGGTCAAGCATGAGGAAACCCTTTCTATTCTCAGGATATCCCAAAAACACACAACATTTTGCTCTAGGCTGCAATTTATCATCACAAACCAGATCTGTAGCAAAAGCTTCACAGCCAAATGTTTTTAAGTTTGAAAGATCTGCCTTGCTTCCATGTACAATTTCAAAAGGGGTTTTATATCCTAATAGCTTAGAAGGAATTCTATTAACAAGGTGAGTGGCCATCTTTACACATTCCCCCCAAAATCTAATGGGAACAGCAGACTGTAGGATTAAACTTCTTGCTATTTGTATGATAGTTCTATGCTTCCTCTCTACAACCCCATTTTGTTCAGGGGTGTAGGGACATGTTAATTCGTGTATAATTCCCTTTTCTTGGAAATACAATTTCAATTCAGTATTTGTAAACTCTGTCCCATTGTCACTACGTACACGTTTAATAGAAACACAGAATTGATTCAGCACATGTGCACAGAAATTTTTAATACAAGTCACAACATTTGATTTGGATCTCATAAGAAATATCCAAGTTGATCTTGAAAAATCATCAACAATAGTAAGAAAGTAATGATAGCCTTGGTGGGTGGGGGTCCTATATGGACCCCATACATCCATATGGATTAGCTCAAAGCATCTTTTAGTTTTAATACAACTACGAGTGAAAGGAAATTTGGTTTGTTTGGACTGAAGACAAATTGAACATTCTTTATTGGTATTTATTGCATCATTGTTTACAACATCCAAGTACTTGATCATAGAAGTAGGTGCATGACCCAACCTTTGATGCCATAAATCCACTTGGGATGGCTTACAAGCATTAGTATCATTATTAGAAGTATGAAAAATATTATCATTGCAAGCAACATGAACAGAATTCAGAACATAGTATCTTTTGTCAACTTTAAACATGTACAATCCTCCAATTTCCCTACCAATCTGCTTGATCTTCCCATCCGGAAGGCCCTGCATTATGCATAAATCAGGAAAAAATGAGGCCATGCAATTATGTTCCTTAGTGAGTTTGGATACAGCTATCAGATTAAAGTGAAGTTGTGGGGCATACAACACATCATGCAAGATCATATCATCAGTGATTTGTGCACTGCCTATGTGGGTTACTGGAACATGCCTTCCATCTGGTATTTTAATAGTTTTAATAGGTCCACTATATTTCTTACAGTCATGTAAAAGATTCAAGTTGCCTACCATATGAGTTGTAGCACCAGAATCAATAATCCAATTATTATGCAATTTGGAGGAAGGAGGAACACTCAAACCTGTACCAGTCAAGGCGTGAACGGTAGATTCCTCATCACGTTTCAGCAATTCCAATATGCGATCATACTGAGACTGGGTGAAAGTGGGAGCTGCCATGTTCACTGCAGCACCTGCTACATCAGATCGTGGAGGTGAATCTTTAATGGCTTGATTTGCTTCCCTTACTTGTCTGCCCTTAAAATTGGGAGGGTAGCCCACAATCTGGTAGCAAGTCTCCTTGGAATGCCCTTTTTTATGACAGTGTGAGCACTCCAGGCCATTTCCACCACGTCCTCTCCCTCTTCCTTGGCCCCTCCCCCTGGCTATCATTGCCATATTTTCAACAGAGGAGTTTCTTTCATTACTAATGATGAGACGCTGTGTTTCATCTTGTAATATCATACCATAGGCGTCATTAACCGAAGGAAGAGGAGACATCAGCAATAGTTGACTCCTTGCTTGACTATATGAATCGTCTAAGCCCATCAAGAATTGTAGAAGCCGCTGTTTTTGAATCACGTCTCCCTGGACTTTGGAAGCCTCGTAGGTACAGGACGGGATTGACAGCAATGCTGATTGTTCTTCCCACAATTCTCTAAGTTTTGAAAAGTAAACAGAGACGGACATACCTCCTTGCCGGAGTGAATTAATTTCTCGATACAATGCAAAAACTCGAGTCCCATTCTTCTTATCAAATCTTTCTTTCAGGTCTGCCCAGACATGATCGGCGCTATCGAAGAAGATGATGCCATTAGACAGTTCCTTTGATATCGATCCTATTAACCATGAAAGAACCACAGCATTACAGCGGTCCCATTGATCGTGTAAGGATTTATCAAATGCCTCCTTCTTGCAACCTCCGTCGATGAATCTGAGTTTCTGGCGTCCTCGGAGAGCAATTTTCATCGCATGGCTCCACACCGTGTAATTTTCCGTTCCGGTCAAGATGTGTGGCACCAGCGTAGAGGATTGCATATCAGAAGGGTGTAGATAAAGTGGGTGTGTGAACTGCAAATTTGCGGCAGAACTCGTCTCTGTGTGGCTACTCAAGTCGTTGATCAATTCTCAGATCAGGTGGTTGAACGAAAGAATCGCAGCGGAAATTATAGCGGAAGTCTTCCTAAGCGTCGCGGTCCACGGTGGAGTTTTCTGGATCGAATCAGAGATCAAGGCTGAGAGCGGTGGTCTTGGGTCGAATCTGAGATTAGGGCTGTAATCTTGGAACTCCTTCGTGTGTCTTGGATCGGAGCCTCATCGGGTCAGAACCTGGGGCTCATAGCCATCATAGCCATCAATCCAAACGTGGTTAAATGTTATACAATCATTATGTTTTCACTTGTTATTGTTCCTAAACATTAACTAACATATATTTCAAGTGTAAAATAGGAGATTAAATATTTGTATTGAATATTCAAGAATGGAGGTCACGTATGAAAAATCTTCACTCAACGTGATGAGTCCCAGAAGCCAGAAATTTAGCTTTTGACAAATGATCCAACATACCCATGACTAATACTTCATCATATTAATGATTAAGTATTTTGCAGTGTGAAACAGGGTATTAAACGTTCGGGTTGCAGATTCAAATAAAAGTCAATTACGGTGAACTCCATCATTACACACCGAATGGCGGCTACCAACCACGACAAGTAACTGACCCACCATGAGAGATTGTCTGGAAACTCAAACGTATTCATCCCGCTCCACAACGTTACTACAACTCAAAATGAATCTTCTTGCTGTTCAACAAAATGCTCCACTTTGCAACGGACAGTAGCTCATTTTCAAATATGCTCAACGGTCAAAATGACTCCAATGGATGAATGCTCACAACGGTTATCATATTCATCAACTATAAATGAGAGAGCATTCAACGTCAATGGGTAACTGAGAAAAACGGAGAAAACAGAGACAGCAAGCAACTACGAGAAAAGTGATAGAAATGTGAATCATCTGCTTCTACCCAAACACTCTCTATTTTCTAGTTTCTGTATTACTTATCATTGAGAGAGTGATTATTTGTATTGTACTTCAGTGAGTATTATATCCACTCTGTGAGAGAGTCTGTAAACACTTTCATCTATATTTCTGAGTTGATCTTAAGGTAGAGGGACCTTGAGAGGGTTGATTTTCTTACGAAGAAGCTGTAGAGAGAATTGCTAGTAAGACATTCTGCTCGTAAGACTTACAAGGTACAAGCAGTAGAGAACGTTGCTGCTCATAAGACTTACAGGGGTGTAAGCAGGAGAGAACGTTGCTGCTCGTAAGACTTGCATGAGTAAGCAGGAGAGGAAGATCTTTGGGATTACTCTGCTGTTAAGACTTGCCGTAAGGGGGAGTATCTTTGTGAGAGATTTGTAAAAGGTTTCACAAGTACCCGGCTAAACTTGTGGGATTGTAAAGTTTTTTCTTGTGCCCGGATTAAACAAGAAGATAGTGGATTTGAAAATCTCAGGAGGAGCCTGGGGACTGGACGTAGGCCATCACAGATTGGACCGAACCAGGATAAATCACAGTTTGCATATTCTCTTCCCTAAACTCTTATATTTCCAGCATATATTATTTAATCTAATTGTTGATTTATAAACCTTCATACTTATCACTTTCGTTAAGATACGAAAAGATTTCTAAAGTTCATAAGTTTTTATTATACACCCAATTCACCCCCCTCTTGGGTGATAGCCGGTTCTAACATTTGGTATCAGAGCCCGGGCTCTTGTTTAAAGGACTTAACCGTCTCAAGAGTTACAATGGCTAATTTTGGGTGTTTTATACTTTCAGAAGGTTTTGATTATACAATCCCACCGCTTTTGAAAGATATTGATTTTTGGTTTTGGAAAGCTAGAATGACTAGTTTTATAGAAGCTTTTGATTTTGATATGTGGAATGTTTTTACAAATATTTTTGATTTCAAACCAAGAAAGGATTGGACAGAAAGTGAAAAGAAAATGTTTTCGTTGAACATTAGAGCAATGAAAATTCTGTATAGTGCTTTAACTGAAAATGATTTTGAGAAAATTAGATTTTGTTCTAATGCTAAACATATCTGGGACACTCTTGATTCTATTTATGCTTCTAACAATTGTGTTGAAGTTGAAAGTGTTGACAGTTCATATGAAACTACACGCTATGCATCTACTGTGCATGAACAATTAGAAGTTGATGATGAAGATGGAAAATTCATAGAACACTTCCATACAGTCAACATGGATAAACAAGAAGAAGAGGATTCCCGAAAAGAGCTCAATATGAACGAACATGAAAAATCACTCTCCAGAACTCAAGATGAACTTAAGGTAAAAAGTTCCAATTCTTTGTGTGATTTTCATAAAACTGATTTTCAGATTCTACAAAAGTTAGTTTCTCAACCAATTGTTGATTCTATCGAGAAAAGCAAAAATGTTTTCAAATATGCTGGAAAGTTTGTTGGGAAGAAAGAATGTTCAAATCAAATCCATTCGAATTTCTACTCTCATGATCGACATAATACTTGCATGATATCCCATAATGCATATCTTGATACAATTTGCAATTTTTGTGGTAAATCCGGTCATATTTCTCACATATGCTATATTAGAAGAAATTCCCATGTGAGAAATAAGTATATTTGGGTACCGAAGAAACATGTAAGGTTTAATACTAACAATCAAGGACCCAAGTATATGTGGGTACCAAAATGTCCATCTAGTACTTTATGTATGCAAGATGATCCAAAAAGAAATGGACATAAGAGTAAGGAGAAGATGAAAAAGAAGCCAAGAGTTTCTCATGCACCTAAATGGAGATTCACACCAATTAGGAGAACTCTCGAATCACCCATTGCTAGAACTGCAAAGTTTAACCACAAAGATAGGCAATGGAGAAAAGGAGTACGTTCCACCTCAAGAATGAACTACCATAGAATACCATTCAACTATCTTGAGGAGAACAAGAAAAGGAGGATCTCTCAAGCATCAAATAAAAGACTCCTGGAGTCTATATATTTTGAGAGAAGGTTGCCAGCACCCAAAGCAAGATATTCAAAGTATCAACATCATAGAAAGATGCAATGGGTAAGCAAAAGCAATCCTCCAAATATCTAAGGCAAAGGTACACAATGATAAAACCTCCTATGTTGTTGTTTGTAATATTTGTTGAGGTTTTATATTTTGGAACCTTAGGAATGAGCATTGCAAATGTTTTTTAAATTATTTTTTTGCATCTCTTAAAAAACCATTTAATAGATTTATTTATGAAGGGATTGTAATGCTCAACAGGTTAATTCTTTTTGCATGTATAATGATTTGAAAAGAAAATATTTCTCTTATGCATAAAGACATTTAATTCATTATGCTCAATTGTTTCAAATTAACTATATTCTTAGAGCATTTGAATTATGATTCTTTCAAGCTAACCATGAGTGGATCCAAGTAGAATTGGATACCCAAGGAAGAAAAATGGTTATATGATTTTTGCAGGAATAATTTAAAAAAGAAGCATGACACTAGAAAGCAGAAGTGAACATTCGAGTGCAAGGCATGTTAACACTCGAGTATTGGTTGGTCACTCGATTATAGATTTGAATCCTATGCTCTGCTTTTAGATTGCAAAACAGGGATTAACAGAGTGTGCAGAAACTCTAAGGACACTCTCAAATTCATCAATAGTACTGTCACACACTCAAGTGAGACATGGGCACACTCAAGTATTTGAAGAACTCACCTGAAAGTGCATCAAGAACCCGCAAATGCCACAGGTATAAATGCATAAATTATCTTTAAAACATGGATTCCTCAAGTGATCTTGGAGGACTTGAGTACAAAGATACAAGGAGATGGAAATTAACTTGGGTGTCTATAAGTTACACTCAAGCCAGGTACGCTGTATCAGTAATTTCAAAACTCAACCATCGTACTCATTCTTTCCAACTCATTTTGAGTGGTAAATTCTTGCTCATTACTATATACCATTAGCAATCAATGATTTATGGTTTTTCAAAATATTTTCAGATTGCTAAATGTATCGAAATAGAATTGTGCATGATTTTTCTATGCATTGAAAATTTGAAATACATATTTCACACATTTACTTGGATTTCAATTCATTCTATTTATAAAAGTACATACATATTATTTGGAAATTATTTATATCTTGTTTGCATTCAAATCGGTTTCAAAATTGGAAGTTAATATTTTTGTATACTGAAAGTTAGAATGCTTCAAATTCATTGACCAAAGTTTTTTCCATCGTTGACACATTGATCTTAAATGTGCTATCCAATACTTGAACTCTCTTCATTCCTTAACATGCTAAACCTTACGTCTAAACAAGTTAACTATCTATATGAGTGTCAAGTATATTCCCTTAATAAGAATTCAACTTGTGAAAGCCTTGTGCCTAATGCATAAATCATTAGTTGGCCACGTTATTCCAAGCATTATAAATGTTCATTAGTGCATTGAATCTTAATGCATTAACCATTATTGTGGAATAACTTACCGGGATAATATTCTAGAATTCTAGTCATTTGGATCAATGAGTATGTGCTTCATCATCCATAAATTCATATACTCATATTGTTGCTCAAATGCATTACCATTTGTCTTTATCCATTTTTTGAGTAACTAGAATCTTGCACTTTAAGTCTTGTTGCCTTGAATATTTATCCATTTTAAGACACATCTCTAAGAGTCAAGTTTATCTCTTGGTCAATAGCAAAGTCATCATGCTTATATATGTCAAGATAAGCCATTTTAGCTGATTCATTTTTCATATGACTTTTGTTCTTGAGAAAATTCTCCAACATGTTAACTCTTATAATTAACATGTTATCTTAGTTGAATTCCTTAGTGAAGCTTTCTGATATATTTTATAACTGTTGACTTCCATTGTTTTTGACATAAGCATTGGTATTTAACAAGCTTCATAAATGAGTTTTCATGCATTCAAAATCTTAATATCATAATGCATATTTATGATTCGAAAGAACATATGAGATTTTGAAACAATTTGCATATCTCATTATCATTTTTGGAAAACTTGATTTCATTCATGATTTATCATTTTACAAAAGTTGATCATTAAGGATAGATTTTCTACTCTCTTTGATCTGTTTTACATCGATTACATGAAAATCTTCTCAATGACATATTTTCTATATAAAGTGTATTTAAAAATTGTCATTGATCATCATCATTCCTGGTATCACTTGTTCGTTATGCTTTATAATGACTTGATTGGGTAAAGAATTATATTTTGATCTTTGTTGATTTATCGTACTCTTTGCTCACATATCATATGCTTAATTGTATAAGAGCATAAGAGTTGTTATATCTAATATTGTACGGACCCAAGAGAAGTTGGGTACCAAAGAGCATATCATTATACGTTTGCAGGAGTTGACCAAAATGCTATACTTTTGGATACAAAGACCAAAGGCTAACAGAAAAGGCATGACTGATAGTGCTGCAGCGTGAGTTGAAGCAGAATAAGTGATATTACTCAAATGGCATCCCACCACTAGCAAATAACTAGCTAGTGTACAATCAAAGAAAGAGAAAGAGAAGGAAGATCTCTTAATAGACCCAGCGAAGATTATTTCAAGCAGCACAGAGCCAAGAATAAGTTTAGCCAATATGAATCTTTGTTGCCTACGCACTTTCCTTATCATTTCAAGGTGATCAGACATTTTCACTATGATATGGAGCCAACAGAGATGTTCAGAGGAAGATGCTGAGATACACAGAATCATCAAGCTTAATGAGCCTATAAGGATTCTCAACTACTATCCTAGCTCTATGTCTAATCTTCACTGGATTATCTGCTATACCTACACTAGAGCTATGGTGAACAAGGCCAATAACTTTACTTACTTCATTGAGAAGAATTACCATATAATGGCCTATATTATAAGCAAGGAGGAGAGAAATACTGGAAAGATCATGTCTGTCAGAGAACAAGAGGTCTATATATATACCTCTACAAGACTCACTCCAAGTTAACACAAGCGGCATAGAGGATGAGAGCTAAGACTTCAAGAATAAATGAGAGACAACACTTTGCTAGAGTTGGTCTCCCTGATCCTTCATTCTTTGGTCCATTTGTCTAAGGCTTTCTGAGAGAGGAGCTTCAACAATCACACAAAGCTTGCTACAAACATACTGAGTTCATCACTTCTGTGAATGGCAAGATTAGACAACTCTGTGACTTGATCAAATAGAATCCCAAGGCCTTATTCTGAGCTCATATTGGTATCTTAAAGTGCTCACAGAAGACTACACTTCAGAATCCCTCAATATCAGTCACATCATTCAATATTGACTAGGACATGATGCATCAATGGACTACAGAGGATTATAACTCGAGTGATTACGATATTACTCGAGTGAGGTATTGTATTCTTGCTTAATTCAAAATCCTTGAGTTGTATCACTTGAGTATACAATTGAGTCATGATTGAGTAGAATCACTCAAGTAACCACTCAGGTGATATTAGGTTGTATCTCTTAAAACCCTTGATTAGCATTATCATTGCATTTCTCTCTAAATCTTCATACTTTCAAAATCATTTTCTCTATAAAGTTTCCAATGGTTTCTCAAATCCAAGAGAGTTATTAACTGTTTTCCTAAAATTTTTAAAACCATGCATCAATTAAGGGGGAGCTTCACATTTACATGTGTTTTATATATTGAAAGCTCATCTCCTTTATTGAAAGAAAATCCTTTCAACATACTCATCTGTATTCACCATGTCTTGATTAGTTTTGATGATGAGTTATTCTTATATTGTTCTTTTCATGATCTTAATTTTAATATATCATTTGGAAAGGAATAGTTTGTTACTTGATTGAACTAACAATTCTCTTTGCAAAGAAAGATTTAAATTTTATGACAGGAGAATTTATTTTGTGCAATAGCATTCCTCAACATATTACAAGAAGACTCTATCAACCTTAAGGATGTTTTTAATGCTCAGTCAAGGAATATATATTGGCTACAACATTCAAAGCAATATAACTGAGCATTGAACATGCTAAACAGAAGCTCAACTCAATTGGAGAATCCTGGCAACAACATGAATATATACTAAGTTGCATAACAGAAGTGTGGTGTACATCATCATGAACTAGCATTGCCAAAGGATAAAGCAAAGGACTTCATGGAGCGCTTCATCAATTTTCAAAATCTACATGAGCATTTCTAAACCTTTTCTCTTTATATTTCAAGAATACATTTTATATATTTCATTTATATTGATTACAAAAGTTTTCTTGAATACCTCTCCAAATCTATTTTCAGTTCCTTTATATAGGGAAGAGTCAATTGTTTTCTTGGTTCATTCATTTTGATTAAAGTCATTTCTACTCTATTTACTCCTTCACAAGCCTTACTTCTTTATATGTTTCAAACTTTTTGCTAATGTCAAATAGGGGGAGAAAAATGTAAGAAAAATATGTATGAAAAATGTCAGAAAAATATGTATGTTGCATTATATATAATATGTATGTTGCACTTTGCATTATATATGTATGTTGCACTTCATTCAGGCATATTTTTCTTAAAGGATTTGCCATCATCAAAAAGGGGGAGAATGTTATATATGATTAGTTTTGATGATGTCAAATATAGATATGAAATGATAAGAGCAAAAAGTTTATATAATGTATTTCTTTGACTAACTACTATATTTAATCTTACATATTTTGTAGATTAGTCAAGCAAAGAATGAAGAACATTGAATTAATGAAAATGAACAAGAGGAAGAAGAAGGAAGAAATTGAAGATAGTCAAGAAGATGCTTACTTTGGTTATGGAGAATTATTATCAAGAGGAAAACCAAGAAGAAAGATATTGAAGAATGAAGAACTTGGAAGATCTATCATGAATATCAAGATTCAAGTTGTTAGATGTGATATTGGAGGTTTCTATAACGATACCGGAGGTTTCTATGATCAAATGATGGTTGGAATAGGTTAATACGAAGCTAACATGACTTATATATGAGTTTTGGCACTTCCAGAGGTGTTATGCTTGAGCACAAGGTGTTTCACTCGAGCACAGGAAGAACTCACTCGAGCACGGATGAATTTACTCGAGCACGGGATGAACACTCTGTTCTACTCTGTTTTACGTTCAGCCTGAGCGAGGTCTGGTATTTTGGTCATATCTCTCAAACCACATATCGGATTGACCCAAAACCAGTGGCATATGAAAGAAGACTCCCAACACGTAAATGGAGCACCAGGATCATATTGAAAGAAGATGAAATGAAGGAGATATGAATTGTGGAAAATAAAACTGAAATCACCGTCACGTTTTGACACAGGTTTGATATTTTGAGAGAAACTTATAAACTACACATCGAATTGAGACAAGACCAGTGCCAAATGAAAGTAGACTCAAAGAGCTTTCCATGGATAGGTAATTTGTCTAATTTTAACGTATATGCTAGGAGCTATGCCTTCTGGAAGTTGACGCTTGTGCAGACTAGCGAAATAGACACTCTTTCGATCATAACTTGCAGTATACAAGGAGTTTGGAGCTGACTCTTTTTGCATTGGAATGCATATGGCAAGAGCATTCTTATGATATATTATAGAATCAAATAAACAATTTTTTTCTAAAGTGGCCCCACATCACCCGCGAGTGTAAAAACTGACTCTCTAAAAAAGTTGTGCGAGTGATGTCCAGAAGCAGCTGAAACGTGAAGAAAATTGTATCACTCGAGCACTAGGATCCATGCTCGAGCATTGGATGATTTCTCACTCGAGCACATGCAAGTTTTGACATGGAAGTGATAACCCGAGAAAAACCTTGTACGTGAAAGCATGAAACGCACTCGAGCATGACTGGTTGTGCTCGAGTGATTCGAGAATTCACTCGAGCAGATGCGAGTGAAGTGCAGTGAGTGCTTGCCCGAGAGGAAGTCAAAATGTGAAATTATCAACTACACTCGAGTGAGCCATATTGCACTGGAAGTGAGGTCCTGACAGAATGCAGAAACGAAACAGAGCCTTATAGCCATCACTCCAAACGTGGTTAAATGTTATACAATCATTATGTTTTCACTTGTTATTGTTCCTAAACATTAACTAACATATATTTCAAGTGTAAAACAGGAGATTAAATATTTGTATTGAATATTCAAGAATGGAGGTCACGTATGAAAAATCTTCACTCAACGTGATGAGTCCCAGAAGCCAGAAATTTAGCTTTTGACAAATGATCCAACACACCCATGACTAATACTTCATCATATTAATGATTAAGTATTTTGCAGTGTGAAACAGGGTATTAAACGTTCGGGTTGCAGATTCAAATAAAAGTCAATTACGGTGAACTCCATCATTACACACCGAATGGCGGCTACCAACCACGACAAGTAACTGACCCACCATGAGAGATTGTCTGGAAACTCAAACGTATTCATCCCGCTCCACAACGTTACTACAGCTCAAAATGAATCTTCTTGCTGTTCAACAAAACGCTCCACTTTGCAACGGATAGTAGCTCATTTTCAAATATGCTCAACGGTCAAAATGACTCCAACAGATGAATGCTCACAACGGTCATCATATTCATCAACTATAAATGAGAGAGCATTCAACGTCGATGGGTAACTGAGAAAAACGGAGAAAACAGAGACAGCAAGCAACTACGAGAAAAGTGATAGAAATGTGAATCATCTGCTTCTACCCAAACACTCTCTGTTTTCCAGTTTCTGTAATACTTATCATTGAGAGAGTGATTATTTGTATTGTACTTCAGTAAGTATTATATCCACTCTGTGAGAGAGTCTGTAAACACTTTCATCTATATTTCTAAGTTGATCTCAAGGTAGAGGGACCTTGAGAGGGTTGATTTTCTTATGAAGAAGCTGTAGAGAGAATTGCCAGTAAGACATTCTGCTCGTAAGACTTACAAGGTGCAAGCAGTAGAGAGCGTTACTGCTCATAAGACTTACAGGGGTGTAAGCAGGAGAGAACGTTGCTGCTCGTAAGACTTGCATGAGTAAGCAGGAGAGGAAGATCTTCGGGATTGCTCTGCTCGTAAAACTTGCCGTAAGGGGTAGTATCTTGGTGAGAGATTTGTAAAAGGTTTCACAAGTACCCGGCTAAACTTGTGGGATTGTAAAGGCTTTTCTTGTGCCCAGATTAAACAAGAAGATAGTGGATTTGAAAATCTCAAGAGGAGCCTAGGGACTGGACGTAGGCCATCACAGATTGGACCGAACCAGGATAAATCACAGTTTGCATATTCTCTTCCCTAAACTCTTATATTTCCAGCATATATTATTTAATCTAACTGTTGATTTATAAACCTTCATACTTACCACTTTTGTTAAGATACGAAAAGATTTCTAAAGTTCTTAAGTTTTTATTATACACCCAATTCACCCCCTCTTAGGTGATAGCCGGTTCTAACAAATACGATAAAAATTTTTTTTTTGTGGCGCTTCTTTAAATATGGGCCACAGAAAGTGTAACCCCCTCAGTAATTATATCCGAAATAAACGATTAAAGTGAAATAGAGACCAATAATAAACAAATAACAAATTGCAAACCCATCTACCAGACGGGGTTTTCATAAATGCCTTTCAAAATCATTGATAACTTGGTCTCACAGTCACATTCCGAATACAATTACTACGCGGAATATCACATTCATGGGAAATCAGAGTACACAATATAATCCCGGCAATCCCGGGTTCCATACATTAACTCAAAGCCTTATAGGGCATATTCGCCCCTACAAGCCCTCATATGGGGATTACACAAATTCTCATATCAAATACATACTCGAATATACATTCCAACCTACACAATTATATATCCAAATATACTTAATCCCAATCATGCATTGATAACCACCTATCACAAGATTACAACCCGAACGAGTCCCGTCGCCTTTGATTGATTACTCCATCCTCGATCCACCTACCCTGTCTAAATTGTTGGTAGGGGAGGGTGAGATTCGAGAGAATCTCAGTAGGATAACAATATCAAAATGCATGTATGATAGATGTTTAATGCATGACATGCTTGCATCACACAACTCATGATAACACAATGACAATTTGCAAGCTCAATGCTTCGAACAATATACCTATGGCCATAGCATAAATTGAAACATAGCTTCAAATTACACATAATTATGCAAAGCTAAGACATGCACCAACACACTAACACATATATCAAATACAAGCAGAAGAGATATGTTCCCTACCTCCAGTCTTTTCTCCTCGATTTGCGTGCCAGCAACTCGGGGCTTCACATTCGATCCTACAATGTCAAATGTACCATTTAGACACTTCCATAGTGTTTCTGGGGGTTATATAATTCTATCTTGAAAATTTACCAAAATACCCCCGGGACCCCGGCCCGGCCCCGCCGTACCCGGTCCGTCTGTACTTTTCCCGAAATTTTGACATGGGCTATTCTAACATATTTTCGCCCAAGGAATCCATTTCCGGACTCGGAATTATCAAATTCAATGTCAAATTACGAAATTGCCCTTGGCAGCCCTACTTTTAGGGTTTTAGGGGCGTTTCCGTAATTATGCTTTCTCGGCCTTTTCCGAAAAAGTGTCCAACTGTAACCCCACCTAATTTTCCCTCCTGAACTCAATGGAATCATCAAATCATTGAAAATCCAACTCTAAGACCCATTTATAGCCCAGACCGAAATATACAAATACTCCGGGGAAAATTGGGGTTTTTCGGTTTCGGCTCCGTAAACGTGTTCCTTTCTACTCCTAACCACTTTATTGACTATCCCATTAGGTTAAAACTACCATTTAGTATCAATTTGGGCAGCATAACAGCCCCTACAACCCATTTCCATAAATTAAAACCAACGGCAATCCGGCGAAATTTCACCGATTAAATTGCCCACAGTAGCTAGAATAGTCAATATACAAGAGTTTGGAAGTTACCTCAAGCTCCCACTAGCTTTTCTCAAAGATGGCTGAAACCCTAGCTCTCTTGAACACCAAATTTGAGCTTCCAACCCTTGAATCACATAGAAGAATAGCTTAGGAGTGGAGTTATACGCGTTAGGAGCAAGATCGTCGGAGAAATCGGCTTACCTTGCGAGATTTCTCCTCTTTCTCTCTCTAAGAGCTCTCAACTTTCTCTCACAAGTTTCAGCTGCTGTGTGCGACAGAAATGAGCTGAAGAAGATGAGCAATTTGATTAATAATCCATGCTGACATCATCTTTTAATGAGATGATGTCATAATTCCCATTTTCGGATTTTCTGGCAGATTTTCTGCCCAAACTTTGAAAAATCATAACTAATTCTAGAAAAATCGAAATGAGGTGATCCCAAAGCCAAATGAAAGGTATTGAAGTCCTCTTCATTGGAAAAATATGATCCATTACTAGAAATCACCACACAATTCCAGAATTACACAAATTTCATCACTGCCCCAAAACAGAGTCCATTTTCGACCTCAAACTTTGGACAGTCATATCTCCCAGTTCCCAAAAGGAAATGGCACAAATTATATGTCCATTTTGAAGCTTGGGATGTGAACTTCAAGACTGGAAAGTTTCATAATTTTTAGACACCATTTGGTCATTCAAAACGTTCACACAAACTGACAGCCCAGAATAGAGTTTCACTGGACAGCATTTCCAGTTTTGCAACCAATGTGTCCAATCCAATTTAAATCAATTCCAATGATTAAATACCACAACATGACCCCATTTCCATCACAATACCCCATTCAATTCTTCCCTCTATTCTAAGTCAATTTGGATGTTAATCCACAATTGAACTCAAATACAGGGTTTTGGCATTGCTCATAACACAAGCGACTAGAATCCTATTTATATTCTCTAAAAGGGTTCATTAATCACTAACCACGTCCACTTTTGTAGTAATTAACCCCTAATCACAATTTTGGATCTTGCTAAACCGGGGCTTAGCAATCCACTAATCTCAGGCTTATTCTCTAGCCTCGAGTCTCAAAATTCGGGGTGTTACATTTCTCCCCCCGTTCAATAAATTTCGTCCTCGAAATTTGTCATACCACTTAATCCAAAAACTACGGATGCTTCTTCACGACAGCTTCCGTTTCACAATTCATTTCACATTAGGATGGTCCCTTCTAGACCTCCCAGACAACCATATGCCACAATTTTGATTCTCGAAAGAATCTTACACAATATATGCAACCCAGTTGCCACAAACTGCAATCGGCCCATTTCACGATTGCCACACCATACTGTTATCACATAACATATTCACTGGAGGCTCTAAATTATAAGCCATAACATCTCAGTAGTTAGGCGGCATAGGCCACCACCCTGCTTAACTCAATTTAGTGATTCCATCCTGGAATAACTCAACAACATCACAAACTTAATACATCAAACGACAGCCTCAGCTGTATACACAAACATTTCAGCATTCGCTATATCCACTTTCACAGCTTTACCCTCACTCGTACACCCACCAGTAACTCCACTAGTGGTAACCGGGACTTTTAGGTATTCACAACAAGATCACATTGCCGTATCAACTTTCATGGTGTCGCCCTCACCCGTATACCCACCAGTGACTCCGCTAGTGGTAACCGGGACTTTTGGGTATCAACCACAATCGCATCAAGTCACTCCGGAATCTCAATCTCTTCTATCCGAAGCACCCTACCATAATGGCCCACCTAGAGTCTCAGTCTCTTCTATCCAGGCGCCTTTCATTGTCATACCCACCCCGGTTTTACCCCCTCTAGGGATGCCCCGTGCCGGTGGTGCCCACCTCGGTTTTACCCCCCACTGGGGATGCCCCGCGACGGTGGCTGGGTTACTCAATTATTGTCACACCCACCCCGGTTTTACCCCCTCTAGGGATGCCCCGTGCAGGTGGTGCCCACCCCGGTTTTACCCCCCACTGGAGATGCCCCGCGACAGTGGCTGGGTTACTCACATTTCACCTAGGACTCACAGGAAAATCCACTTCCTTATCAAACGTACATTGCAGATTCTAATTTTATGCACCGCCTTTCGGCCTTGGGTCAACACCGGTGCAACCAACGCGGTGGCTAGCCAGGCTGGCCATGCCGGGGTAATTGCCCTCACAAACGAGAACCCCCGATCATGTAATCGAATTAGCCATCAGCTGAATTAGCTCTGCTCTACTAGACAACCATACCTCAGTCCCAGCTTATTCACAACTGTCACAGATTCACAATCACACTCCACTCTCATCCCCTTTCTCCGCCGAGAAGACACACAGTCTTGACCCGAACCGTTGTTAGCTACTCAGGGACTATTGACGTGGCAGTGCACACACATAGCCATTCAGGCTCACAATAATAGATCCATAATCACACCCTACCCTCATCCCCTTTCTCCGCCGGGAAGACACACAGTCTAACCCGAACCGTTGCTAGCTACTCAGGGACTATTGGCGTATCGGTGCTCACACATAGCCTTTCGGCTTCCACATCACACTCCACCCTCATCCCCTTTCTCCGCCGGGAAGACACACAGTCTTTACCCGAACTGTTGTTAGCTACTCAGGGACTATTGGCGTGGCAGTGCATATACATAGCCTCGCGGCTCACAAATAGTCAATCCCCCGTAACTACCGCCCTGAAGGTACGGTCCTCCGCCATAGGAATCACCCCATACGGCCGCAGGTGAGAGACTCACAAATATCTGTCACATCCTGAGCCTATGCCTATCAGGCGCAGCCCACCAGACCAAACCGATCTGGCCCAACCGGGGAGATGGACTCACCGTACACAATCGTAACAAGTTGGAACCAGGCATATTAACAACTTCACCTTCAACATTGCGAATTCTTTTCACGTACTGGGATCCCTCAAGGCCCCTTTTCACAATACAACTTGACCCTGAAGTTTTACCTCCCGAAGCCATCACTAACGCATTGCACTTTCTGCAAATTCGAGCTTCTGCTCAACACAATTCTCAAACATCACATTCACCACACTTCTGCTGCACACTCTGCGGTCTTTATCCTCATCTGTGCCTTAAACAATGTCAGGGTGACTCAATAGGAGTCCCATAGGAATCTCCTACTACCCCTGTCCACACACATAATCTGTGCCAGACCTTGGCTCAATTCAACTCGAATCATTCAGAGCCATAACCAACACATCGTTGAGATCCCATACTCCCAACGTTCCCAGAGCTCTACTCTACGATTCAACGTCACGGCGATTGCTCTCGACGGTTCGTTATCAAGGCGGCTGCACACTAGGGTTCATCGTCACGGTGGCTCCACTCTAGGGTTCATCGTCATGGTGGCTCCACACTACGGTACTGTACCTGATGCTTCACTCAGTCACCTGACTGGTCAGCCCCTTCGGTCAGCATCCTCCGTAGGTAGCCCTTTCCAATCAGATCTCACCGTAGGTAGCCCTCTCTGATCAGATCTCACCGTAGGTAGCCATCTTCCATCAAAACTCCCCGTAGGTAGCACTCTCCGATCCGAATCCTCCATAGGTAACTTTTCCCTCTGCTAGATTTACAATTAGCAATCTCGGGGTACCTGATACATAATTCAACTCCAATCTAGTACCACAGACCATATAGGTCATATCAACCTCCTAAGGACCAGCTTGACTAGGGGTGTCCAAATTGTCCCGGTCCCGGTTGTCCGGTCCCGGTCCCGGAATTTTGATCCCGGGAATCTCCCGTCCCGGCCGGGACCGGGACCGGGAAAACCGGGACCGGGATCTAAGGGACCCGGGACCGGGACCGGGACCGGTCACATACCTTGTGATCCCGGTCCCGGTCCCGGTCCCGGTTTTTTATTTTTTTTTTAAATTTTTTTCTTAAAAACTAAGTTATTGTTTTATTTTTGTATTTTTTATCCCATAATTTAAGTTATCATTTGATAAAATGTGTATCACATATTTAGTTGGAGTTAAATTATATATATTGTGATACTAATCCTACTATATAATATATAAAAATAATTATAAAAATGATGAAGGTGATCATAATAATAATAATAAAATGTTATTTTTCAATTCTAGATCAATTTATGTGATTATTATGGCCTTATTAGATGTTAAATAATTACTTTAAACACTAAATTATAGAAAATTTAACCAAAATAATAATATTTTTTAAATTTAATTTTTTTTTAAAAAAAACCGGGATTCCCGGTTTGATCCCGGTCCCGGCCGGGATTACCGGGACCGGGACCAAACCGGGACCGGGACCGGGACCGGGATGCAATTTGCAT
The DNA here is from genome assembly GCA_963242795.1 of Inga leiocalycina. Classification (NCBI taxonomy): domain Eukaryota; kingdom Viridiplantae; phylum Streptophyta; class Magnoliopsida; order Fabales; family Fabaceae; genus Inga; species Inga leiocalycina. Next base: position 64,331,543 of record OY725326.1, on the reverse strand, counting down.
CCCGGCCAAAAACCGGGACCGGGACCGGGAGTGGTAGATCCCGGTCCCGGTCCCGGTTTTGAACACCCCTAAGCTTGACTATTGAGTCTGATCCTTGGATCACAATTCATCTTTCAAACCTTCAACCTCAGTTGAATTGGGAAATCACTTCCCTCCAATCCACGGAGCATCATCAACTCCAACTCAAATCCAAATATCTTTGCCAGCCTAAGGCATACCGGTCCCCTAGGTCTTAAGGCCTTTATACACACAAGCTCAGTATGACATCACTACATGTAACATCATACCACCTAGGGTTTCTCACCCAACGTCTAGGTTAGTCACGATACCTAGAATCTCAATATCACACATCTAGGAAATCATTTTCCTTAGTTCTCTAATCAGACGATGGGTCTGATTACCTCCACCTCCAGGTCTATATCTCAAATCCTCAGGTGAATCATACTGACTCACCATATCCACAACACAAATAATGTATACACACATCCCTTAAAATCATATATCCACAAACAACAGGGACCATAATGTGTATACCACAACAAGCAAAGTCATCTCCTATGACTTAAGACAGCAACTACTGCCATTATCCTAGCAAATTCCCATGTTTGCCAGGAACAGCGGCTCTGATACCAAAATGTAACCCCCTCAGTAATTATATCCGAAATAAACGATTAAAGTGAAATAGAGACCAATAATAAACAAATAACAAATTGCAAACCCATCTACCAGACGGGGTTTTCATAAATGCCTTTCAAAATCATTGATAACTTGGTCTCACAGTCACATTCCGAATACAATTACTACGCGGAATATCACATTCATGGGAAATCAGAGTACACAATATAATCCCGGCAATCCCGGGTTCCATACATTAACTCAAAGCCTTATAGGGCATATTCGCCCCTACAAGCCCTCATATGGGGATTACACAAATTCTCATATCAAATACATACTCGAATATACATTCCAACCTACACAATTATATATCCAAATATACTTAATCCCAATCATGCATTGATAACCACCTATCACAAGATTACAACCCGAACGAGTCCCGTCGCCTTTGATTGATTACTCCATCCTCGATCCACCTACCCTGTCTAAATTGTTGGTAGGGGAGGGTGAGATTCGAGAGAATCTCAGTAGGATAACAATATCAAAATGCATGTATGATAGATGTTTAATGCATGACATGCTTGCATCACACAACTCATGATAACACAATGACAATTTACAAGCTCAATGCTTCGAACAATATACCTATGGCCATAGCATAAATTGAAACATAGCTTCAAATTACACATAATTATGCAAAGCTAAGACATGCACCAACACACTAACAGAATTATCAAATTTTGACATGGGCTATTCTAACATATTTTCGCCCAAGGAATCCATTTCCGGACTCGGAATTATCAAATTCAATGTCAAATTACGAAATTGCCCTTGGCAGCCCTACTTTTAGGGTTTTAGGGGCGTTTCCGTAATTATGCTTTCTCGGCCTTTTCCGAAAAAGTGTCCAACTGTAACCCCACCTAATTTTCCCTCCTGAACTCAATGGAATCATCAAATCATTGAAAATCCAACTCTAAGACCCATTTATAGCCCAGACCGAAATATACAAATACTCCGGGGAAAATTGGGGTTTTTCGGTTTCGGCTCCGTAAACGCGTTCCTTTCTACTCCTAACCACTTTATTGACTATCCCATTAGGTTAAAACTACCATTTAGTATCAATTTGGGCAGCATAACAGCCCCTACAACCCATTTCCATAAATTAAAACCAACGGCAATCCGGCGAAATTTCACCGATTAAATTGCCCACAGTAGCTAGAATAGTCAATATACAAGAGTTTGGAAGTTACCTCAAGCTCCCACTAGCTTTTCTCAAAGATGGCTGAAACCCTAGCTCTCTTGAACACCAAATTTGAGCTTCCAACCCTTGAATCACATAGAAGAATAGCTTAGGAGTGGAGTTATACGCGTTAGGAGCAAGATCGTCGGAGAAATCGGCTTACCTTGCGAGATTTCTCCTCTTTCTCTCTCTAAGAGCTCTCAACTTTCTCTCACAAGTTTCAGCTGCTGTGTGCGACAGAAATGAGCTGAAGAAGATGAGCAATTTGATTAATAATCCATGCTGACATCATCTTTTAATGAGATGATGTCATAATTCCCATTTTCGGATTTTCTGGCAGATTTTCTGCCCAAACTTTGAAAAATCATAACTAATTCTAGAAAAATCGAAATGAGGTGATCCCAAAGCCAAATGAAAGGTATTGAAGTCCTCTTCATTGGAAAAATATGATCCATTACTAGAAATCACCACACAATTCCAGAATTACACAAATTTCATCACTGCCCCAAAACAGAGTCCATTTTCGACCTCAAACTTTGGACAGTCATATCTCCCAGTTCCCAAAAGGAAATGGCACAAATTATATGTCCATTTTGAAGCTTGGGATGTGAACTTCAAGACTGGAAAGTTTCATAATTTTTAGACACCATTTGGTCATTCAAAACGTTCACACAAACTGACAGCCCAGAATAGAGTTTCACTGGACAGCATTTCCAGTTTTGCAACCAATGTGTCCAATCCAATTTAAATCAATTCCAATGATTAAATACCACAACATGACCCCATTTCCATCACAATACCCCATTCAATTCTTCCCTCTATTCTAAGTCAATTTGGATGTTAATCCACAATTGAACTCAAATACAGGGTTTTGGCATTGCTCATAACACAAGCGACTAGAATCCTATTTATATTCTCTAAAAGGGTTCATTAATCACTAACCACGTCCACTTTTGTAGTAATTAACCCCTAATCACAATTTTGGATCTTGCTAAACCGGGGCTTAGCAATCCACTAATCTCAGGCTTATTCTCTAGCCTCGAGTCTCAAAATTCGGGGTGTTACAGAAAGAATGTAAAAAGTAAAAAAATAAATAAAAAAAGAGGACATGATCTTCCTGTGGCACTTCATTAAGGAAGGGCCACAGGAAGGGCTACCCTTCTATGGTGCTTGCTGATGTAAGCGCCACAGGAGGGTATAGTTTCCTATTACGCTTACTGACGTAAGCGCCATAGGAAACCCCCCTCCTGTGGCACTTCCTCCAAAAAGCGCCACAGGAGGGTGTCTTTTTAGAAAAAAAAATTTTAACATTTTTTTTAGTGGTGTCCTGATATGTGGCACTTTTCTAGCGCCATAGCTTTACTTTTTTCTAGTAGTGACTCTAAATCATAAGTCCAGTCCATCACTTAAACGGACTGGCCTAACGGGTTCGGCCTGATTTTTCAGCTCTACTTGTCCTCCAGTGAACAGCTATGCCCCATCAAATGTTCACCTTAAAACACTTTGGAATAATTGCAGAGGAAATAAATATACCTATAGGAAAAAGAAAATTAATGTTGAAGCACAAAGAAAATCCAATTTTCTTTTCTGAGCCGAAAACGGGAAAAAGAAAAGACACTTGAAAACACAGAGCTGCGCAGGAAAATGAAGCATTTAAAATGAACATATAGCAAGGATACTTATCGTGGTTGATTCATGCTTTCATCAGCATCAACATATATATATATATATATATATATATATATATATATATATATTTATAGTCATAAATTACTTAATAATACTAATAAGAAGAGTTAAAGAGAGAGCCACGTCATCATCTTAGTCTATCTAATCAAGTGATGCAACATCCATGGTGGCTTAATTGTGCTACTTCTGGGTGCCGTCTGAGCAGCTTCCCCCTTTTCCTCCTCTTCTCTTCCTTGTAAATTCGCACTGCACCACCCACCATTAAGTTTTCCATCAAAATATTATACAAAACTATAATTCATGAAAATTAAAAAACAGTCGAAGGATATAAGCATTACTAATGAATAATCATATAACAAAAATTTTAAGAAACATTTCTCATCAAACTAGACATTTTTTTGTTGTGAGAATAAAAAATGTATAGAGATCAGATGTCGAATTCAACTCTAAAGGCTTACAGCAGCATCAAAGTAATATTTAACATTCAAAATGCCTATAGACGTACTTACAAAATTACTCATCAATAAAGTCCTCATATCATAAGATATGAGTAGCATCCTTCTCCTTACCAACTGAATCCCTAGTAACATTTTTTCTTTTTGTATTACATATATAGTTTGAAAAATAAAATATACTATTTATGGTCATAGCTGGTAGGATTTGCTATTTATTTTATTTTATGTGTGTGTTGATATTAATGTTGATCTCATCAATATCAAACCGTACCAAGATTTTTATACCACTGCATAAAAAGAATTTTGAGAGAATAAGCATATGCAGGATTGAATGATGAAACATCTTTTTTATAAAGAAAGAAAATCATAAAAACTATTGGAAAATAGCTTAGTCCACCCTTGGTGGATTGGGCTCAAGCCCAATAGGATTGGAGTCAAAGTATAAATAACATAAATGCTTGGGTAGATATATGTAATATTTTCCAAAATGTTATGAGTCATGTTATTTATCTGATGCAATATGACTCTACATGAGCTATTGTTTCACCGAAACAATATGTCTCTCAATCAAAATGATATCTTGTCTCTCTGATGGAAGAACATGTTAGTAGAAGAGGAAGGGGTGTATAGAACCCTATAAATAGACATAGGGGATTCAGTTATAAGACACTGGAAATAACATACAGAAACTCTGTCAAACTGACTCCTCATTCCCTCTACTATATGACTTTCTTCTTCTTCTTGTCGGTGGTGTATTTGCTGTGCGTTATAATCGCTTCTGCAACTGTGATCCGATTAGCGTGGGTAAAAGAGATAAATGGTCGCACTCCAGGTACGCCCAATAATTCTTACTTGGTATTAGAGATAGGTTAGACTGTATGAGATTATGATCTCCATATTATGATAATATGATTTGCATATTATTATTTTTCAAATATCTATATATATTATCATATTAAGTTTGTTGTTTGTGTGTTTTCTTTTTTTTTCATGAGTTTGAAAGAAAGTATGTCCATGAATAAAGGCATTAACATGTTGGACTACAAAATACAATAATATACTTGCTATATTAACGTATTCGCACGTTTCCACAATTTCTCTTAAATAATATGGTTACTTGTTGTGTGAGTGTGTGTATATATATTCTATTCTCTGTGATTTATTACACATTCTTATACATTATTAGAGAATATTGAAGTTCTTCGTTTTTGGTTGAATCTCACTCTATGTGTATTAAGCATATCTTAAATTTTGTCATTATTTATGTGTCTTATTATTGGAATATAATTCTGGACATAGAATAAGTATAATAGAAGCCTAGAACCCCAAAACTGAAAAACTTTGAGAGAGAAAGCATGAAAAATGAAATTGTTTTTTGCATTGGATCATTTTAAAATCAGAGAATTAGGATTTAAATGCTTTGTTTGATTCGGGTGCAAGTCATTCGTTCATAGCTTATGACTGTGTGAAGCGCTTGGGATTGCATGTGCATAGACTACCATTTGATTTGGTTGTGTTGACACCAATGGGTGTCAAGGCTGTGACTGCCGAAGCCTGCTTAAATTGTGTGATAGTTGTTGAGGGTCGGGAGTCTACAGTTGATTTAATTTGTTTGCCACTTCAACAACTAGAGGTTATTTTGGGTTTTGACTGGTTAAGAGCAAATGATGTGCTGCTAGATTGTGGTAATAAGAGGACAACCTTCCGTATGGTACGGCGGGGAGAACGACGTGAATGCTAGTTCGAATTTACTTTCCCTGAGTATACGGTGAGAGAACGACGTGGTGAGAGAATTCCCTGAGTATTCCTGAACGATCTTAGCAGGTTGCCTTTGGAAAGGGAAGTAGAATTCCCAATTGAGATTGTATCTGGAGCTGGTTCAATATCCAAAGCCCTATACCATATGGCGTCTAACAAGATGGCGGAGTTGAAAAAGCAAATTGAAGAGTTGCTTGAGAAAGGGTTTATTCGACCAAGTGTATCGCCATGGGGAGCTCCAGTGCTGTTTGTGAAAAAGATAGATGGAAGCTTGTGGCTTTGTATCGATTACAAAGAACTCAACAAAGTTACTGTCAACAACAAGTACCCACTCCCAAGAATAGATGACATGTTAGATCAATTGTCTGGCTCATGTGTATTCTCCAAAATTGATCTAAGGTTGGGATATCATCAGTTGCGTGTGAAGGCAGCGGATGTTCTGAAAACTGCTTTTAGAACAAGGTATGGGCACTATGAGTTCCTTGTGATGCCCTTTGGATTGACGAATGCACCGGCGGTATTCATGGATTATATGAATCGCATCTTCCGACAGTATCTTGACCAGTTTATGGTTGTGTTTATCGATGACATTTTGATATACTCTAAGAGTAGAGAAGAGCATGAGCAGCATCTGAGAATAGTGCTAAGAATTTTATGGGAAAAGCAACCTATGCCAAGCTAAGCAAGTGTAAGTTTTGGCTTACGGAAGTAAAGTTCCTTGGTCATGTGATCTTACAAGACGGGGTATCGGTAGATCCCAGTAAGGTGGAAGCAGTACTTGATTGGAAAAGGCCAGAAACTGTTTTTTAGATTCGTAGCTTTCTGGGTCTTGCTGGTTAATACCGGAGGTTCATACAGAACTTCTCGCTTATTGCATTGCCGATGACCAAGCTCTCGATGAAGGATCAACTATTTTATGGGATGAACGTTGTGAACGGTGTTTCACTGAGCTAAAGGAGAGGTTAACTACAGCACTAGTATTGATTATACCTGATCCCAGTGAGGCTTACGTCGTGTACAGTGATGCGAGTAAGCAGGGGTTAGGGTGTGTCCTGATACAACAGGGATGTGTGGTGGCCTATGCCTCTCGACAACTGAAACTGCATGAGATGAACTACCCCATTCATGATCTGGAGCTTGCGGCAATAGTGTTTGCATTAAAAATTTGGCGTCATTACCTGTACGGTGTGACTGTGGAACTGTACTGCGACCATAAAAGTCTCAAATATCTGTATGATCAGAAAGAGTTGAACATGAGACAGCGTCAGTGGATGGAGTTGCTGAAAGATTATAACCTAGAGATTAAATATCATCCAGGTAAGGCTAATGTCGTCACGGATGCTTTGAGTCGGAAGGCGGTGCTAGTGGCAACGATGATGATCCAAGAGAAGAAATTAATTAAAGATTTTCCGGATTTGGATGTCTTGAATGATATCATGTGTGTCAGTTATGATGTGGTCCAAGGGGATAATGACCTGAGGACTAAAATTGAAAAGGCTCAGATGTATGATGAGCGAGCCCAATATATCCGAACTATGATTGAGCAAGGAGAGACTCGAGACTATGACTTGTCACTAAGTGGATTGGTGCGTTACCAGAAGAGGATTTATGTTCCACTGAAGGCTGACTTGAGATTGAGAATTCTTGATGAGGCTCATAAGAGTCAGTATACTCTTCACCCTGGTATGAACAAGATGTATTAAACCTTGAAGTCTATATATTGGTGGCTAGGGTTGAAGAGTGATGTGAAAAAGTATGTGGTGTGATGTCTTACCTATCAAAAGGTGAAGATTGAGCACCAGAGACCGCCAGGATTGCTTCAGAGTCCAGAAATCAAAGAATAAAAGTGGGAGAGTGTGACCATGGATCTAGTGGTGGGTCTACCCAGGATCATGAATTACGATGTGATCTGGGTGATTGTTAATCGGCTCACAAAGTCTGTGCACTTCATATCCATCAATGCTAGCTATTCTCCTGACAGGCTAGCTGAGATATATATCAAAGAGATTGTGAGACTCCATAGTACACTGAAGAATATTATCTTAGATAGAGATCCTCGGTTTACTTCGAGATTCTTGAGGGCTTTGCATGAAGCTATGGGTACTCAATTGAGGTTTAGTACGGCCTACCATCCTTAGACAGACGGACAGTCAGAAAGGACTATCCAGACTCTTGAAGATATGCTGAGAGCATGTGTCCTTGACTTCAAGGGAAAATGGGATTACTATATTCCATTGGCTGAGTTACGTACAACAACAGTTACCATGCGAGCATTCAGATGGCTCTGTATGAGGCGCTATATGGGAGAAAGTGCCAGTCACCGTTGTGCTGGAATGAGTTGTCTGAGAGGAAGCTATATGGGCCGGATCTGGTTGACCAAACCGCTGAGCAGATCCGAGTTATTAGAAAAAGGCTCCTTGCAGCTCAGAGTCATCAGAAGAGCTATGCTGCCAAGAGGAGAAGACCTTTAGAGTTTGAAGTGGAGGATCATGTTTTCTTGAGAGTGTCTCCGGCCACAGGCATCGGGAGAGCAATCAAGCGGAAGAAGCTAAGTCCGAGATTCATTGGTCCGTTTGAGATTCTGGCAAGAATCAGGCTGGTAGCATTTTGGATAGCCCTACCACCGAGTTTGAGTAGATTGCATGATGTGTTCCATGTCTCGCAACTCAAGAAGTTCCAACCAGACCCTGAGCATATCATTGAGTATGAAGAGGTTGAATTGCAAGATAACTTCACTTATTCGGTGGAGCCAGAGCATATCATCGATCGAGAAGAGTGGAGGCTTAGGCATCGAAGCTTACCGTTCGTGAAGGTGGTCTGGAAAGGAATGTCTCTAAAGGAAGCAACTTCAGAAGCAGAAGCGGACATGAAGAAAAGATTTCCTGATTTTATGCCCCATGATGTGTAACAAATTTTGAGGGTGAAATTTATTGAACAGGGGGGAATTATAATATCCTAACTTTTGATTATGGGTTAATCATGATTATTGTGGATAATTATGGATTTAATTGGCATTATTATGTGTTTTATAGCAATATAAATTAATGTGTCATAATTGGTTGGAAGAATGGAATTATTGGCCATGAGTTAGTGATTAAGGGAGGAATTACTTATTAACTAAGAGAAAAATGAGATGTGTAATTGAATGGCTAATAGAGGGATTAAGTGGCTAATTGGGTGTTTGCCTTTATGGGAACCAATGGAGAAGTGACACTTGGCAAGCCCACATGTGGAGTGAATGAGGGAAAAGTCAAATTCATTTTTTAATCTTTTCTCTCTCCTCTCTTCTTTCTCAATTCAGCTAGATAAGGAGGGAGTAGAGTCATCATTGCCTCTCTTCTCCATCTCTCATCTCTCTCTCATTCTCTCTCTCTTCTTTCTCTCATTTTCGGTGACCTTATGGGCAAGATAGAGGAAGAAAAGCTGGTGATTAATGTGAGAGATTGGACTCCATTGCCTAAACTTCATTTATTAATGTTGTTCCATAGAATGAAAGCTTCATTTTGATGATTGTAGTTTATCGTTTTGTGTTGATTTGTGGCCACACGAAATTTTGGAAAGTGGTGAATCAAGAACTCCCTTTGAGAAGGTTGATATGGTGAGTGAAACCAATCTTTCTATCTATGTTTCATGCCATTTGAAGTAGTTTGTAATTTCTGTAAATTTTGGCTTGAATCCAAAAATGTGTGTCACTGTTCATTTGGTATGTTTTTGGTATGAGAATGGTATCTTGGAATGAGTTTAGGATAGATAGATTGATTGGTGATTGAAATGTGATGTTTAGATGAGATTGGTATTTTGTTGATTTAGTTGTCTAAAACCCAAAGCATGATAATGGAGTAGGATTTTGATGATTCTGATGATCCCATTGAGTTTATTGGATGTTTTTCTGTGGGAGTGGCTTTGGGTAAAGTTTTGTGTCCATTGGGATCAATTGGGCAAGTATTGGGAAAATGCCTCTGTTTTACTGCGTTTTCTAGTTCTGATAGAATCACTCGAGTGATTTGGGATTCACTCGAGCGAGGGATGATAATCACTCAGGTGAGGTTGAGCATCACTCAAGTGCTATGTGTATATTCTGTTTTCTCTTTAGTTTTTCTGTTGTACTTTCTGAAAAATCCAAAAGTGTATAGTCTCACTTGCAAGTGAGGGATGAACATCACTCAAGTGAGGGTAAGTTCACTCGAGTGACTGGTGTATTTGACACCAAGGTCTTGTCTCTCGGGTTGTCACTCACGGTGATGGTGCAAGAGTGTGCCTTCTCACTCGCAGGTATAGGGTATTCACTTGAGTAAGCTGTGCTGTGCTCGAGTGCAGTGAGCCATCTGGGCTGCTGCCATTTCTCTTGTACTCTCGGGTATGCACTCGCTACCCTTCACTTTTTGGTACCCAAGTGTAGACCGTACCATCACCCGAGTGAGGACTTTTTCACTCGAGTGTCCATACAATCTCACTCAAGTGAGGTCATCTTCACTCGAGTGTCTCTGTGAGAAATGCCTTTTTTGTGCTTCCAAAAGGGGGATCTTTGGGATAGTTCTTCCAACCCCTTAGGGCTTCTATTAGAGGTGTTCTTAAGTACTAAAAAAGCAATAATGATAACCAATTAAGTGTTAAGAAGCTATTGAGAATTGGAATAGAGAAATAACTCTTCGTCACTTATTATGATTCTAGATACGATATTTGCCCGACGCGGGAGACCAGTGCCAGGGAACGCCCGGAAGGACTCATGTAGTGACTCTTCTCTCATATTGTGTATGATGTTTTGGTATGCATAACTTATCATTGAACTTTGTGAACTGTGTGCCATGGTCTATTACGGCGTGAGCACTTCAGCGTGAGCCGTATAGGGATTGACGCTGATTATCTCTAGGTCGGCCGTTGAACTGCCGTTGTAATCGACATGGATCTTTGTGAATCCGACCTGTGGGGCGGCGTTTGTGAATCCAACCATGGGCTGTGTGTTGATCTTGCCTGTGTAGCTTGCATTATGAATGCTTTATATAAATCCCAGCTGTGATAAAATATATTGTGTGGATTGTTGTGATACAATGCAGCGTAAGCAATTCAGCATGAGTAATCGTAAGGGATGACATGTGTCATACTAACCATTACCGTTGTAACTGCCACTGTAGTTGCTTTGTGTGGATGATGATTTGATTTCATGCCTTATTGTTGTACATATTATGATTGATTTGACATTACGAGGATTCTTTAGAATCTCACTCTCCCAAAATTAAACATTTTAAATAGGGCGAAGGATCAAAAGGCAAGTGGGTGATGAAGAGCGGGTAGAGCTCCGTGTTAGGAGTTCCTATTTGGTTAATGGTTATCATTGTATATCATTTGGATATTTTTGGTAGAAAGGATTGTATATATATTGGGTTTTGTGTAATCCCCCAAATAAAGGGTATGAATTATGAGCTTTGTGCCTTTATGTAAACCCTTATTTAATGAATGGAACCCGAGTGAGTCAGGAATTCACTTTGCACTCTAATATTGGTAAATGAAATCCACCTGTTCAGGCCATTATTGTTTTGCATTGTGAATATGAGACCATTGTGAATAAGTTTTGAAAAGTTTTTACAAATCTGATTTTTGGGCAAAAGATTACCTTAACAAGTCCCAATTTGAAATATGGTCTCTAATTCCAACTTAATTATGTGTTTAAGAACTTAATTTTGGCCTGAGGTAGGAAGGGGGTTACATACAACATATTTCGACCAAGAGTATGGTCGCTGATCCCCGACCAAACCAATTGCCAAGGAAACATTTGAAAAACATGTAAGGGCACTTGGTGTACGCAAAATGTAAAATTTCAGACTTTATGTATTACATTTATGATTAATTGAAGTACTTGACATTATTAGTATATATGTCTGTGTGAAAGTATACAATGTCTAGTATGCTGTATAGGCTTATGAGGTTATCTCTCTCACACGAGCAACCGCCTTTGACACTCAGGAGGGGTGTGCAAAGATAAGACAATTGTGTTCACTAGTAAAGCGGCTAGCATGCTAATATGGTAGAGAAGAAACACAAACTATGTCACTTTGACAACAGTGTAGTATGTCAAGATGAGATCCATAAACTTGAATATAAGTATGGATCGAATCACGGACATCCACTTCCATGATGCCTGTAGCTACATAACAAATTCTTCAACATTGATGTTTGAGTAGAAAGGAAGAATTTGGGTTTAGATGCTGGGAGTGTCTAAACTCAAGTCTGTATAGTGTTAACAATAGAATGCAAAATGATGTACGCTCTTATGGTGTAAGAGTAACACTGTAGCATGCGATTCATACTGCATGTGCTGAAGAACTGCAAACGGGAAGCAAGTAAGAAGATCCCTGCTTAATTGTTGTGTGAATCCCAGGAAGTTTCTAATTCTTCCATTGATATCCTTGACTTTGACAATATCACAGAGGTGTGCTTCAATGTCTACTACTTTAGCATATGTCCTACGATCATGATAGATGCGATCTATGGTATTATGTTAGGAAAATGGCTGATGTATATTGTGTTAGATCCCAAGTTTTGATGATAACAAAAAGACAATTGTGTACAAATCATGATTTTATAAGTTTAAGAAATGTTTACAAAGTTACCAAATGCATATAGCAATGTTTTCTGGTATATGCTGTCAAATTGAACTGGAGTGCTCGAACATGAGCTTTGCACTCGAGCATAGATCCCTTGTGTGCTCGAGCAGATGCGAGTGAAAGCCAGAAAGTGTTCACCCGAGAGGCATGCCACTGTTATTCTCACTGATCCACTCGAGCACTGGAGTTTGCACTCGAGCAGAGAAGCCATTCTCACTCGAGCACATGCGAGTGAAGGTCCGCGAGTGCTTGGCCGAGAGCAAGTATTATCATGCTTCCTTGATTCACTCGAGCAGAGACATCAATGCTCGAGCATGAGCATTCTGTACTCGACCAAGGTGCTGCGAGTGCTTGGCCGAGAGTCATGAAGTTCAAGGAAGTGCAAGTGTGCTCGAGCACAACTTCATCTGCTCGAGTGACACATCTGCACCTGCGAGTGAAAATTCTATCCCTCTCCAAATCTGATGCGAGTGCTTGTATAAAAGTTATATTACTTGAGAATATTCTTCTCACTCGAGCAGGAGTCTGTGTGCTCGAGTGAGGGCCCACATCACCTGCGAGTGATAAATTAATCAAATTTGTATGTTTATTAATTTTTTGGACTGCATTAGGTAGCCCCAGAAACCATATGTAAGAAAGAAATTTGAAAATTCTTGTTGAGACAAAACTAGGGTTAAGGGGCAATTTTACCTGTGAAGTCATCACCGATGGGCAATTTTGCCCCAAAAGTGATATGAAGGGAGCAATTTTGTCTTGGTCGTTATCCCAATTAATTTTGACCGTTAATGACCAAATATGCTGAGCTGATAGTACACATGTCATACACGTCATTTTATTAATGTGCAAATTTGCCGTAGAAGTCAATGTGTCATCTACTCATTTTTTCTAAAGTTAGATTTAAAGCATTTTAGTAACTTTGCACCTTAACAAAAATAAAATATAGACTGTTAGCTGAGAATATTTGATCAACTGACAGTTAAAATTAAATAGAATAACGATGAGGGCGAAATTGCCCCCTTTTTGACACTTTTGAGGTAAAATTGCCCTTTAACCCACAAAACTAATCAAAATAATATGGGTTGTTTTTTACAAGTTCTAAAACTCGGACCGGATATCAAACCGGTCGAGGTAGTGGTTCAAGGGTTAATGAGTCAGACCGGAGTCAAACCGGTCATATTAAAATAATATAATTTAATAGATCATCTTTTATTTTATTAGTCATTTTGTATTTTATAAAAATTAATTGGTTAAATCATGGATATATATGATTAAATTTTTTATTTAGTATTTTTATGCATGTGGTTATTAAGTATTATTTTATTTTTAAACATGTTTTTAAAGTTTAATTAGATATTAATGAAGAAAAAGAAAACAATGGGGGCATAAATGAATAAGTAGGAGTTGGGGACTAAACCGGTAGTTTGTACATTATATTTTTTAACAATAGCTATTAGATAGTATTTAGTTTGAACTTTGCGTGTGTGAAGGAAAACTGGAAAAGTCGCCGTCTTGTCCTCTCAGCACTGTACACGCTTCTCTTCTTTTTCTTTCTTTGTGGTGTGCTTCTCTTCCTCTTCTTTCTTTGCGTCTCATTCCAGTCCTCCACTATGTTCCTCTTTGCGATCTGGATGAGGGCAACGACAGGAGAGAAACATGGTGAGTTCTTGAAAAATCAACTTGGGTGACTGGATTTACTCGTTTTCTTCAACCTCTATCATTTTTGTTTTAGGCTCCGATTTAGATCTACTCTTCTCTTCTTCTTCAACTTCCAATTTAGATCTGCTCTTTCCTTTTTTCTTTGGCTTCTGATCTGGATCTGCTGATATGATGATTTAAAATAGATAAACTCGGCTGACCCGCACAGCTCGGCGAGTCAGCCGAGTCAGTACCGGTTTGATCCGGTTTGTTCCGGGTCAAACCGGGTCAGAACAGTAGTGACCAGGTGAGTGGACCGGACCGGCCAACTGGCCGGTTCACCGGATTCCGGTCTGAACCGGCCGGTCCGGTCCGGGTTCATGAACCATGGTTTTTTAAGGGAAAAACTTCTTTCTTCTAAATTTATATGATTAATTGATAGAAAATCCTTTCACCTCCCAATGAACACACAAACACAAGAGAGGGAAAAAAATGAACATCCATACCAGATAAACCTCATCATTGGGAACTGCAATACATACACATATTTTCCCCTCTTACTCTATCACACAGATACAATCTATATCATATGTTTTATACATAATTTCTTTAAGGCACAGTAATTGGATGGAATATTGTAATGTCTGGTTTTCTGCAATTACAAGCTGCCATCCACAGTGCACTTTTTAAAGTACTAGCCAGCTGGTTCTAATTAACAACTCAATATCACATTATTTTCTTTAAAGAAATTCCTCCACATATCTTATTAAACAATCTAATGAAAAACATATCCGAACTTCAAATTTGCCCTTAATTAATTCTCAGAATCATTCTATACCAACCGCTTGACCAACATTTTAGTTTCCCATATTTATCATTTCAGTCTTGAATCAGTTAACAATTTCAAAGTTAATGTTTTAACACGTACAAGTACAATGTCCAATACCACTATAGTCATTTTTATAAGTTCAATCTACCTAATTATCATATATTAAAAAAATTTAGTTAACTAATTGAATATGCCCTAAATTAATGCATTTTCCCAAATTTATCTTTATTTATAAATGGAATTTTCAACCCTCTCTCTTTTCAACATGAATTAACTGACTTTTTTAATTACATTTAATAGGGGCAAAATTGTGACATTGTTATTAATTATTCTTTAGATGTACTTATAATAATGACAAATTTTTTTTTAGAAAAAAGACGGAAAAAGAATTTTGAATTTATAAAATTCTAAATCAGGTATTTCTTAAAAAATGAGTTGTTAATTCTTTTTCAAGTTTCATCATTCCCTTATCAACTCTTGGTAACAACTATGATTTAGAATTTTGCAATTTTCAAATTTTTTCTATCTTTTTTCCAATTTTTTTCTTAAACTGTACTTATAAAAAAGACTAAGTGCTTATTTGGGATAGCTTAATTTTAGCTTACAAGTGCTTTCATATAAATTGAAACAAAACTCATCTCACATGCTTACCTTATATACCATAAATCATGATTAAAAAATTACTTTTCAAAATTCTAATATCTGTTCCAAATAAACATTAAGGTGGTTTGTGTTAGGAGAGAGAAAGAAAGAGAGAAAGAAGAAACTTAAATATATATATAGAGAGAGAGAGAGTGTGTGTGTGTGTGTGTGAGTAGGGGTGAGCAATCGGTTATTCGATGCGGTTTTCAGTTAAAACCGAAAATAACCGAATAACCGAATAATATGGTTTATAGAAATCGAATCGAAAACCAAAAACTGAAATTTAAGGAAAATAACCGAACCGAATTAACCGTCATATTTCGGTTCGGTTTCGGTTTAACCGAATTAACCAATGGAAGGCTTCATTTTAGATTTTAAGGCTTAAAATATATTGGGTCAGGTTTAGAAATATGGTTTGGGCTTTAAATTTATATAATATATTATACATATATAAAAATATTAAACATATTTCGGTTTTTCGGTTAAAAACTGAAATTTATTCTCCTAATCGAACCGAAAACCGAAATTTAAGGAAAATAAGAACCAAACCGAAACCAAAAAACCGAAATAAAAATTCGTACAAACGGACGAACTCTCGGGATACGAAATCACTAGCGGGTTACCCGCTAGTGATTTCGTATCCCGAGAGTTCGTCCGTTTGTACGAATTTTTATCTAAATTTTTTTATTAACAAAAAGGAGCTTATTAATAAAATTTAATTTAAAATTTTTTTGCTAAATAAAAGTTGCGAAATCCTTATCTTAATTTGTTAATTCGTCATATGAACTTGAGAATTCCTTATCTAAACTAGTGAATGGTCTGATAGAGTAGGTGCATTTTTTGCTTAAAAAATGAAAGTTGTAAAATTCTTATATGAAGTTGTTCATTTCTTTTATCAATCTGTCAATTCCTTATCTAAATTTGTTGGTTGGTTTAGTTAAAAATCAAAGTTTACTATATATTTTTATTTTGTAGTATAATTACTAATAGACTTCCTTAGCCTTTGATGCTTGATCACAAGTGGGGGGGGTTCGAACCCCCCACCCCCCAAGGGAGAGAACTCCCAATGAAAATTCTTTACACCTTCCGTTTCCTGGGATCGAACCCAGGAACGGATTGGTGTGGCGCAGATACCTACCCATCTGCGCCAACTTCCATTGGTTGAATTCAAGATTTTATTAACACAAGTATCGCATGTATATTGTATGGGTGTTCACTTCCCGTTTGAAAAAAATTGGGGATGGGACAAAATTATTACCGCGATGAGATGAGATGCGAGATAGGCTTTGTTTCGTCCTGGCTTTTTGTTCTATCTGGGAATCATGTTGTTATTAGTTTAATATATATAATATATCTATTTTTTTAATGTTTTACTAGAATACCTACTATTTTTATTAAAGTTATAATTAATATCTTTTTTTAAATAGATATTAGATATATAAAAATAGATATTATCATAAAATCTTTTTTAGATAGATTTTAGCCACATAAAAAGATATTACCATATATTGGTTATATATTTAATATAAAATACTATAAATAGTTAATAAAATCGTCACAATTTGCCTAATTTTCTACAAAATACAATAAATATTTATGATATTGCTCTTATTAAGCTTAAGTTTTAATTATTTCTTATTTTTATTATGCTTTCAAACTAAAAATGATAAAAGAATGGTTACATATTAGTATTATATATTTTCAATCATTTTGGTTCAACGTTCAACTCATACACATACTTTTTAGTTTTTACAAGTTCAAAAAAGAGGAAAAACTGATGGTATAAATTAGTGCTAATAATATCAGCCAGACCATCGAGTTCGGGTTAACCCGTCACAAGTTGTGACCATATAGGTTCAGGTCAAAAAGAACCGCATCAATATAGGTTGATATTTAGCCAACTCAACCTATAACCTTTGGATTGGTGGATTAGTATGCCTAACACATATTATTATTTTTTTTTAATTTTTTTATTTTGCATTTTCAAACTTTTTTTTTAAACATTATACTAAAATTTTTTTTCTACAAACCTAAACAATAAAAAAATGAAAAATACGTTAGAAAATCATAAAGTGATAATAAAATATCAAATTCAAAGTTTCAAACATTACAAATTAAGCATTCATCACAAGCTTACACATTACAAAATAAACATAAATCCAAAAGCCATCATTAACATCGAATACAATCAATAATTAGTTGATATTAATGAGTTAGGTTATACAATACACTCAGAGAAGTCACATATTTTTTTTAAAAGAATAAAATAAATAAAAATGGTCCAACCTGCCAATCCGGTGGTCCAACCCACTGTGTGTTGGACACATATGGGTTCGGATAGAAAAGAACCACATTAAAACTGTCCCACTTTTGCAAAACCCAAACCGCCCATTTTTTCAGGTTAGGTGAGTTCAACCCATGGTTAAAATCCATATTACCAACTCTAGTCTAGATCCTCAATATATATATATATATGGGACGTCCTATTCCCATCCTGTCCTAATCCTAATCTTGTCCTGGTCCTCATGAGAATAGGACGGGACAAGGAACAGTTTTGTTATACCATATCTTTTACGCGATAGGATATAGAATAGGCCTATCGTGTTCTCATCCCGTCTTGTGAACACCCAGTAACATATTATATTACTTCCTCAAATCACTACTACGACATTCTATTAACTCTGAATTCATTTAAAATTAGTATATACTTTTAAAATTTTAAAATTACGCTTGCTAAAGTTCATTGATTAGAGAAAATTGTTTAATCAATGAAGAAATTGTATAGTTAATTAGGGAATGTCTTGCTCAAAAAGAAAACTAGCTAGGGAATATCAAAGCAAAAAACATATAAAATAATTTAATGTTTGAGACTATATTTAGAACCATATGAAAGATCCTTCTGGTAAGGGCCACAAAAAGTGTTTAACTAACCACGAACATAATATCTAATAATATCTCAATTTAAATAATATATAAACCAAGCTGTATTTAAATAAATATTATAGTGCATATTAGTTTTAATTTTAAAACTTTTTTTTGAGAAAAATATAGTATTTATATAAGAGTTGAATATTAACATATTATTAAAATTATGGTTTCTTTTGGTTCTCTCTAGCATGTTAGTGCCTTTTGTTCATGCTTGCCTTGATGTGGGATTTGTATACCGAGCTTGAATAAAATAATTAAGGATAGATTGTTTGGAATGGCAAGCCATTGCCTATTTTTAATACTACCTCTACTTATTCTTAATATAAGATTTAATTGACTAATTTGATAAGATTATGTTAAGGAAACTAAATGAATTATTTTAAAGTACTTATATTTATCATTTCTTTTTTTAAACTAATTTATCTAACTTATAAATTGATATATAATCTTTATTTCAGAGAGATGATGAAATATATGTTATAATTAAATAATTTATGTAACTTCCTAATCTCTCTAAATTAGTGTACTAGATTTTATAATAAAAACTAGGGTAGTATCCTTTTTTTTAAAAAATTCTTAGGCAAGATGACCGCTCCCTCATATCATCACATTATGTGTGGAGAAACTTAGTTACTTCATCAAAGGTGTGATCAGAGAGGTAATTAAAAATTGATTCAATTAGTTAAAGATGGGCCCCCTTGTCAGTTACTTCTCTGCTGATGACTTCATGCTTTTTGGTGATGCCTTAGGAGAGCAAATAGAGATCCTCTGAATCAAGGTATTAAAACCCGGACCGGGTATTGAATCGGTCGGGGTACTGAGTTAAGGATCGTGAGTCAGATCGGGACCAAATTGGAGCTAAACCGGGGCCAAACCGGTGAGAAATTGAAGATTTTAGGTTTATCAGTATGAAATTCTAAAGAAAAAATAGTTTTTTTTAAATTGGAACCTGGACTGGACTGGGACTGGACCAGTCCACCGGCTGGTTCTCCAGTTTCTGGGCCGAACCGGCCGATCCGGTCCGGGTTCAAGAACATGGCTTTGAATACTTCCTTCTTGCTGGTATTGTCAATTAACGAGCAATTCCTTCCCCGCGTGTTGCGTGTGGAGCATTTTGTCCCAGATCATTTCTAAGCTATATTTTTTGTAGTCTTTTGAGTATCATGTCCATTGTATGGCACATAAATTTTTAACCTATCCATGCTTCTAACTGTTGATAGTGCAACACATAATTGACCATATATAAATACAGGCTTTGAGAGATTTATCCCTATATGGTGAAGTGATTGCCCTTGACTTTTGTTGATTGTCACTGCAAAGGTTAGGTTGATTGGGAATTGTCTACTCCACATATGAATTGGCCATATATTTTCTGAAGGATCCATGTCCATATTATAAATTATGACATTCTTATTAGGGTTTTAAACTTTTTTTGAGATTGTGTCTACTCCACATATGAATTGCCACATGTGAGTTGCTAATTGGGTTAATGGAGGGATTAAGTGGCTAATTGGGTGTTTACCTTTATGAGAGCCAATGATAGTGTGATACTTAGCAAACTCACATATGGAGTGAGTGAGGGAAAAGTTAAATTGATTTTTTTAATGTTCTCTCTCCCCTTCTCTCCTCTCTTGTTCGGCTGGCAGCATGGAGGGAGTATCATCATTCTCACCTTCTCCAACACTCTTCATCTCTCTCTTACGCCATTGGAGACTAAAGAAGGAGGAAAGAAAAGCTGGTGATTAAGGTGAAAAATTGGACTCCATTGCCTAAACTAAATTTATTAATGTTGTTCCATGGAATGAGAGCTTCGTTTTGATGAATGTAGTTTACCGTTTGGTGTTGATTTGTGGCCACACGAAATTTTGGAAAGTGGTGAATCAAGAACTTCCTTTGAGAAGGTTGATAAGGTGAGTAAAACCAATATTTCTATCTATGTTTCATGCCATTTGAAGTAGTTTGTAATTTCTAAAAATTTTGGCTTGAATCCGAAAATGAGTGCCACTGTTTATTTGGTATGTTTTTGGCATGAGAATGGTATCTTGGAATGAGTTTAGGATAGATATATTGATTGGTTATTGAAATGTGATGTTTGGATGAGATTGGTATTTTGTTGATTTTGTTGCCCAAAACCCAATGCATTATAATGGAGTAGAATTTTGATGATTATGATGATCCCATTAAGTTTATTGGGTGTTTTTCTGTGGGAGTGGCTTTAGGTAAAGTATTGTGTTCATTGGGATCAATTGGGCAAGTGTTGGGAAAATGCCTCTTTTTTCTGCGTTTTCTGGTTTATGATAAAATCACTTGAGTGAGAGTAAGTTCACTCGAGTAAGGATAAACATCACTTGAGTGAAGGGTGAACATCACTCGAGTGAGGGTGGGTTCACTCGAGTGCTGTGTGTAAATTCATTTTCTGCTTCAGTTTTCATGATGCACTTCCGGGTGAGAGGCAAGAGTGTTGCCTCACTTGCAAGTGCTAAGGGTTCTCACTTAAGTGAGCCTCTGCTCACTTGAGTGAAAGTGTATTTGACACCATGAACTCTCGTCTCAGGTTGTCACTTGCTTTCAAAATTCAAGAGTGCGCTTTAACACTTGCGAGTGTTAAGTTCTTACTCGAGTGAGGTCTTCTTCACTTGAGTGATCCTCTTCTTTGAAAGTTCTTGTGCTCTCTGGCAAACACTTTCTGTCCTCACTTTCTAGCACTTGAGGTGTTGTCTGTACCAACACTTGAGTGAGACCATATTCACTCGAGGTGCAGCAGTGAAAAATTAGTTTTTGTGCTTCCAAAAGGGGATCTTTGGGATAGTTCTTCCAACCCTTTAGGAGTTTTGTTAGGGATATTTAATGACTCTAAAAGAGCAATAATGATAACCAAATTAAGTGTTAAGAAGTCATTGAGAATTGGAATAGAGAATTGACACTTCGTCACTTATTATGAATATAGGATTTGACATTTGCCCTACTCAGGAGAGATCAGTGTCAGAGCGTGCACGGAAGGACTCAGATAGTGACTTTTCTCTCTTGTTGTGTATGATGTTTTGGTATGCATAACTTATCATTGAATTGTGAACTGTATGTGCCATAGTCCATTACGGCATGAGCACTTCAGCGTGAGCCATTTAGGGAGTGACAGTGGTCATCTCTAGTTCAGCCATTGAACTGCCATTGTAATCGACATGGATCTTTATGAATCCGACCCGTGGGGCAGTGGTTGTGAATCCAGCCGTGGGCTGTGTTTGTATCTTGCATGTATGTGCGTGCGTTATGAAATGCTTTATATGAATCCCATCTGTGGTGAAATATATTGTGTGGATTGTTGTGATGCAATGTAGCGTGAGCAATTTAGCGTGAGCAATCATAAGGGATGATATGTGTCATACTAACCATTGCCGTTGTAGTTGCTTTATGTGGATGATGATTTGATTTCATGCCTTATTGTTGTGCATACTATGATTGATTTGACACTATGGGGATCTTTTAGAATCTCACTCTCCCAAAATTAAACATTTTAGATAGGGCTGAATGATCAAAAGACAAGCGGGTGATGAAGAGTAGGTAGAACTCCGTGTTAGGAGTTCCTTTTTAGTTAATGGTTATCATTGTATATCATTTGGATATTTTTGGTAGAAACAATTGTATATATTGGATTTTGTGTAATTCCCCAAGTAAAGGGTATGAATTATGGGCTTTGTGCCTTTGTGTAAACCCTTATTTAATGAATGGAACCCAAGTAAGTCAGAAATTTACTTTGCACTCTGATATTTGTAAATGGAACCCACCTGTACAGGCCATTATTGTTTTGTATTGTGAATATGAGACCATTATGAATAAGTTTTGAAAAAGTTTTTACAAATCCGATTTTGGGCAAAAGATTACCTTAATAAGTCCCAATTTGAAATATGGTTTCTAATTCCAACTTAATTATGTGTTTAAGAACTTAAAGGGGGTCACACCTACCATACCCGGTCCGATCGTATTTTTCCACAAATTTTGATTTATGCTATTCTATCATATTTTCACCCAAAGAATCCATTTCCTGACTTGGACTTACCAAATTCACTGCCAAAAGACCATAATGCCCTTGGGAGCCCGTATTTTAGGGTTTCATGGGCATTTTGGTCATTATGCTTTTTAAGGCTTTTTCCAGAAATATGGTCAACTATAACTCCACCTAATTTTTCTTTCTGAACTCAATGAAATTATCATATAATCAAAAATCTAACTCTAACCCTTGAACTAGAGCTGGCCGAATTCCAAGATTCTCATGAAAAAGTTGGGGGTTTTCAATTCTAACTCCGCAAACTTACTTCTTTATACTCTTAACCACTTTATTAACTATTTAATTACGTTAAAACCAACATTTAGACTCAATTTTGGCAGCATAACGCCTAAGACACACCCTTTCCCAAATTTTACATTCAGAGCAAATACAACAGAAATCCACTGATTAAATTACTCATAGCAGCCAGAACAACCAATATTTGAAGTTTAGGAAGTAGCCTTTTCTTCCTTCTAGCTTTTCCTCTTGTGGTTGAACCCTAACTCCCTTTAACAATGAAATTTTTCTTCCAACAACCTTGAATAACATAGAAGAGAAGCTTAAGAGAAGGATTATACACTTTAGGAGCTAAATTATTGGAGGAATTGACTTACCTTGCAATTTCTTGCTCCTTCTCTCTCTAGAATCCAAGCTCTCTCTCTCTCTCTCTCTTTGAAAGCTCAAAATTGACGGTTTTGAGGAGGAAGAAGGAAGGGAAATGATTTTATAATATTTTACAATTATCCCTTTATTTAACTTAATTAATTAAATCTATTTTCAAATTTATACAAATTCTGGCAGATTTTCTGCCCAAACTTTGAAACATCATAACTAAATTTGTAGACATCGTATTGGAGTGATTCCAAAGACTATAGAACCCTTATTGAGTGTAGTTTCAAGGAAAAATATAGTCATTACTAATTGGAAGCACAAAATTTCCAGAATTAAATTCTTTGGATGTTATTCTAGAAAATCAACAATTTTTCTAGGTTAACTTCAAAAATTCATAACGCTTTGCATACAGCTCCAAAAATTACCCATTACCTATCAAAATTAAAGCTTAGAATGTCTAATTTCAACTTATAAAATTTCACAATTTTTGAATATTTCTAGCATTTAAAGTTAAAGTGACTTTTGATTTTTTTTAACTTTAGATATTTTCACAGGTCTATAATTACGGTCGACTAGAGGGCACAGGTCTATGGATGCTTGTTGTGATTATACTAATGTCATATCAACAATCACAAGAGACAATCGTAGTTAATTACCATCCCTTTCAAGACATTATTGATTCGTTTAGTGCTCGTTTGGGATAACTTATTTTTAGATAATAAGTGTTTATAAATCGTGATTTAGGTATACGAGGTATGTAAGAGGAGTTTTATCTTAACTTACGTAATAAGTGCTTATTGACCCCCAATAAGCAATACCAAACACATACTTAGAATACTTTTGAATAGGGGTTAGCATGTTTAGTTTCATTTCGTGTCTAAAAGAAGAAACAAAAGAGGAAGCTGATTACTCTTTTGGCAAGATTACTTCATTTTGTATGACTATGATGATTATCATTCGTTTGATCATCCACCATTAGTCGAGACAAGGAGGATGTAGCTTATATGTATGCTTTATTAATCCCTTCAATCTTTATTTGTGAAAGTGTGTGTGGACTCATCACTACAAATTTGTTTATCAAATCATTTCAATAAGTTTTAATGTTTATAAACATTAATACAATATTATTTTAAAAGGACATAGTTATCGCATGTCATAGACATTGCATAAGAAAAAAACCTAATTAAAGTGAAATAAACTTTTGCTTAGCACTTGCAGTAATATTTGAGGAAGTAAGTTTTCTCACTCGTGAGTGTTGTTGTGTCATTCGAGTGGCAAAGATATTACTCGAGTGCACTTCTCATTTCAGGTTCTTCCTTACTCTTAGATAGACACTTCCTGTCTCACACTCGTAGGACTCGAGTGAGCTTAAGGCCATCACTCTAGTGTTGAGGTAGTGCTTGAGTGCAACGCCTATCCTCTATCTCAGACCTTGCTCATTATCAAATACTTGCAAGAGTGTGCCTCCTTGCTTGAGTGCAAATTATGTCATCACTCAAGTGTTACACTATGCTCGAGTGTTGCCGAAAAATCTCTAAAGTCAGTATCTCTTTGTAAGACACTTTTAGACCAACACTTCTTGGACTCGAGTGTAAAACTACTTCTCACTCAACTAGGTGCTTCATCACTTGACTGCATAATTTAAAATCACAGTAACTTTCTCTTAACTTTGTGAAATGCATTTGATAACCATTTGAATCAATTTTATCTTTCCAAAGCATGAGTTTCTTACCAAAACACATAATTACCTTTTGTTATCATCAAAAATTGGATTCTAACATTCTCCCCCTTTTTGATGATGACACAACATTTGTGATAGATTTGAAAACTTTTGAAAAACACTTTTAAGATTTTCAAATGCATATTCACTAAAGTTTTGAGTTATTTGACACAATTTTGTACTTTGCTTCTGAATCTTCTTACAAGGCTTCCAATGTACACTCAAAACAAAGATAGGTTATAATACCACAAGGATTAAATCATAAACTTAGTGAAAACTTAAAGAACATGAAAATAGCTTAAATATATTATAGATTCATTGGTAAATTACATTGTCAAGCTGAAATTAAAAACTACCCTTATAAAACTCAATTACACCCAAATCTACCCAAAAACATCAGAAATTAACCAAATATCCAAAATACATCAAAATGCTCAATCTCCCCCTTAAATACACAATTCAAATACGTGACGTGCTCCTCTCCCCCATTTTGTAAGCATCAGAAGGAGGATGGGGAAAAGTGATGTCCAATGGCAAACGTAGAGTGTACACGCCATGGTCGTGGATAGATCAATAGGATCAGGCTTAAATGGTAGAGATCATGGCTGAGGAGCAGAGGTTGCAGGCTGGGATGATGAAGGCTGATCAAAAGTCACATCGATCAAAATAGCAGTCTTGGGATCAGTGCAAGTGAAGCGTACATGGGTCTGTGTCTAAGATGGTGAAACAGTGGTAGTAGATGTGTTTATGATAGAAACTGGAAGCACATCAGTATGAGTAGTTGGAAGGTGTTTATGCAAGTAAGTCTCCATTTCAGTAATTCTCCTCAACTGATCTTTTGGAGCCTTGAACATCAAGTTAAAGTTAGTGTTTGCTTTGTCAACCAACTTTATGACTTCATATTCCATCTTGTGACCAGTTTCTCATTTTCACTAATTAATTCTTATTTCAAGCCAGCCACTGCTTAGTTGATCCCATCGGTCAAATAACCTCAAAGTGAAGCACTGTGGAAAGATGAGGTAGAGATGGACCTCGTGCAGAGGACTGAGCCTCATCACCTCTTGATGGTGTGGTTTTTCTCTGGGATGTAGCCTTGGTCTTACTGATCGGGAGAGTAATCCCCATGTGTGTCAACTATGTTTTGCCAAACCTTAGGATTCTTACGCTCTCATTTCCCTCTAAATACCATACCCTGTTGTGTCGAAGAATGAGAGAGACAAGTTGGGGGATATGGTATAGTGGCGTTTCTGGATGAAGAAAATTAGAATCTTCTCATCTCACAAAAAATAGGTTCACCAACATTGCTTTGTTTGCCGGCTAAGAAGGATGCCAAAAATAATAGTCTCTCTGGGCAAAGTGAGTATAGTTTTTGGACTTGTTGATCATACTTCGGGTATAAATATAGTGAAGGGCATGGATTGAGTCAGGCATATCAATGGGTTTAAAGTTGAGGGGTCCAACAGGGTCATTAGGTCTTAATTTTTAGAAGGCTTCATTGGCTGAGAGTGAGGGTGGATTGGTTGGTGGTAGTATATAGCCTAGAATAGTCTTGATAATAGAGGAGGAAATCATAAAGTGTTGGCCTCTAATGGTTGTGGATATTCCTTCCTCTATTAACTCTTTGGCTCTATAAACAGTGTTGTGCACTTTCATATTGCAGTAAAAGGTTCTCACAATAGTTGGTGACAATGAAAGGTGCACACTTAGATAAGGTTCATAAAAATCTAGAAAAGGTAAAAAAACTAGGCCACGGTTTGTATTCAATTATTCGAAATCCACATAGATGACAGGACAGAAGCTACGATGAGCATATTTAGTGTTATATACATTCTGATTAAATGGCTTCAGTTCCTGGGTGATGAAACCCTCTGGGGGAACTTGTCTTGTTCCTCTTCCTTTGGAGCTTGGGATATGGATGGTGCTCTTGAGTGCGAACTAGCTTGACTAGATTGGGCAATATGATGAGAGGCTGAGGCACCAGTCTGGGAGGCAATCTTGCCAACCAAGGCATCCATTTTTTATTTTTCCATTGCTTCCCAGAGTTGCTGGATGAAGGAATCGTTAGAGGAAGATTCTTGAGGTTCCTCAGTGGCTGTCTTCTTCCCTCTTCCTTTTACTTCTTATGACTTCAACCATGTCATGATTGGTTCTTTGAAAGCTACCCCATTTGTTTTCTTCAGAGAAGGTTGAATATCCTTTGCTACCTTTGGCTTAGGATGCTTCTTCTTAGTTGGGGTTGCCTTCTTCTTAGTTACCTTGGGTTTTAGAGAGGGTGACAGAGTAGGAGAAGTTGTAGGCGTTGGAGTCAAAGTTGGAGTTGCAGTTGCAGTCAGGATTGCCATCTCACTGGTGGCGGAATGAGATGGTGAAGGAGTGGGAGACTTTTGGGAAGCTTGAAGAATCTTTGTATGAACCATTTTGATGATTCAGAAATGATTGGTGATTAAAATGGATTGTGAAAACAGAAAGAGAGTTTTTGGTAGAATGATTTTTTTATGGCAAGAAATGAGGGATTTATAAAGAAAAATCTGACCTTTTAGAGATTCTTGAGGAATTGCAATAGATGATTGAAGAGTTTGGAGACGTTTAATCTATAGGTAACTATCAAATGTGAAGTGGTATGTTGGAAAGTGAAGATACACTTCAGAAGTGAGAGGAGTAAGTACATCATTTGAGCTGTTGCGTAACTGATATAAGCCTCAACACTCGAGTGGAAACCTTATCCACTCGAGTGTTCATACTTTTGCACTTGAGTGAGATATTTTTGCACTCAAATGCTGCAGCAAAATTTTAGAACATTAGTAGATGCGTACCTAGTTTGATTATGTCTTGTTTTGATCCTCATCTTTGTACTTAAGTCCTCCAAGATCACTTGAGTAAACCATGCATTGAAGGTAATTTAAGCATTTTAACCTTTGTTACTTGGGTGTTCATACTGCAATTTCAGGTATGTTCTTCGTGCACTCGAGTGGGATGTTGTCTTACTCAAGTGAGATCCATCATACTCGTTGAGCTTTATGTGAACTCTTAGTACTTCTACCTCCTCTGTTAACCTCTATTTTACAAGCTAGAAGCAGAGAATATGAACCAAACGAATACTCAAGTTGTGATCTAGTCACTCAAGTATTGACATGCCTTGCACTCGGTGAGAAGTTATGTACTCATGTGGCATGCTCACGCAATCCTATAAAACAAACTTCTATATATTCTGATGCTTAAGTTAGTATGGTTATCATCAAAACACATATATTAAATATAATAATTAATAAGAAAAATCTGACAGCTCATTAGGATTAACCATTCCTAATTCTCTCTGTATGTATAAAAATTGTTCTTTTTCTATCGGCTTTGTGAATATATTAGCCAGTTGAAGATGTGTCAGAATGAATTCTAGTTTGACATCCTTCTTCTGAACATGATCTCGAATGAAGTGGTGTCGTGTATATATGTGCTTAGTTCTTGAATGTTGTACAGGATTCTTTGCCAAGCTAATGGTGTAGGTGTTGTCACAATAAATTGGTATCTCTTTCAAGTATATTCCTAAGTCCTGAAGTTGTTGCTTTAACCAAAGTACTTGAAAATAACAACTTACTGCAACTATATATTCATCTTCAATAGAAGACGATGAAACTGTATTTTGTTTCTTGCTGAACCATGATACCAAAGAACCTCCAAGAAATTAAGATTGACACTAGTGCTCTTTCTGTCAGTTTTGTATCCTTCATGATCTGAATATGAATAGGTCATCAAATATTCATTTCCTCCTTTTGGATACCATAGGCCAAGTTTTGCAATGTCTCCTAGGTACTTGAAGATTCTTTTTACAGTTTTGCATGTGACACCTTAGGAGTAGATTGATACCTTGCACACATTCCAACACTGAATTATATATCTGGCCTGCTTGTTGTCAGATAGACTAATAAGCAAATCATTATTCTATATTTAGTAATATTGAAGTCAGGGCCTTTCACATTAGCATCTAGTAGTATGATAGAGCTCATTAGAGTGTAACTCCATTGACATTTTCCATTCAATACTTTTAAACAGCTCTTTCAAATATTTTTTTTATATGAATATCCCATTTCTCTATTGCTTGATTTGAAGCCCAAGAAAGAAGTTTAACTCTCCCATCATGGACATTTCAAATTCTCCTTGCATAAGCTTAGAAAATTATTGACAAAGAGATTCGTTAGTAGCACCTAAGATTATATTATCAACATATATACTAGTACAGAAAAGGGTTTTTAGACCGGAACATTTAGACCAGTTATATCGGATAAGGTCTTAAAAATATGACCGGTGGCATTTTTGTAATTATGATGAAATATTAAGACCAGTCATATTTATAACCGGTCTTAAAAATACTTTTAAGACTGGTTATGTTTAAAACCAGTCTTAAAAATAATTTTAAGACCGGTTATAATACAAACTCATCTTAAAATATATACAATTAAAAAAATAAATACATGTAATATATTTTCTAGACCTGTTCTAAGTAAAATCGGTCCAGAAAACATTATCTGAATTAAAGACAATTAAAAAATAAACTGGTTTTTATTTTTAAGACTGGCTATATATGTAAAGCGATCTTAGATATTAAAAAATTTTAGACTGGTTATTATTTAATAATCGGTCTTAAAAAGTTCCTATTTTTAAAACCGGTTGTTAATTAATAACTGGTCTTAAATATTAATTTTAAGACCGGTTACTAATTAAAACCAGTCTTAAATATCACTTTTAAGACTGGTTGTTAATTACAACCGGTCTTAAAACTGACATAGATTTCAAAAGGCGCCTAATTTTAACTCTCAAATTTGAGACTCAGGCACATTAGCAAAACCCTTGTGACTGTTCGTGGCAGCTCTTCCTTTCCCCTTCTCTCCTCCATCTTTAACTTTGTCGCCGTCAACGGAGATTTACTGTTGAATACATTGCCTTAAGGCTATCGTCGATTGTTCCCTCTGATTGGTTTCGTTCTCAACCTCATTTTTATTGTCAGGTTTATGTTTCAGTTGTCAAGCGTTCAATTAAATAAATGGTTTCATTTTGGGTATTTCATTGAAATTGTGAGATGGCTTGGCCTCCATTTTCTTTGTTCGATTCTTGCAGCAAGTCGTCAACCCACTTTTCAGAAGTGTCCATTGCCTCTTAAGAGAGACCTTACTCGATTCGTAAAGTGGCCAAAGACTGTTAAATCCAGAGAAAGAAGAGGATCCTTAAGCAAAGGTTGAAGGTACCGTTAATTATTCTGAAGAGTTTTACTTAATGCATGTATGTCTGAGGTTAATGTCCTTATGCTTATGTAGACCTGGGTTTATTTTGGTTGTGTATAAGAAGGGTTCAATTTTGGTTCTGTATTTTTGCATGTTCAATATAGTAAAACTCTAGATAAGGTAGTGCTGATATTCCTTGATATGAACTTTGGTGTTACTTCTGAGTTTGTCTCCTAATGCATTTATGTTTGTTAAACTTGTTCAAACATACCTCCTATTTTGGCTTCTGAGTCTGCCTCCTAATGCATTTATGTTCAACTTTGTTCAACTTGTGCTGACATTAACTCCTATTTTTGCATGTATGTTCAACTTGTGCATTGCAATTAATTATTTGTTCATGTTTGCATAACTTGGGAATTGCTTTTGAACGATGCCTTTGTAGATAGTGCCATGTAGCAAAATTTCCTTAAACCATCACTAGCTATACTTAAATAGTGTCCTTAAAGTGTTTTTAGACAATAAGTCATCCTAGTGAGGGTACTCCCAATCCAACTAATCCAAATCAAAGAGAGCCTAGCAATGCTCCTAGCAGGAACATAGTAAGCCAAGTAACCAGCCTAGACAAAGGGGTAGGAGAGCCACCCGATTGAGAGACATTCCTCTCAATCGAAATACTGGGGAAAAGATTCCGATTGAGTTTGATAGTTATTGAAAACCAATTGGGCCTAATACAAGATGGTATAAGAGTTTTGCCGGCTTCCTAGCACGCAACAAGCCTAGCATCTCGATAGAGCAGTGGAGAAATGTGGATAAAGGTGTGAAGCGACATATTTGGGAAACTATATTGCTCAGTTACGACATTCTTGAGAGTGAAGTTTTGTATGACAAGATAATGACGTATTGTGATGAACGCTGGAGGAAGTTTAAGACAAATCTAGCCAACAATTACGTGCATATCGAGGTAGAAGAATCTCAACCTCATCCTAATCCATACGATCAGTATTCTTTTATTGATGAACAAACTTGGCGAGAATTTAGATGGCTTTGGACTACTCCAGAAGCATTGGTGAGTTGCCCTATTTTGTATTTGATTTGCTTATGAATTATGAATTGTCTTTATTGATTTACAATGACTTAATTTGGATCTCTTATTCACAGGAAAAAAGGAAAAAATGCCCAAGAGAGTGGTAGAAAGAATGATTGCCCCCATACAATGTCTCGTGGGGGTTATGTGAAGGCCGAAAAGACTTGTTGGAGGCTAAATGGAAGAGATTGGAAGAAGCAGCTCAATTCGATCCTTCTGTTCTTCTTTCTCCACCATCTCCGATACATCGCGAAGAGAAGTGGTTATTTGCTCACCAAAAGAAGAGCGGGTCTTATACAAGTGAACAATCTTGTATAGTCAGTAAGAAAATTGTAAGTATTGTTGTTGACTTGTTGTTATTAATTATTTAGTAAACAAATTTCATTACTAACATTTGTCATCTGTGTCTTATAGGAGGACCTTCAAAAAAAACAAGCCGAGGGATCATTTAAGTCAGATGGGAGGAATGACATCCTAACTATAGCTACAGGAAAACCTGAGCATCCGGGCCGTGTCAGGGGGATTGGAGGAGGGGTAGGTTTAAGGAATTACTTTGGAGCACCCCCACGCCGTTCCTCAAGCAGTATGGTGACTAGGGAAGAGATGGAGCGTATATTGGCCACTATGTGGGTGGAAGCTAGGGCCGAGGTAGAAGTATCATTTGATGCACAATTTAAAGAAAGGTTTAGCAAGATGAAGGAGGAATGGATGATTATGACGAGCACAAGACAAGCATATACTAGTGCTCCCTAGGCTTATTCCCTAAACCCTAAACAGAGCACTAAAGGCAGTTGCATTGGTCAGTCATCAGAGGGTCCTAGCAAAGAAATTAGTGAGCTTTGTGACTTGTTTGTGGAGGATCCTCTGAGACGATTGGTTACATGGGGGAGCGTGCACAACTTGGGATCAACTGTCCACTATCAAGAAATAAAGGATGATCAAGTTAGAGTGGCAGTTGAAGAGGTGATCGTTACAGATCACCTTTCCCTATCCCTGTTGATGACTTCAAGGTTGTGGTCGATGTCATCAACTATTTCATCTTGTGGACAAAAAACCTTGTTTCTGATCGAGCTGAGGAATCCCCGCCACCTCCACCTCCTTCTACTTAAGATGTTTTACGGCCTCCATTGAATGTCATGCAACAAGTGATTCTGATGGCATATGATACGTCCTTTACAACAAGAGATTGGTCTGCTGAGTCAGCTGTTGGCAAGTTAGGGGCGCAATGATATCTTGAGAGGGATGATTTAATGTCCTTGGTAGCTCCTCTATAACAACTTAAGATTTTGATTGTCTAGCTCTTTTTGATGTAAGTATCTTCTCAAATTGGAAGTTAATATTTTACAAATTATGCCGTTAAACTTTGATTTAGTGTCCCTGCTTGAATAATTGTAGGTGCATCATCGTAGGTTGTTGACTCTGGCAAAACCAATAAATTTGGACTCCTATGCCTAGTTCAACTCTACGACAAAGGGACTACCGCTTCTATCAGAGACACATACTTATCGCACAGGCTTAGTGAAACCTCAATTGAGTATTTCTAGGCTCCATATTTGCATAGGTAAGAAACAAATTTATATTTCATAATATACATAATGTTTTATATTTGCTTAAAAGTCTTCCCTTTTTCTAGTGATCATTGGCAATTGGCTATTTTGTGCAAGAAGAGTTATTCTGTCATCCTCTTATGCTCCCTTGACCTCAGCAAGCCAAATAGTAAATTGAAGAAGAGCTTGAACGCGTAAGTTTTCCTGCATTATTAATTACCTTTCATGTGCAAAATTTATGGAATTTCTGTAAAATAAGTAACCTTTGTGATTTTGATGATATAGGGATATGCAGATATTCCAACACACTGCTTATAGTAGGCTTATGCGTGAGGTAAAAAACCCTACATAGATCTTGCCAAAGGTTAGTTACATGTTGGTTTGTTTTAAGAATGTATTCAATAATAAGCCATGCTTTAATTTTATACTTGCTTTAATGATATCATATTATTTTTCAGACCTGTAGGCAACCATCGGGGTCCAACTTGTGTGGGTTGTATATTCTAAGGCACATGTATAATATTATTACCCTAGGCACGACAGAACTTACTGAAGAGGTAAATGTATATATATTTCAACAATTTTCTATTACTTTTATTTTTTTAAGTGAAGTTAATGTTTTGCCTGGCTTCGGTGTTTCAGATGTTTGAACTTGCTGACCCCTTTCCAGAAGAAGATATTGAGCACATTTGCAATTGTTGTGTTGAATTCATTTATGAACTTTTACAATAGTGAGTTCTTATAAAACTAAGGAATTGTTTTGTATATATTGATGAATTGGCACGTTGGTTGGTTGCAAATATTGTTGGTTGCATGATTTGACATGTTTGTTGGTTTTAACATGGTTTTTTTATATTTTGATGAATTGACTTGTTGATTGCATGATATGACATGTTTGAATTCATTTATGCATATATATATGATGGTTTTAAACAAAATATTATACATGAGAATATATGACATGTTACAAGTTCCCAATTCAATGAGAAGATTAAAGCAAAAGGACATGGTAAGTGGAAGCAAACTGAACACCATATGGTACTTAATAAGTATGACAGCAATTCAAGGATGCATTTTGGTAACTAACCTAATCACAAACAATTAAAAAAAAATATAACACTTTTAAGATCGATTATAATTACAACCGGTCTTAAAAGTTATTTTAAAACTGGTTACGAATATAACCGGTCTTAAAATTAAATTTTTAAAACCGGTTTTATTTGCAACTGGTCTTAAAATTAAAATTTTTAAGACCGGTTATATATAAAAGCGGTCTTAAAATAACTTTTAAGACGGTTATAATTATAACTGGTCTTAAAAATGTTAACGCCTTATAAAAGAGGTTTTTTAAGACCGGTGCTCATGAAAATTGGTCTTAAAAGTTTTACTTTTAGACTGGTTATTAATACAACCGATCTTAAAGTGAGACTTTTAAGACTGGTTACAAAACTGGTCTTAAAAGTAACATACTTTTAAGACCGATTATATCAAGACAGGATCCAAAACCAGTCTAAAAAGTCAATTTTAACCGGTTTAAAAAGCCCTTTTTCTACTAGTGATATTTGAACTATTAATAGATCAAGTCTGTTATGTTTGATGAAAAGTGTTGTATCTACTTTTCGCCTAACAAAGTTTTGATCAAGAAGTAATTTGCTTAGTCTTTCGTACTAAGCTCTGGGTGCTTGTTTCAAATTATATAAAGTATTCTTGAGTTTGAAAACATGATTAGGTTTTGTGTCATCTTCAAAACCTGGAGGTTGTTCTACATAAACTTTCTCCATAATGTAACCATTTAGAAAAGCACTCTGTACATCTATATGATAAAGTTTAAAACTTTTAATGCATGCAGAGGCTAAGAGTACTCATATTGCTTCTAGTCTTGCCACTGGGGCATGTGTTTCCTTATAATCAATACCTTCTTCTTGATTATAGCCTTTGGTAACTAACCTTGCCTTGTTTCTCACAATGATTGAAGATTCATCAAGTTTGTTTTTGAAAACACATTTTGTCTTTATGACTGAGTGATCTTTAGGTCTAGGTACCAAATCCCAAACTTAATTTCTTTGAAATTGATTTAATTCTTCTTGTATAGCAATCACCCAATCATTGTCAATAAGTGCTTCTTCAATACTAGAAGGTTCAATCTTAGAAATGAATGCAGAAAAAGTTACTTCATTATGAATTCTATTTCTGGTTTTGACACCTTTATGAACATCTCCAATTACTTGATCAATTGGATGATCTTTCATGTGTCTCCATGCTCTTGGCTGAACAGGATCATCGACATTTTCTTTATTTTGAAAATCATCTATTTGAAAATCATTTTTGATTTGAAATGGTTAAATTTTTAGTTTTCTTTATCAAATCAATTTCTTCATCATCAAAAGACTTTATCTGAGAATCAAGTTCATTAAACACAATATGAATGGACTATTCAACAGTGCATAACCTTTTATTGAAAACTCTATATACTTTACTTCTAGAAGAATAACCTAGAAATAAACCTTCATCAGATTTTGAATTAAATTTACCCAAGTTTTCTTTACCGTTATTGTGAATGAAGCACTTGTATCCGAAGATGTATAGAAGAGCAAGGTTTGGCTTTCTCCCTTTGTAGAGTTCATATGGTGACTTTCCAAGTGACTTGTGAATGTATGTTTGATTTGAAATATAGCATACAATACTCATTGCATCTGCCCAGAACACTTGTGGCATTTCTTTTTCATTGAGCATTGCTCTTGCCATTTCTGTGAGGACTTTGTTCTTCCTGTCTAATATTCTATTATATTGAGGCATTCTACGTGTAGAGAAGTTGTTATATATTCCCTCATTGTTGCAGAAGTCTTCAAAGAGTTTATTATCAAATTCTCCTTTATCATTTGTCCTGATAAAGACAATAGATATACCTTTCTCATTTTGGACCTTCTTAGCAAACATAATAAATTCAACAAATGTTTTATCTTTTGAAGTAATAACTATAGTCCATGTAAATCTTGTAAAATCATCCACAATTACTAAAGTATATAGATTTCCTCCAAAACTTTTTACTCTTGCTAGACCTACCAAATCCATATGGAGTAATTGTAAAGGTTTAGAAGTAGAAATCTAATACTTTGTTTTGAAAGAAAATTTAGTATGTTTTCCTTTCTGACAAGCATCACAAATAATGCCGTCTTTGAATTTAAGTTTAAGAAGACCAACAACAAAATATTTTCTAATCAATTTGTCAAGTTGGTTCATATTAACATGAGCCAGATGCTTTTGCCATAACCAAATCTCCTCTGATTTGCTAAGAAAACAATTTTAAGAAGAATTTGAACTTAAATCAAGAGTATAACGGTTACCATCCCTTTGCGCTCAGATCCTTGCTTTGATGGATTCTTTGTTAAGCGGTAGATCTTTCTTGTTTACTATCAAGCATTCCTCTAAATCAAAGATTACCCAGTTATCTTTGCCAGTGATGTGACTCACACTTAGGAGATTGTGGTATAACCCTTCAACTTAATATACATTGTTGATTTAAACACCATCAGATTTTCGAACTTCACCAATTCGAGCAATGCGTCCAGATTGGTTACCTCCAAAAGTTACCGTTCCACCTTTTCTAGTTTCTAGTATGGTAAACTTATCTCTGTTACCAGTCATATGTCTTGAGCATCCACTATCAATGTACCACCTGTTTACCCTTGATGCATTGAGACATGCATCAGAGTCCAACTATTCTTCCTTGGCTACCAAGCATAGATTTGTAGCTTTTTCGTTGTCGCTTTCTTCATCGTACGAGCCATTACCCCATATGGATGATATGTATGCTTTCTTTTTCTGCTTCTTCTTGTCTTTATTTTTGTAGCATTCAAACTTGATATGTCCAGCCTTTCCACATTCGAGCATACTATTTATTGCTCTTTGTTTTCTTTCACATGATCATTCCTATATCATCGTTATCAGGAACATCTTCGTTTTCTAAAGAATAGGCTTTTTTGATGGCTTTGAGAGCAACTCCTCTTTTCTTTTTATCATCAAACTCTTCTAGTTCCTTCTTGAATTTCAGCCTGCCTTCATATTCAAAAATACCGCCAAATAGAGCAGATACGAATCTCATTGATTCACCTTTGGCTTCTTCAATAGCTATCACTTTTATTTCTCATTCTTTTGTAAGAATGTTAAGAATCTTTCTGACTTGGGAGTTTTGATCAAAGGTTTTCCCAAGTACTGATTGCTGATTAACAAGATGGGTATATCTGAGCTAGAATTTAGACATTATTTCCCCAGGATTCATCTGAAATAGATCATACTCTGTAATTAGAGTATTGACTCTATTTTCTTTGATTCCAGATATACCTTCGTAGGTGATTTCAAGTACATCCCACATGTCTTTGGCTGTCGGTAGCATACAGATTTAGAAATACTCCTTGTGGCTGAGAGCACTCTGTATCATTAGAATAGCTTTACTATTTAATGTTACTAACCTCTTGTTATCATCATCAAATTCTTCTAGACTCTTTTTCACAACTCTATCTTCGATTTTCTTCTTTGGAACATAATCACCTTCTTGTATCACATTCCATAGACTATTCAGTAGCCATCATGAACACTCTGAACTTAGATTTCTAGAATTAAAAATGTTCTCTAGTGAAACTAGGAGGTCTAATGATAGAAGCTCAGTCTGGAAGAATGTTTTCACCCATTGTTACCATTTACTGGATCCTTATTAAGTTGTTAGGTTTTTCGGAGAAGACCTTTCTCTGTTACCAAATGAAAGAGGAAAGCTTCACCCAATAGGGGGTGAATTGGGTGATGTGATAAAATTTGTTGGTTGATACGGTAATATAAAAATAACTGTAGATAGAGTAGAGCTGAGAAGATTAGCACATAGAGAGTTATACTAGTTTGGCCCAAAACCCAAGCCTATGTCTAGTCCTCATAGATCAAGACCTACTAAGATTTTCACTATTCTTCCAAGATTCAATGGGCTCTCGGAACGCCACAAGACAACAATCATCCTTGTATGGACTATGAGCAGAAATATTCTAACATCTAGAATTTTATCTCCCCTTACGACAAGTCTTATATTTTGAAACAATCCTATGACCTTTATCTCTTGCTTACATATGCAAGTCTTATGAGTAGCAACTTTCTCTCCTACTTGCACTTTGTAAGTCTAATAAGCAGAAAGTCCTACAAGGAATTCTCTCAATTACTTTCCTCGTAAGGATATCTACCCTCTCAAGATCCCTCTACCTTAAGATCAAAATGAAAATATAGTTTTGAAGCGTATACTGACTCGCTCATATAGTAAATATGATAAACACTGAAGTACAATATGAATACAGAGAAAATATGAATAACATAGACTTATGTAAATTTGCTTGTATATGCTATTGTTCTATGTTCTAGTATTTTGATAGTTTATGATGCTCTGTATTTATAGCCAATTGATTTTGTCCTTTGTGTGATAGCCATTATGGAGTAGAGAGTAGTATTGTAGAGCGATATATATGCGTTTGAAATCTTCAAACAAGATATTGTGGTAGGTCTATAACATGCGTGCTTAGCTAATCAACTTTAGATGAAATGATTATGTCCACCGTTTTTGACTTACCATATACATCTTTGATCCATGCTTTCAATCTTCTGTTTCATACTTGAAGTAT
This sequence comes from Inga leiocalycina, assembly GCA_963242795.1. NCBI lineage: Eukaryota > Viridiplantae > Streptophyta > Magnoliopsida > Fabales > Fabaceae > Inga > Inga leiocalycina. The sequence continues at coordinate 64,293,278 of OY725326.1, read as the reverse complement.
AAGTTAAATGATGTTTAATAATAATAACAAGTGAAAACATTGTGAATAAATAACATTAAACCATGTTCGGATTGATCGCTGTAAGTCTTTTGCGTTTTGGCTACTGACAGAGTCTCACTCGAGTGCACAGTGGTCTCACTTGAGTGCTTATGTATTTTGTACTATGAATTTGAGCGTCTGGATAACACTTGCATCATTTTTATCAAGAGTGCAATTTTGCACTTGCGAGTGTGGGCAATATTTACTTGGTGCAACAATATATCTCAGCTATAAGCTTCATATCTGGACAGCATATGCACCATGTTTTTCAAGAGTGAGATTTTACACTTGAAAGTGTTGTGGGTCCACACTTGAGTACATCAGCATATCCTCATATCCAGACAACCTTTTTCTCAGCTCTTGCAATAATATTTGAGGAAGTGAGTTTTCTCACTCGAGAGTATTGCTTTATCACTCGAGTGCCAAAGACATTACTCAAGTGCATTTCTCATTTTCAAGTTCTTCTTCACTCTCGAACAGACACTTCTTATGTCACACTCGTAGGACTTGAGTGAGCTTAAGGCCCTCACTCGAGTATTGAGGTAGTGCTCGAGTGCAACACCCATTCTCTATCTCTGACCTTGCTCACTATCAAATACTTACAAGAGTGTGCCTTCTTACTCGTGTGCAAATTATCTCTTTACTCGAGTGTTGCACTAGTGCTCCAGTGTTGCTGAAAATCTCTGAATCCAGTAGCTCTCTATAACACACTTTCAGACCAATAATTCCTAGACTCAAGTGCAAAATTGCTTCTCACTCGATGGGTGCTTCATCACTCGAGTGCATCAATTAAAATCACAACAACTTTCTCTTAACTTTGTGAAATGCATTTGATAACCATTTGAATCAATGTTTATCTTTCTAAAGCATGAGTTTCTTACCAAAACAAATAATCACCTTTTGTTATCATCAAAACATAGATTCTAACATTCTTCCCCTTTTTGATGATAACACAACCTTTGTAATGGATTTGAAGACTTAATTGAATTGAAAACTTTAAGCTCTAGTAATAATTAACAAGCTGAAATTCCAAAAAAAAAATGTACCATTGAATCTCATACATTGTTACTTGTACTCTCTTACTAAAAACAAGTAATTATTCTTTCCATTGTCATATTGGGGTTGAAAAAAAAAATATTTGTATTCCTTGACAATCATAGATATATTTATCTATGTGAATGTGTGTGCATTTCCCTCTCACTGTACTCGTACTATCTCCAACCTAGTCAACTTCTTCTTCTTCTCTTTTTTTTTTAAACCTCAAGCTACAGCATATCAATACTCAAACAATCCAATTCAAAGCAATGACCGTAAGGATTCATTTAAGACCAACTATTCATATGTCGTTAATATCACATCTAATCCCTATCTCTATTTAACATCATTTGATGAAATCCATGAGATTACACCTAATAAGGACACACCACGATTCCTAGGGGTTCACCATTCATCTTAAAGGTATTATAAGCATTATTTAGTTCAATTATTCACAATTTCATCTATCTAAAATGCAATATATATATATATATATATATATTTACTCTCCATAATAATTACAAATTTATCAATGGCAACAATTTGGAATTTCTAACCTTTACTCTTAACAATGGTAACTTCATACTCTAACACCATTGATAACTCATACCACCCTCCAAGTTTGATCTTTCTCAAATCATCGTATAAATACTAAGCACTCACATATCCCATAAACCTAGGAACTTCTTTATACAACACTATAATGTTTCCGAATAGAATATAAAAATCAACAATAATATATTGATACATATATACATATGCAAGTACCAGCGTGAAAAGTATTTGTACTATTAGAAATCAGTAAATACCATTTGAAAATTTTTCATACATTTTCAATTCAAAACCTTTAGTTCACATAGATTTTGCTTGCATTGTAAGCAAATGAACATTCTTATGTATCCTATAAGTATTTATATACAAAAATGTATTTATGCAATTTTTGTACAATATACATATACTTGTTCATAATCACAAAGAACATAAAGTACTAAGAGTATATAGGAAATACAAACTATCCAAATACATACCCTTGTAAACTATCAATTGTTTAATAATTGTGGACATATACAAATTCTCCCATAAGGAGTATTTATTTTAAAATATAGTCACTTACGAAAGGAGTATATGTGTCTATATAAACATACTTAAAAATTCATTTCAAAACTATTTGTTTATTCTATAACTTCTCATCTACACCATTTATCTTATATGCAATCACTTAAGAAATTAGATATATCTCTTGATAATTGTGGAATTCACTATGATTTAATTTAGCTAAATCATATATACGTCTATATGTTCCTAACACATCCTGGTTAACCCTCAAATCAAACATTCCTCAATAACTCCAATCTATTATGCATCACTATATATAACTTTCATTTAATCTTGTTTCCATCGCTTTATCAACATTAGCTATAAACCTCAATATGTAAAATTACCACCTTAATCACGTTTAAAAACAATATTTTCAATCCAATGGTCACATCACGTAAACTAGTTATCTGGGAATCTTATTATCCCTAATCTTTTTATGTTTAGATTGTAGGTTTTACCCCTACATGTTATCCCAAATTCTCTCTCTTCTTCATAAAATACTACCATGATTTGTGTTAGTTAGTCAAGTTTACTAGCAATTGAATCTCTCAATTGAGTAAAACCTCTCATTGGTTGTTGTACCGCCCCATTAGCCATCCAAATCACAATCTAATATGCATTGGTTAGCTTTTGGTCATACATTCCTTTATAAACTATTATTTATTTGCTTTCCTTGAAATTTGTATACCCCTAATATTACTTCCTATATGATTCCTGACAACTAAATCAATTTCCAGACCCTTTATGGCCGTAAAATTCCTCATGATTACAATAATGCATACACTTAACAATTCATTCCAAACAAAATACTACCTAATCCAACTTGCTACTTACTAAAATATCATCAAATTTTTTGCTTCTCCAACTTTCTTCTTCTTCCTTACATAAGGCTTATCATTTTATCCTTTAAAAGAAGGAATCAACAAGCACTGCACTAAATTGTTTTCGGTAATGACTTATAAACTGGGGAAGAACTCATAATGATGCAACTTATAAAAGGGTTGTAGTTTACTACTTATCTTACTAGGAGCTTAACAAGAGGAAATAACTTCCTATTTAACATCATACTTTTGTAATAATTCACCCTATAAATGATTTTTCAACACTTTCCAATGTCAATATTTGTCAAAGTAATTTGTAAAACCTCCTAAGAGCATTTGAAGGTGTAGACCTATCCATTTAAAGAAACTATTAGTTACATAATTTTTCTTACTGCATATTTTGAAATTCAATTATCAAACTACACACACATTTTCTTCTACATTATCATTGCTTTAAATTCTCACCCTACCCATATTCTCCTCAACAAATCATATTTCCTCTATGACATATAACATTTTTCCTTTAATAAAGATCATAAAACACATTTATTTTGTAGAGACATGTTATCATATTATGTTTCAAGATTTTCGCACCCTCTCCCCTCCTAAGGTTGTAACCCAACCAAGAAGAAGGGGAGTCTAAAACTCACCAATAATAAAGGGGAAGCAAATGTGAAACTAATGTATATTGCTAATGCAACTATATGCAATAATGAAAACAAAACCAGATAACCTCGAGACATGAAGCTTTGCTACCAATTTGTAACATACTCTATATTTATAATATAATTAACTATTTCAAACAACTTATTAAAAAATTGAGCACTACTATGGTAGAAAAGGAAAACAACAATTATAAAGAACTACCATAATAGAAAGGATTTGACTAAAACATTTTAAGAATAACGATGGAAGAAAAAGAAACATAGTAGTTTATCATAGTTAAAAGGTATTGAATATCTTATTCAAAATCACATATTAGTTGATACCAGGACAATTTGGCCTTAGGCAGTTCAAGGTTGATAACATAATTTACCGATAGGTCTAATATCATTTCTCACAAATATAATCTCAGTAATCACAATTTATAACTTTCCTAGATAATCACATTTCATATAGAAACATAATACTCTCAAAAGTTTACAAAAGCGGATCCATAATAAGAATAACAGTTTAAGATCTATAGTTTTAAACATACTCCATCAATACTATGGCAGAGTATAGAAACGTAAACCAATCATGCAAGTTTACACTACTACAAATAGTATAATTAACGTCACTAATTAACATTCGTTTTCAAATAACAGTCATATAAAAAGACACGGAGGCATTTTAAAAATCAACTCTAACGTTTCAACGACTATTTTTGTTAAAACAGTCATTGAAACATACAATTCAACGACTGTTAATGAAAATAGTCATTAAACGGTAGCTTTCAAAGATTGTTTTGGTTAACAGTCATTGAAAGCTGAAGATTTAACGACTGTTTAAATAATAATAGTCATTGAAACCTTCATAAAAAGCTAAAACCTACAGCTTCTCTCCACTAGTGGCCTCTAGCTCTTAATTTTTCCTTGGGTCTCTCACGTGCATCTCCTTCCTACCCCCTCTCTAACCATACTCTATCCCTTCTAGTCGCGCCTCCACCGCATTTCTCTTTGGGTCTCTCACGCATCCTTGTCTGGCTATTCCTCTCTAGTTACACCTCTACCTCATTTCTCTTTGGGTCTCTCGGTCATCCTTCTTCGGCCCCCTCGTCGCCCCCTCTCAGCCATCTCTCGCACACCCTTCTCCATTATCTTCTCTCTCAGTTCATGCCACTTCCATCTTCTGAGTTAGGCTTTGTCAGTGCCTCCCTTCGATTTCCTGATAATTCACATAATCCCTTCCTTTACATTCTTGGGCTGTTTTTTTTGTTGAAATTTGAATGCTTGCATATATTTTACTCAGCAATGAGGGAAGTTTAGATATTAAGATTGCAAATTTGCAAAATTTCCTTTTAATCCACTTCACAGAGTTTGGGTGTTTTACTTTCTAATACTTCAGATGCTTCCCTGTCCTGCCTCTCTCACTCTGTTTTAAAATTTAGTTGTCTAGTCTGTGGGAGTATTTGATTATTGTCCTCCTTATAGCCTTACAGTTTCATTCTATGACTATATATTTTTTGAGAAAATAAGTTAAGCTTCTTAAATAGACAAAGGAAATAAATGATATAATAATAAGCATTTTATTTTAAAATATAATTACTTCTGATTACTGTTCATTAGGGTTTGAATATTTTAGTGAGAGCATAGGTATTAGACTGAAGTTGGAGGGAAGAACTAAATTTTAAACAAGTATATATATATGTGTAATCTAAACAAATCTTATTAAAGAAAGGAAATGTAAGTTATTAGTTATCAATTAAATAAAATAAACTGAACGTAATTAAAAAATAATAATTTTAGGATGAAATATAATTTACTTGGTCAAAATTGTTCTATATAGAACCCCTCATCTAAGTTAAACGGTTATATACAATAATCAGAATCTCCTATATAGAAACATTTAATGTTAAATAGTAGTGAACCAATAACATATTCCATTCATTATTCTTAGAGAGTTCTTATGGAATTGCCCTTCCAAGGCATTGAAGGTGGTCTTTGAAAAGACCTACTTTAACTCATGATTTGTGTCTATATGTGTGTATATTTGATCTAACTAGTTGACATTATCAGATTTACATATTGTCAAGCTTTTAAAGGCATTTTTTGCATTTATATGGACTTAAACTTGCACAAGCACAAGTCTCCAAGAGCTAGAAGACTACATCAGAGGGACGATTTCCTTCAATTGCCCATAGGTTAGTGTCTTAGATGATTAAAACCTTTACTTCTTTATGTAGTTTCTTGTTTTATACATTGTGGGAAATGTTGCTGTCTATTTTGGGTATGAATAAATACTGTTGCCGGTTGTAATGGTTGTTCTTTGATAACAAAGTATAGTAGAGTGACAACTTTAATGTAAATACCTGTGCATATATTATGTTAACAATCATTCCCATTTGGGGTTGTACTGTAAGATGACTGCATGGTGAATCACACTTTTTATAGTTTTTTTCTTTGTTGTGATATAAGAACTATATTCTTTTGTTTGTTGGTATGGTTGTGGATGTCATAAGATAGTTATCACCATTTTTAATTTTTGCATTACTTGTGAGGACTAATGTTCAGTTATTTAGGGGAAAGAATATTTATTAATTAATAGTACTTTAAACATTAATTATGACAATTTGTTATATATACAAAGTATTCGAAGCTCATATTTGTAGCATTAAACTCTGGTATGTCAGAGTTCTGTGCTTGTTAATTGGGTTGTTGTTTGAATTTTTAGATGTCTTGCTTTTTAGGAGAAATACTACTGAAATTTTTAAAAAATGAGTAAGGCATCCTATTTCTTAATCCAAATTCATATCATAATGACAATTGGTCTAAAATTGAGTATTGTTCAAAATGGTATAGGTGGTAGTAAAATGGATCACCGTTAGATGAATGCTTTGAGAACTAGTGAAGAATATGAGAACGGGGTGGAAAAGTTTTTTGAATTTGCTAAAATGAATTTACCGAGCAAAAATGGGAAGTATTTTTGTCCATATGTGAAGTGTTTAAATGAGAGTCGATGGGATATTAATAATATAAAATATCACTTACTTTATGATGGAATAAATCTTTGGTACACAAGGTGGATTTGGCATGGTAAGGAAGTAACCGCTTATGTGTCCCATGAGAAGGAAGTTTTGGATGTTGGAGTTGATAATAGAATAGAGAAAATGATGCATGATGTTGAGGTAGAATGTTTTGCACAATCACCTGTATATGATAGCGTGCGAGTGATGCAAAGACACCTTTGTACCCTTGGTGTACTAAGTATACACACTTGTCAGGTATATTATACTTTGCAACTTAAAGGCAACTTATGGGTAGACCAATAATAGTTTCATATTGTTACTTGAATTGTTGTGTGATATGTTTCAAGAGGATAATGGACTTCCAAATCGTATGTATGAGGCCAAGAAAATCTTGTCTATGATAGGTATGGAGTATAAAAAGATACATGCTTGCCCTAATGACTATGTATTATACAAAAAGGAGTATGAAGATTAAGTGGGTGTCCAAAATGTAAATCTTCCAGATACAAAGTGAAGAAAGGTGCTGGGTGTGGTGATAAGACAAGTAAAAACCAACCTTTAAAGGTTTTGTGGTATCTTCTAATCATACCGTGGTTTAAATGAATATTTGCTAATGCAAAAGAAGCAAAGAAGTTGAGATGGCATTATGATGACAGAGTATGTGATGGAAAATATCTTCAGCACCAGACTGCCTCTCTACAATGGAAGAAAATAGATGAAATGTATCCCATATTTAGCAGCAAGCCTAGAAACATTCAGCTTTGGCTTTGCTCAGACGGAATCATCCTTATGGTACTTTTAGTAGTGCATATAGTGCATGGCCGGTTCTAATGGTGATTTACAACTTACCTCTCTGGTTGTGTATGAAACGCAAGTATATGATGCTTTCTATGATAATTTTAAGACCAAAACAGCTAGGAAATGATATCAATGTCTATTTGGCACCTTTCATAGAAGACTTAAAGAAGTTGTGGGAGGATGGCGTAGATGTGCTTGATGCATATAACCAATAGTCCATTAAGCTACGTGCAATGATTTTTACCATAATTATCAACTTCCCTGCATATGGGAACTTGTCAAGGTATAGTGTGAAGGGTCATAAAGTATGCCCGATATGTGAAGTAGGCACACACTTCTATCAACTAAAGCATGATAGAAAAATGGTCTACCTTGGTCATAAATGATTTCTTCCTCGATTCCACTGTACCATAGGCTAAAGAAGACTTTTAACGGTTTGCCTGATAATAGAATGGCTCCGAAGCCATTAACTGGAGACGAGGTTTATAGTCGGGTGGAATGAATCAATGTTAGTTTTGGTAAGAATCAGAGGACTACAGGTGAGAAGAACATATTGAAGAAGAGGTCAATTTTATTTGATCTTCCATATTGGCGTAGTCTTGCTGTGAGACACAGAGTTGATATGATGCATGTGGAGAAAAATGTATGTGAAAGCCTTGTTGGTATGATTTTTGCATATGCCAAGGAAAACTAAAGATGGAATTAGTGTGAGTCTAGAGTTGGTTGATATGAGAATAAGAGAATGACTACATCCTCAACTAAGAGATGATGGTAAGAGAGCATATATAGAGCCAACAAGGAATACATTGTCAAAAGCTGAGAGAAGAAGTTTGTATAGGTGTTTGCATGGCATTAAGGTGCCACAAGGGTATTCTTCTAATGTGAACATGCTTATGTCAATGGAAGATTTCAAGTTAGTAGGAATGAAGTCCCATTATTGCCATGTCTTGATGCAACAACTATTTCAAGTAGCTATTGGAGGCATTATGAAAGATGATGTATAAAGCATGATAACAAGGTTGTGCAGTTTCTTTAATACTATTTGTAGCAAAGTTGTTGACATTGGAAAGTTAGACGAATTGGAAAATAAGGGTTATACTATTCTTTCCCAACTAGAGATACATTTTGGTCTGCATTCTTTGATATAATGGTGTATTTAATAGTTCATTTGGTAAGGGAGATAAGACTATACGGTCCAGTTTATCTAAGGTGGATGCATCCTTTTGAGCAATACATGAAGAACTTAAAAGGGTATTCTAAAAATCTTTATTGATCTGAAGCCTCAATTATGGAAAGATATGTCATTGAAGAGGCTATAGACTTTTACAAAGAATATCTATCAAGGTCGAAGGCCCAATCTCGTTATGAAAAGGGTACAAGTAAGGGAACAAGAGGGCTTAAAGTGAAGAGTATATGTCATGGAGAGGTGTTGCAAGCACACTTATATATCTTTAATAGTAAGAAAGAAGTTCAGTCGTACTTAGACGAACATAGAAAGACTTTGAAGGACATATATCCAAGAAAAAAATGACATGCAGATAGATAGTGAGCAAAATAAGACTTTCATAGAGTGGTTTAAGGAAAAGGTATCGCACGAGATCAGTATATCTCTGATAATCAAATGGTTAGCTTGGGGGCCTTCTTTTGAGATCATATCTTGGAGTGGTTTCGATATAAATGAGTATTCTTTCTACATAAAAGCTTAGGATAATAGAAGTACTATCAAAATAGTGGGGTGATAGTGGTAGGCGAAGCAATCCACTTTTCTAGTTCGAAAGACAAGAACCCCATATTGGAATCCATGGTCTATTATGGATTTATTGAAGATATATGGGAGATAAGCTACACTAAGATAAGAGTTCCTATATTCAAATGCAACTGGGTTAACAATAACACTGTTGAAGTAGATCAATTTGGATTTTCCTCAATTGATCTTGAAAAAGTTGGTTATAAAGATAAGCCATTCATTCTAGCAAGCAAGGCAAAACAAGTGTTTTATGTCATTGATCCAGTAAATGAAAATTGTCTATTGTACTCCAAAGTAAACAACAGAAGGATGGTGCTCCAAGTTTAACTCTTGATGACACCTTCTTTCACTACAAATCCACCTATACCAACTGAAGTGGAATTGATAGATGATGATAAATATATAGCGAGAATTGATAATTGTGAAGGAATTTGGGAAAACATGTAAAGTAATATTTTTCATTATTTAAATTATTCATTTAATTGCAAGTTACTTATCATATCTCACCTTTATTTCTTAGTATGAACATGGCAAGTTCAAATTCAGCCGACTCAGGTGGCTTATTGTTAAGAAAAAGGTTGAAGCACGAAGCTGTGATCATTGGTAAAATGTCATGAGGAAGAAAAGGAGAGGATGCAAGTGGAATTTGATGTTGATTTAAATCTAATCAGTGAAGAAGGAGACAAGTTCATTAGCTATATTAGCTATTTGGCTCAGAGCAAAGTTGACATTCTATTTTCTACCTGAAGGGAAGTTTCAAAAGACACGAAGGCTATACTTTGGGAACAACTTTTGGTATATAAAGTTCTATTTTCATCTCTATCTTTTTTTCTATTTGTTCGTATATAACTATTATATATTTTGTTTTGTAGCAAACTTATGATGTCCCCAACACGAGGCAGGTGTACAAGCATCGGATAAGGGAAGTTCGTGAATGATGGAAAGATTTCAAGTCCATGCTCAATACCAAGTACATTCGAGGGTCAAAGAGCAATGAGGATCCTTGTAAAGAGTATTCATTTCTTTCTCCAAATGAATAGAGGTTGTTTGTGGTATTGCGGTAGGATCCCAAATTTCTGGTATATATATTTTGTTCATCTTAGTGTGAAACATTGTACTTGAACTTATTTGACCTCACTAACTCAGTTTTCTTTATTCTCTATTTATATAGGAATCGAGTTAATCAAATAAAGAGAGGCAACTTAAAACAATTATCCACATTACATGTCGCGTGGGGGTTATCAGAAGCTAGAAAAGAAGATGATGCAGGTTGAATTGAAATAAATGGAGGAAGTGACCAAATTTGATCCTAGCATTGTCCTTGTCATACAAACACCACCGCCTCCCCCATATCACAAAAAATAGAAAGCAGGGAGGATAAAGGGAGAAAAATATATTAATCCAATTATTGTTGACATCACTAAAAGGATTGTGAGTATTGAATAACAAGTATATTTAAGTGTGTTTCATTTTCCTTAGAAGATTACATGTAATTTACTTTTATTTATCCATTGTATACTGCAGGATGAACTTGAAGAGCAGAGCAGCCAAGGTGCCTTTACTCAAACTAGAAGGATAGACATCTTAGCAATGATGCTTAGGAAGCTAGATAACCTTAGTTAAGTCAGAGGGGCAGCCATGGGGAGCTAGTCTCTCAAGATACTTTGGACAAGGTTCACAACCTATATGAACTTAGTAGAGTTTGTGACCAGGGTTTGAGAGGAAGTCCAAGTAGAGCTAGAGGTGCAAATGTGTCAATCACTTTGAGATGAGCTTAAAGAAGAGTTGTTGCATGAGCTACATGATGAGATGAATTCAATAAGGTAGGGCGCTTTCATGGTATTGGTTGGGGTCAGGGGGACTCCGTCTAGCTGGGTAATATCCGGTAAGGAACTGGGATGTGTTTCCTACCACGGGGATGACCATGGGGCGAAACCCTTCTCTTCTATTCCAGATCCCTGGGGAATAACATCAAATTACCTCCCGTACTTCAGTAAAGAGATTTGAGTGCCGTCCTTACTGTTATTGACTTGGGAGCTAGGATTTTCTTACCAGTCTAACCTCCTCTATAGGACATAGAAGCTTTAGAGCTCTAGGAGAAGTTTGACTCTTCCTGCCTTAGTGCCTCATCCCTATGAATCCTACCGTGGACCTCCTAGTCCAAGATAAGCCCATATCCCGGAACTTAACTGCCTCTAGCTCTGTTAGAAGTGTTGCACTAGCTTCGAATGTGTGATTGAGAAATGCGCTAGAATGAGTTCAGCAGTAAGAAAGAAGAGATGATGCTTTCCTTCGTGACCAATACATCTCATTCCCCAGAGAAGGCAGCAAGTACTTATAAGCTCATTCTTTGATTGAAAAGGCGGAGGGGATTCCAACTAAATATACCAGCCCCAATCCTTTACATGTCGATACAAGGGGGGGATCAAGCCTCTTTATGGGAAGAAAATGAGCTATAGACTACCAAGCAAGTTTCCAGTTCATATTGCATTACCCGCCTATTTGACTTCGTAAATTAGATAAGTGAGTGTAAAAAGTGGATAGCAGTCCGTCCAATTGCAACCCTATGGTAAGCAAAAGGGATATCTGAGGAAGCGATTGATCCAGTTTAAGTTTTCATTTCAGTTGGACTTGATACCGCCTCCCACGGCTGCTAGAAAGCACTGAAAGGCCTGCTCCGAAAATTCTGTGAGAAAGGGAAGATCTTGGTTCTGGAAGAAGCGGGTTCTGGCCCCTCCGCATCAAGATAGTCAATCGAGAGAAGTGTTCATCCTCAAGTCGGTTCGGTGAAATAACTCTATCCTTAACACATAGGCTTCGGTATACTTTCCCGGCTAGCGCAGATCCCTCTCTCCAGTTAAGTACCTACCTGTGAGATTCGAGTCGATTCGCCTGTCCTTGTATTATGTCACATCGACTGAACTTGTTGAATCTATCGATTTTTTCTCGTATCAACAGATTCTGAAAAAACTACTTGTTAACGAGAAATCCCAGTCAGAGCTGGAGTTAAGTTATAAAGAACAAGTCCCTCTTCAGCCTGTAAAGAAAGATAGATCCTATCTAATGATGCAACTACAAGAACATCCAAGGTGCGAAGCCTTGCCTTGCTTCTTACCGCTCCGTGGGAATCTGGCAAAGTTCGAAACGAAAAAATAGATTCTAGAGATAGAATAGAGTTTTTGGAAATAAAGCAGGAAAAAAAACCAGACCTGCCTGCCAGAATAAATGAAGTTTTCCGAAAAAACCTGCTAGTGGAGTAAGACCTCCTAAGGATAAGAGACATAGGGCTAAAGAGAGAGCCAAAAAAGGATCTTTCGTGTATAATCCTGCATAATCTCGAATGTTATCAGTTCCGGTACGTAGACCAAATGATACAATGCAAGCAAAAGTTCCTAGATTCATGGAGATATAGAACAGCATATAAGTTATCATGCTTGCATATCCACCATTTAAGTCTCTAACAATTATTCCAATAATTACATATCCGATTTGACCTATGGACGAATACGCAAGCATACGTTTCATGCTTGTTTGGGTAATAGCAATGAGATTCCCCAATATCATGCTAAGAATAGCTAGGATTTCCAGAAGAAGATGCCATTCGTTTGATGAGAAATAAAAAGGAATATCGAAAATTCGAGTGGCTGAAGCTAAAGCAGCTACTTTCGAAGTAACAGAAAGAAAAGCAACGACTGGAGTGGGAGAGTCAGAGTCGAAAAGAGGATTCCTCACTTTTTTCGAGAAGGCAAAAAGATCTCGATCCCTGGAGTACTCCTATCTTTCCGCTGATGGAAAGATGCTTGGTTCAGTCGTTTCTATGCCCCTTTGTCCAGAGGGAGGGATCTATTCCCGAATGGCTGACTTACCGATATAGCTGGCAGGGGAGCGAGGAAAGAAAACATAAATGAATATAAAAGCATATTTTTTTTGCGATCCCCTCACCTATAATGCACGAGTCAATCCCCTTATGCTGGGTAAGAAGGATTTGGAGATGTCGACCGATACTATTTAGTTTAGTGGGTCGTTGGCCCCCTTCCACAACCCCTTCTGTTGGTGAAGGCAGTGCATATAATCGTAAAGGAACTCTCTGCATTCAATGATCGAACCCGCAACCAAGGAAAGGAGCTACTAAGCGTAACGACCGTAGAAGGTACGGCCAGAGCTCCAACCAAGTCAATAGCATGTCGGGCAGATCCTGATGAGGACTTCTATTGTTAGGTTTGAGTTAGCACTATGACCTGAGCTTGACTTCTTACTTGCAACTTAAGAGTCAAAGAGCTCGCCTACAAGTTCCTCTGAGGATGAAATTCCAATACCAAGATCAGCCTATTTCCTGTCTCTAGCTCCGTGGTAAGAGAGAATCAGCTACTTTAGCAACTAAGAGATCAACAGGCTCGGGAAAGCCCTAACAACAGGAAGAAAAGCGAGTCTAAAGGCTTACGCAAAGACTGGAGACATAGCTGCAAGATCAGCCGGAGCTTCCTCTAGTTGCAATCCCATCAGCCTAAAAGGAGAAGTATAGCCAGGGCAGAAATTCCACTACAAAGAGGGACTCAATGCAACTACAAAGAGTATTACTCATATTCAAGTTGGGATGTGTAATAAGGAGCCTAGGTCTTAGGTTTATAAATAACTTTATTTAATATAACTTTGAGTTTTTCCTTATATTCTTTTAATTAATTCTTTCATTTCTCTTACTCAGGAATCCCTAGCATTTCCAAATATAGAGAACCTTGCTCTCTATATTTGGATATCTCGTACCTGCTTGTTGTTGTCGATACTGTTGTGTACATGCATGCTATCACCCACCATAATAAGCAAATTCGGGACAATCAATGTCAGGTCAATGTCACAAGTGTTCGACAGGGGGAGGAAGGTGTAGAAGTCCCATTCCAAGATGAAGAGGTTGCCAAACTAGGTCAGGCAACAGGATCTTTCATCCTGTAAACTCAGTATCTTGTTCAGACTGCGATAACCCCTCCAATGGTAGGAAACACCTTACTATTACTTGATCCTTGGCATCCTACTTATAATCTTTATTTTGTGTGTTACTAGGATCAAGAATAAGTGACAAAATTTCCCTTATTAGCACAACTGCAAAATATTCATAAAAAAATTAACAAGGTCAACTTGCAGATGCCTTGTGGAATTATGGGTCATGCAATCTCATATAATTTTGGAATTGATAGCAAAGATATTAGAGAATTCCTATCTTTACAGGAGATAGATATAGGATAAGTCACATTTGTAATCATGTAAGTTTATTTTTAATTTTTAACTTTAATTAATGCACTGATATTTAGGAGTTTTAGGTTTCTACATTTACTGAGTCATTTCTCATTTCATTTCTATGGTAGCTGCTTCCACAAAATATGTGTCGAAAGAGAGCTCTACACTTCGTATGGCTTCTTATGTCATGGCAATCTGTCAAAGCATAATAATAGTAGGTTGGAAGATAAGATGAGCTATGTGGGCTATACATTAAGACAAACTCAGAAGCCTTGCTATCTAGCACCAATTGTTGAAAGGCAAGTGACTTAATTTTATATATTTTTACATATTCACTTTGCTAAGAAGTATCATGTTATCTAACCTCATTTTAATCTACATATTTGATTATAGTTATCATTGGAGTCTTTGTACTCCTTGTCCTTTCATCAATGTCATCTTTTGGTTTGACTTGTTGGGTTGCAAGCTAGACGGAGAGATAAAAACCATTTTGAACATATAAGTTAATTTGTTTTACAATCATTGATTTTTGATTTTACTCAATTATTTTAGTGTCTTCTGTTTTTCATTTTATTTATAGTGCACTGAAGACATATTATATAATAGGTGGGAAGCATGAAGGTAAAAGTGGTATGACAAAGTGCTTCTAGCAGAAAGTAAGTTGTTTAAATTCAAGTTCTTCAATTAACTATTGCTTTACATATGCCTTTATTCTTGTTTACCATTTGCTTTTGATGTATAGTGCCCTCGCCAATCAAGGAAAACTAAGTATGGCTTCTATGTTTTACTATATATGTCTAACATCATTTTTAGATGCCTTACTACCAATTTTGAACTAGTAATCATTTCTTGATTCTCAACTAAATTTCATTTTTGTTCTTGTAATTGAATTGTTAGTTATTTCATTCAGTTTATTGATTTATGTTAACATACTCTCCATTTTGCGCATAGATTTTTGGTAATCAGGACGCCTACACAACTGAAGACATTAATTTGATCTGAGACCTTTTGTCAGGACATCTTCTACAACACATAGAGGGAGATGATGTGTAAAGGTTTTTTTACATAGTGTAGTGGTTTTGTTGAGTGTTATATTATGTTTACATATTTAAATACTTTTCCTCTTGTTACTTTCATAGTTTCTTATTTATGAGTACTTTGAATTTGTCAAGGCATTATGATTTATAGAGAAGACTTTGGAAAATGATGATGAAGCATAGAGATTTGATGGAAGCATGCCTTCTCTTTAGCCATATGCATGTCATGATTTCAATTAAAAGTTGAAGTTTGAACATTAAAATGATATTATGATGATATATGTTTGAAATTAAGTTCTTTTCTTGATATATGATGAACTATTAAATGCCATAGAGCTTCACAATCTCACGAATGTAAACCTCTGCTCGCTTGTCCAGAGAGTAACTAGCACTGATTGGTAGGAAGTGCACCGATTTCGTCAACCGGTCCACAATTACCCAGATCACATCATAGTTCTTGATCCTGGGCAATCCCACCACAAGGTCCATCATCACACTTTCCCATTTCCATTCCAGAATTTCAGGACTTTATAACAAACCAGGCGGTCTCTGGTGCTTGATCATTACCTTCAGGCATGTGAGATACCGCGCCACATATTTAGTCATATCACTCTTCATTCCCAGCCACCAATACACAGATTTCAAATTATGATACATTTTGGTCATACCCGGATGAAGAATGTACTGGTTCTTATACACCTCATCTAGGATCTTTTGTCTCAACTCCGCCTTAAGTGGAATACAAATTCTCTTCTGATAACAAACTAGTCTACTAGGCGAAAAATCATAGCCCTGAGCTTCTCCCCGTTCAATTTTATTTAGATTATGCTATATCCAGCCATCTTGCCTCTGAGCCTCTTCAATCTCAGCTCTCAAATCTCTTTCCCTTTGGGAAACAGTATAGTTAGCACAGATGATTTGGTTCGACAAATTCATATCTCGAAAATCAGCAATCAACTTCCCCTTTTGTATCATCATAGCTACTACAAGCACCGTCTCTCAACTAAGAGCATCAGTGACTACATTTGCTTTACCCGGATGATATTTGATTTCCAGGTTGTAGTCCTTAAGCAACTCCATCCAGCGACGTTGTCTCATATTCAATTCATTCTGGTCATACAGGTACTTGAGACTCTTGTGTCGTAGTACAGTTTTACCGTCACATCATATAAATAATGCCGCCAAATCTTCAATGCAAACACAATGGCCGCAAGCTCTAGATCATGAGTGGGATAGTTTATTTCATGAGATTTGAGCTGTCGAGAGGCATAGGCCACCACACGTCCTTGCTATATAAGGACACACTCTAATCCCTGCCTACTGGCATCACTATACACAACGTATGTTAAACTGGGATCAGGTATAATCAACACAGGTGCCGTAGTCAACCTCTGCTTCAGCTCCACAAAGCGATTTTCACAATGTTCACCCCACACAAATGGCTTATCCTTTCTCGTGAGCTTGGTCATCGGCAAGGCAATACGGGAGAAATTCTGAATAAATCTTTGATATTAACCAGTAAGACCTAGAAAACTGCACATCTCTGTAATAGTTTTTGGCCTCTTCTAGTCCAATACTGCTTCCACTTTACTGGGATCCACAGAGACCCCTTCTTACAAGATAACATGGCCAAGGAATTTTACTTCTGACAGCCAAAACTCGCACTTACTCAATTTGGCATAGAGCTACTTCTCATGCAATGTATTCAACACAATTCTCAAATGATGCTCATGCTCTTCTTTACTCTTAGGGTATATCAAAATATCATCAATGAATACCACAACAAACTGATCCAGATATTGTCAAAAAACACGGTTCATGTAATCCATGAAAAATGCAGGTGTATTGGTTAGCCCAAATGGCATCACTAAGAATTCATAATGACCATACCTAGTCTGGAAAGCAGTCTTAGGAACATCTTCTGTTTTCACATGCAGCTGATGATAACCTAACTTTAGATCAATCTTTAAAAATACACATGAACCAGATAGTTGATCTAAAAGGTCATCAATTCTTGGGAGAGGGAACTTGTTCTTGACGGTAATCTTATTCAACTCTTTATAGTCTATACACAGACGAAAACTCCCGTCTTTCTTTTTCACAAACAAAACTGGAGCTCCCCAAGGTGATACACTGGGTCTAATGAACTCCTTTTCAAGCACATCTTCAATTTGTTTCTTTAATTTGCCCATTTCATTTAGGGCTATACGATATGAGGCTTTGGATATAAAACCAGCTCAAAACATAATTTCAATCGGAAATTGAACGTCCCTTTTAGGAGGTAATCCACTTAGGTCATCCGGAAACACCTTTAGAATTCATTTACCATAGGTATACTATTCAAAGTCTCACTGGTTTCTCCTTGCACAAAAAAGAAAACCATATATCCCTGATAACCCTTTTGCAAATATTTCTCAGCCTTAGCTATCGAAAGAAAATTTAGGCCGACATTCTGTCCTCAATACTTTGAGAAATAGGATATACTATCCTCTTGTTCCCACAATCTAACAATATATTATTCTCTTTCAACCAATCAAAACCCAAAATGACTTCCAATTGGTAGAGCGATAAACAAATCAAATCTACCACAGATTCATAACCCTTAACGGTTACAACACAATTTAAACAGGCTTTTGTAGTTACAGCCTTAACACCCATCAGCGTTGACATAATCAGATCAAATGGTAACTTATACACATTCATACCTAGGCGCTTCACACAATCATATGTGATAAAAGAATGACTTACACCCGAGTCAAACAATGTTTATAACACATATCCTTTAATATGAAATGTACCTTGTATCAGCTCTGGGGATATTTGGGCTTCCTCATGAGTCATGGCAAATACATGGCCCTGAGTCCTCAGTCTCTGCTCCTATCGTGGCTGTCCACACTCAATGGATGCATGCCCTACTTGCTTGCCATTGAAAAAGATTACCCGACCATCGCAAGTCTTGCCATGAAGTGGCTTGTTACAACTAGGACATGTCCATACTGTAAGAGCTCTCTGCTGATCACGACTCCCGGACTGGTAGGGCTTCTTACCACTGACCCTATATGAAGATAATCCCAAGCCTTTCCGCTTCTTAGAAGCACTGCCCTACTAGGCTCACTATGACCACCAACAGCTTTAGCCTGATTCAATTCTCTCAGATTGCTTTCAGTGATCCTATATTCCTCAACCGCCTTGTTGAACTCAGTAAATTGGTGGGTGGCTAGTCTCTTCCTCATATCATGCCTTAAACCCCACACTAGCATGTTTGAGCTTAACTCCTCATCATCCATCTTCCGTAGATAGGAAGAATATCGAGATAAGCGGATAGAGCGGGATAAATAATCATCAAATGACCCCGTGTCCCCTTGCTTAATGTTCAAGAACTCAGTCTCCTTCTTAAGCCTCACTGACTTAGGAAAATATTTTTCATTAAAGTGCTGCTAGAACACTTCCCAGGTCAATGGTATATTTTTGCTCCACATGAAAAAGCAATATTCTTCCACCAACAATCTGCATATCCTTCAAGCTTATACTCTGCTAGTCGAGCTTTCATCTCTGAGGGACACCCTAACACCTCAAAAATCTTTTCAAGACAGTTCAACCAATCTTTAGCCGCCTGAGGATCAAATCTTCCTTTAAATACTTGAGGCAGGTGTTTACAAAATTTGGAGACCCAAAACTGAAGATCTCTTTCCTCTTTAGCTGGGACTCCATATGATTCCTTGTTTGGTCTTGCACCAGGAGGTGATTCAAGTGGTCATGTTGACCCTTCAGCCGTTTCTCTCTATGGGTACCCTCTTGAGTCTCCTCTTGAGTAGACTGACCCCAGCCCTCATTGTTCTTTGCTCTCTCAACTCTGAGCTCTTCTCGCAGCTCAGCTATCATATCCCACTGATCTCGAATCAACCCCATCATTTCTTACAACAGGTCCGGTGGATTATCATTGACCATTTCCACCTTGGGATTTACTTATTGTACTCTGGGGTGACCTTTTGTTGCTCTTTCCATTCTACAAATAACTCACCCCATTAATCCAATAATCATAGTAGACACATAATTCCATAAAGCACACATATCCACATAATTAGAACATATATGTGTATACAACAGCCATTCATAAATGATCTTTTATCATTAAGGCCAACTATAGGAGCTTTCCTAGCAAACTCTGCCCTTGCAAGGAACTACAATTCTGATACCAAAAATGTAACTCCTTCACCGTAATTACATTCGAATTATAAAATTTAACTGAAATAGAGACTAATAAGACAAAAATGATATTTATAATCCCTCATCTTCAAGATAGAGTATCATGAAAAATAGTTCAAAACCATAATTAATCTAGTCTCACATTCACCTTCGGATATAACTACCAGTGCAGTTAAATCACATTCATAAATATCAGAGTGCATAACAAAAATCCCAGCAACCCCGGCTTATATGTATATATATAATGGGTTTAAAGTTTCCCAAAATGGGGATTACATATCCAAAAATTATATTTACATCCCATATACATATAGTATTCCCAAACCATTATAGATAACCAATAGTCCAAAATTAAAATATCCCTAAGAGATCCTAACCACTCCAAGTTGTCTGCTTCTTTTTTGAGCCCCATGCCCTTTCTGAAATGTTAGTCATTGGAAAAAATGAGATTCTAAAGAATCCCAGTAGTAACAAATCACTCATACAGTATATAAACACATAGCATGCAAGTTTATCATATTCAGCAACAACACAATGAGTCATGGCTCGCGCCACAATCGACAGTACTCAGCTATAATCACAATACACTATGCCCGCTTTCGTGTTAAACACTATGCCAGCTTCCGCTATCATCACTATGTCAGCTTTCGCTGTAGCATCACAAGGCACAAAGCACCACAAAGTGTCACAAGGCATAAGGCATCACAAAGTAGCAGCAATAACACAATGCATGATAAGCATACATACAATACATTTAGACAAAGTATAAGAGAGGAGTCACTACCTTGTTCTTTCCTGACATTCCTTGGCACAGTAAGCTCACGAGTCTGGTAGATATCAAATATTATAACCAAATTAGGGACAAGCGATCAATCTCTTTTCCAAATGCTTATTTCCATAATACTCTAAGTTGGTTATCATTTGAACTCTTTAGGATGAACATTTGAGGTCTAAACACATGCTAAAAGGGTTTGGGAGAAACTACCCTGAATCAGAAACAGAACACTGATTTTTAGCTGCCTTGCTCGAGTGAAGATGACCTCACTCGAGTGATGGGAGACTTACACTCAAGTAAGAATAGCTCTCACTCATGAGTGTTTGATAGTGAGCAACAACCTTGGCCAGAAAGTGCTCACAACACTTGAGCATAGGGGATCGTACTCGGGTGATGACTCCAAATTCACCCGAGTCCCTAAAAGTGCAACACAGAAAGTACTTGCCTGATAGCACAGACAACTCAGAGTAAAAAGCTCACTCGAGCACAACCCTTGGTGTAACCCCCTCAGTAATTATATCCGAAATACACGATTAAAATGAAATAGAGACAAATAATAATCAAATAACATTTACTAACCCATCACATGATGGGGTTTTCAAAAATACCTTTCGAAATCATTTATAAACTTGGTCTCATATTCACATTTCGAATACAATTACTACGCGAAGATAAATCACATTCATATATCAGAGTGCACAACATAATCATCCCGGTAATCCCGGAATACATATCTTCGCTAACAATCATAGGGTATATTAGCTCATACAACTTCACAAATAGGGAATTACACAACAAATCTCAATACCAAAAACAATTATCCAAATATACATCCCAACTAAGAGAACCAACTACCAACTTCAATCCCGAAGGAGTCTTTATCGCCCTTAGCTACTCGCTATATCCTTGATCTACTACCCTGTCTGGAAGGTTAGTAGGGGAGGGTGAGATTCGAGAGAATCTCAGTAGGGAAACATTATCAATATGCAGGCAAGATAAGTGTTTAATGCATGACATGCTTGCATCACATAACTCATGCACACATACAATGACAAATCTATAAGCTCAATGCTTCGAACGATACACATATGGCCATAACATATATTGAAACATAGCTTCAAATCATTCATACATGTTCCACATAATCAAGCAAAGCAATAACATGCATCAACACATTAATACAATTATCAGAGCATGCAGGAGAGATAAGTTCCCTACCTCCAGTCTTTTCTCCTCGATTTGCGTGCCAGCAACTCGGGGCTTCACATTCGATCCTACAATGTCAAATGTACTATTTAGACACTTCCATAGTGTTTCTGGGGGTTATATGATTCTATCTTGAAAATTTACCAAAATACCCCCGGGACCCCGGCCCGGCCCCGCCTTACCCGGTCCGGCTGTACTTTTCCTGAAATTTTGACATGGGCTATTCTGACATAGTTTCGCCCAAGGAATCCATTTCCGGACTCGGAATTATCAAATTCAATGTCAAATTACGAAATTGCCCTTGGCAGCCCTACTTTTAGGGTTTTAGGGGCGTTTCCGTAATTATGCTTTCTCGGCCTTTTCCGAAAAAGTGCCCAACTGTAACCCCACCTAATTTTCGCTCCTGAACTCAATGGAACCATCAAATCATTGAAAATCCAACTCTAAGACCCATTTATAGTGCTGGCCGAAATATATGGGTTTTCAGGGGAAAATTGGGGTTTTTCGGTTTCGGCTCCGTAAACATATTTCTTTCAACTCCTAACCACTTTATTAACCATTACATTAGGTTACAACTAATATCAAGATCCAATTTGGGCAGCATAACAGCCCCACACACATATTTTCCATTTTTGAAACCAATGACAATCCGGCGAAATTTCACCGATTAAATTGTCCACAGCAGCCAGAATAAGCAATATACCAAAGTTTGGAAGTTACCTCAAGCTCCCACTAGCTTTTCCCAAATTTGGCTGAACCCTAGCCTCTTTGAACCATCAAAATTCTTTGCTTCAAAACCTTAATTCACATAGAGGAATAGCTTAGCAGAAGGATTATACACGTTAGGTACGAATTCACCGAAGAAATCGACCTACCTTGTGAGATTTCTCCTTCCTTCTCCCTCTTTTCTCCAAGCTCTCTCTCACGTCTTTTTTTCTGCAATGGGGTCGTGAAATGGCTGATGAAGATGGTGGAAATGCTTTTAATTCCATGCTGATGTCATCTTTAATGATGATGATGTCATAATTCCAAAATTGGCATTTTCGGATTTTCTGGCAGATTTTCTGCCCAAACTTTGCAAAATCATAACTAATTCTAGAAAAATCAAAATGAGGTGATCCCAAAGCCAAATGAAAGGTATTTAAGTCCTCTTCATTGGAAAAATATTTACCAATACTAGAAATCACCACAAAATTCCAGAATTACACAAATGTCATCACTGCCCCAAAACAGAGTCCATTTTCGACCTCAAACTTTGGACAGTCATATCTCCTAGTTCCCAACATGAAATGGCACAAATTATATGTCCATTTTGAAGCTTTGGATGTGAACTTTAAGACTGGAAAGTTGCATAATTTTCTGACATCATTTGCCTATTAAAAACGTTCACACGAGAAGACTGCTCAGACAGAATTCACACTGGACAACATTTCTAGTTTTGCAACCAATGTGTCCAATCCAATTTAAATCAATTCCAATGATTAAATACCACAACATGACACCATTTCCATCACAATACCCCATTCAATTATTCCCTCTATTCTAAGTCAATTTGGATGTTAATCCACAATTAAACTCAAATACAGGGTTTTGGCGTTGCTCATAACACAAGTGACTACAATCCACTTTATATTCTCTAAAAAGGTTCATTAATCACTAACCACGTCCACTTTTGTAGTCATTAACTCCTAATCACAATTTGGGATCTTGCTAAACCGGGGCTTAGCAATCCACTAATCTCAGGCGTATTCTCTAGCCTCGAGTCTCAAAATTTGGGGTGTTACACTTGGCACTCAGGTGAGAAGACCATACTTGTGAGTGTCAAAACAAATACACTCTTGAAAATTGGCCAACGAGTGAGGACCCGAGAGCAGCCCTAACCATAAACTCACTCCGTCACTCGAGTGAACCTATGCTCACTCGAGTGATCACCAATATCACTCGCAAGCAGAGAAGTGCACTCGAGCTTTCTTCATGAAAACCCAGTCCAAACACAAAGGAAAAAGGGAAATTACACAACAGCGCTCGAGTGAGAGCCCCTCACTCAAGTAATGCTATTAGATTGCAGACGCAGCAACTGACAGAAATATCCATATTTGCCAAAACTGATCCCAATGGTTCCCAAACTTCACACAAAGCTCATTCTCACTTACAATTGCATAAGGAACACATTGGTGGCCTCAAAACACCCCAAAAACCATTTTAACCATAATCTTACTCTTGGGTCTATCTAATACACACATTACCCAAATTTATTCAAATCACTTCCAAACCTCAAGACTATTACCAACACACAAATAACCTCACAACATACCAGTTCTAACATCATTCATCATGCAATTCATGCATTCAAAAGTTGGCACAAAACCAGGGAAAATTCCAGAATTTATCAACCTTAACCAAAAATCACAATATATATATTAAAAAGCACCAAATCCTTACCTCTTTACTTTGCCAAAACCAGAACCTTGATTCTCAAACTTCTAAATTGCTCCAACACCCAAACTACCACTTTTCAAAATTCTGAAACAATCAAAATGGAGCTCTTAACACTATGAACAAGTTTAATGAAGAGGATTTGAGCATATGAGAACCATTACTAACCAAAAATTCAAGCTTTCTCTTTCTCTTTCCACCTTGATCACCGAAAAAAAATGGAGAAAGAGGAGAGAGATGGTGAGAGATGATGAAGAAGATGATGATGTGTGCATATTTTCCATTTGGCCTATACTCCCACCGAATAGGAGAGAGAAGAGAGAGAAAAGTAATTGTTTGTCTTATGTGCCTAATCCTATAGTCCATGCAATACCACTTGGCAACATCTTGTTCACTTCCTCCATAAGCTCACATAGGTGCATAACATAGGATTCTGACCCATAGACAATAGATCTCAACCCTTGAACTTTAATCACCAGTGAGTTTTCTCTTTGGTAACTGACCAATCGGTGAGTAAATTTCCAATTTTACAATTTTGCCCCTGGTTCCACTATGATCAATAAATCATCACTATGAACATTTATATCAAATTCACATCATATTTCTTCAAAAGTGTTTAATTACACTAATTACAATCAATCTCAAAGCCATTAGCCCTTAATCTCAAATTGGGTCATTACAAGAAGTTTGCATGTATACTGGCTTTGGTTCAAGCTTGGTTGGAATAACACTGAGGTGGTTTACGAACCTTCCAACTAACTTAGTAGGTTCCTTTATAAACTTGAATGACTTGTTTGTTCAGCAATTTCCTAGAAGCTGAAAGCTCAAGAAGGAACCAAATGTCCTTTACCAGATTGTACAGGGGAAACAGGAGTCACTACGAGACTATATTGGCAGGTTCAATAGATAAAAGATTAACATACCAAACTATGATGTACAAATCGCCATTGCTATGTTCTGCAAAGGTTTGCTCCTTAACTTTGACTTGTATAAGGAGCTGACCAAATACACTTGTCATATTATGGTCAATATGCTGGCTTGAGTATGGGCCCAAATTATATGAGAAAAAGATGAAAGTTGGGATGAAATATGTCCTAAGAGGTATACTTTCTAAACCTTCACTTTTCAAGTTTATTATCAAATTTCTTCATACCTACTAACCTGGTAGGCAAGAACATAATAATACATGCCATAACTTATGGTCTAGTTGTATTCGGTATTCTGATAACAAAAGTCCCATTATCCATTCATTCATTTATTTACAGTATTACTTTATACTAGTTTCACTAATATAACTTTTATTAGTCAATGTCTGACTACCCAATTCTTGTTAGTTATTCAAGATTCTTTTGTGACGTACCTGCCACGACCTTACAGCTTCGTGAATAATAATGTCATGTACCAGCTTTATATTGTAAGTTACATTATATGTAGGACAAAATCATTCTTATGATTTACTTACTTATTGTTGCAATTATTGTTTTTGATTTGCGACTTCCCATTTTGCATGCTACAGACTTACCAACTCATTATCTTGTGCTAGGTACAAATAATCAACCTACCAAGTAAAATAACATACAAATGATGCATTATACTATTTACAAATGCTTTGTACCGACGCTTTTAAATGTTGATACCCCAACTTTAAGGTGTCCCATGATGGAACACAAACTAACCATGAAGATATGACGTACAAACCAACTAACTAAAATTCTTATACTTGGTTAGACACTATGATTATATTACTGTATGTACTAGCATAAACATTCTAGCAATCAAAGCTCTTTATCATCACTTCTAAATGTTGATAGCCCAACATTAGGGGTGTCCGTGGTAGATCACAAACTGACCACGAAGATGTGACATACATATCAACTAACCAAAATTCCCGTACTTGGTTAGACGATGTGATAATGTTATAGTATGTACTAGCAATTAAAGGTCTTTACTATCGCTTCTAAACATTGACAACTCAACTTTAGGGGTGTCCTGTGGCAGAACACAAACCAGGCCACAATGATACGATGTACGTGCCTACTACCAAAACCACGTTCTTGGTCAAATATTATCTCAACACTACAGTATGTATTCGTATACATAAACATTCTAGTAAATAAAGCTCTCTATCGACACTTCTAGACTTGTTAACCCAATGTTAGGGGTATCCTATGGTGGAACACAAACCCGGCCTCAAAGATGTGATAAACATACCTACTGACCAAAGTCCCATGCTTGGACAGACTATATGTCAACTATGTACTAACATACATAATGTAACTCCTTATCTTCCACAGCGTATTCTGACAAGTCTTACATAGTGAATTTAGACCACTAAGCTTGAATTCCACTTTGGGACAAACATTTCTTTGTAACATTTTCAAATTCCAGCCTCAATACAAGGTTCAAAACCTATAATTGAATTGGTTTTTTCTTAAAAATTTAAACATTTTGAATTTTGTCCCATAGTTGTTCACTACTTACTATGACTCATCTTTTCTTAACTCCACTTATAGTTATAGCTTAGGTGAATCAATAATCAACCCTCCAAATTAAAACTTTACATTTTCCTTTCTATAATTCCAACTTCTCAAACGTGCAAACTCACACTTATTCATCCTTGCATACATACATACATCATTCTTGGTAAGTTAATATAATTAACAAAAACATGTAATAATTTATACATGACAAACTTGTCAGACCCCTTAACATTTTGATATACACAAAGTAAAAATCACACAATTTCATAAGGCATACAGAAATAACAGAAATATACAGATATTGAGTTCTTATTTACAATACATGAGTCTCCTCGTACGGTTTGATGATATATACAAATTTGTTCAAAAACTATCCAAAATAAACTAATAATAACCAACAGCTTCGTCTTCTTGACCTGGACACCTCAGTTGTTGGTATTTGTCATTTTGCCTCTAGAGTCGCTAGCTTAAAAAGGGTGAGATTTAATCGAATCTCAGTTGTAGCATGCAATCAGTCATATAAAATGCAACAGATAAATATTCCCTATACATGTAATGCAATATAACACAACCAATATGGCATGTGCACATGAGTCGGGGCTGGTCCTCACTAACCTTTTGCACCTTGGTTGGGTTCTTGCTCACAACCAAGTAAGTGTACCTCCATACATACCAACCCCACTACCCGTAAACATCTCGATTAGGTTCTTGCTCACAACCGGGTAAGTGTGCCTCCATACACAATTGCCCCTCTAGGCAAAATAGTGTTCATATCATAGAAGATGGCATGTATAATGCATATAGACAATCACATAGTATATGAAAGAAAGTGCTACTACCTTAAACCCATTTTTGCACGCAAAACGAGTCTTGATTTCGTTCTAGCTCGGGCCTAACAATCTAGTCCTAAAAATCCAAGTTTACAAGAATTAGGTTAATACCCGTTCATGTATCATTTTAGCCTATTCCAAATTACTTCTATTGGTTATATTATTCTAAATCTGAAAAATTACAAAAATGCCACTAGGGACCCGGTCTAAGCCCTTTTTTACCCAGTACGACTGTATTTTTCCAAAAATGTTAACCCACACTATTCCCACACAATTTTGCATGTAGAATCCATTTTTAACCTCGGCTTTCTCAAAATCACTGCCAAAGACAGTACTTGGGTTTTAGGGATATTTTCGTACTTTCACTTTCTAGGGCTTTTCTCACAGCATGATCATCGTCAACCCTAAACAATTTTCCCTTTTGAATGTAATGAAACCATTATATTAATGAAATTCCAACTCCTATCCCTATTTCTTAAGCTAGTCGAAACTTAGGTTTAAAAAAAGGAAAATGTGATTTTGTGTTCTAACCCTTAAAGCTCTTTCCTTTTCCCTCATAATCACTTGTTAAACCTCTTAAACACTTATTAGACCTGATTGACAAATTTTGGGCAGCATAACCCCCTTAAAGTTTCAACATCTTAAATTTTGAAAATCACCAACTAAACCACAAATCAAGTCAAGACCATAACATCAATATCATACTACCAAAAGAATTGAAGTTCTTCAAGTTACCTCTTGATTCTCAAGCTTTATCTCTCTAGGCGTCACTTTCTCTCTGTTTTCCCTTGAAGATTTACTTACTACACATGGTTTTTAATGAAGAACAAGAACTTAGAAGAGTTGCTACACAAGATAAAAGGCATGAACTTTTAAATCACAAGTCTTGCCTTGAGTTTTTTTTGCTTCTTATGCTCCCTTTCTCTAAGTTTCCCAAAGCTCCCTTCTCTCTCTCTCTCTATTTTGGTGTTAGACATGAAAATGGAAGAGGGAAGATAAAGATGAAGACTTAAAAATATCCTACATCATCTTTAATAAATATTTGTTTAATGATTTATGACATAAGCTTGCACTTAAGCCTTATCTTTAGCAAATTGTGTCATAACCTTCCATTGATTTTGAACCATTTTTCCTCCTCTCTTATTGGCCCAAAATGATGCCAATTAGGTCCCTTTATCAACTCAATTTGGTTCCTTCACTTAGTCTAACCTATTACACAAGATATTGTATTTTATGCTAATTAGACATGTGCTCATATCCTTAATAAATTCTTATTTAATCCTTTGGCTTGAGATAATGACACTTAGCATAATTATTATCCAAGCAACTATTTTCCCTCCTATTTCGTTATTTAGGTGAGAATGACAAGGAAAAAGGGAAATAAGAATTGTTCCAACATTTTTCACAATCTTTCTCAAATTAATTTGTGTACAAGTTCTCCTTTGACTTTTAAATTCTTATATACTTGGCCACAATTGCTCTAAAATTGGGATGTTTATCAACAAATATTTATTTTCCCCTTCTTTTCTTCATTTGGCCGAAAATGGCCTTAAATTATTGGGAAAATAATGAGCTCTTGGCTTAATTGGCAAACTACCATTTTGCCTTTACATGTTTGCATTTATTAGGCCAAAGTGTTTCTTCCTCCTTTTGGGCCAAAAATAACCCTTAATATTGGGCAAAGAGCTATGCTCTTTTATTCTCCAATTTGGGATTTAACAATGGGCTTTAGTGATGCCTTTTTTGGAAGACAATAACTTGGTTTCTATCTTGCTTTAGCCCAATTCGATATGACTTCAACTAAAAGTGTTGTTATTGTTTCAGTTGCATCAAAATTCAACATCTTATTTCATTAAATGCCACAAGTATTCACAAGGCATATTGGGGAATAAAAATAGGGTGTTACAAAGCTTTCACGTACAATTCTTCAATTTGTCATCACCTTTCCTTCTTACATATCTTCATGCACTCCTCTTTCGTGCTCATATACCTATATGGTTGGTGAGGGAAGAATGAGATTCAAGGGAATCTCAGTAGCAAACATTGCCAACTATGCATGCAAGATAAATGCTTAATGCATGACATGCTTGCTTACATAAATTCATGCTAACATAATGACATATTTGCATGGTTAATTCTTTATACATTACAACTATGGCCATAGCATAAGTAAAAACATAGCTTCAATCATTCACATATGCTACATACAATTCATCAAAGCAATCATACTTATCAATATATAAGCAAACGTATCAAGAACATGCAAGTTAGGAAAGTTTTACTACCTTATGTCTTTAAGTCCCCTTCTTGTTTCCTTTTTCTTCAAACCATTATAGTTCCTTGCAAAGCCTTCTATTTGTTCTTCCTTGACATCTCATGGCCCTAGATAGATAACCACATCATTAAAGCTATGAAAGCAAGTCATTACTCTTGTAATTTACTAAATTTTAGTCACCAAAATTTTAGTTTTTGAACTCATGATTAATTTACTATAAGAGGAGAATTAATTTACTTTTTGAACTCATGATTACTCTTGTAACATCCTAAATTTTAGTCACCAAAATTCCTTTGCATCTTATGGAATTAAAAAGGAATAGATAGTGAATTATGAAGCACTTAAAATAGCCAAATAGTGGAATTGGTGGCCACATGAATTTTAGGCTGCAATAAGACATAAAGTTTAATTTGTGTCTTCATAAAAAGCCCATTACTGGAGCTCAAATTGGTTAATGGAAGAACACAATTGTTGGACCCAATATATTGTGAATTTTGGGCCAAACAAAGAAATGGGAAGAAGGCCCAATTTAATGGCAAATTGGTCATTTGAATATAAAGCAAGAGGTCATATATTTTTCCCTTTCCTTGATGCATATTTCATCCAAATGGGGAAGCAAGAAGGGAAATATATATATATATACTTGGTCCAAATTAAAAGTATGAAATAAGTAATATTGGCCTAGTAAAATAAGTCTGAAAAGTCAAGTATCTCATGCTAATTGGCAATTAAATAATATATTTCAAAGAAGTGCAAGATGATATTTTTGAGATCATCATTCCTCTCCAAGAAGGCAACATGTTGTCCAACAAGATGGGGAAAGAGAAAATAATATGTGAACATGAATGGTGGCCTTTGGAAGCACTTTAAGACAAGGTCAAAAAGATGAGAAGAAAAGTCAAAAATTGCAACTACAAGAAATATATGGGGAGGTAAAAATATGTTAATATTAAAGGATCATTTTCTCTTCCCTTTGGCCATTATTTTGATCAACCAAAGGAGGGGAGGAAAGACAAATGATCAAGTAAATTTAACCATACCTCACTTGGTTAATTAACCCTTCAAATTTTGCAAGAAACCAAGAGAATGTCCACATAGATTTCTCTATTTTCTCTTTAGCTCATTTTCGGCCAAGTTTTCCTAATAGATGAAGATTGATATTAAAATACCATACTCCTCATTTACACACTCTCAAATTCGGCTAGCACTAAAAGAAAAGAGAAAAAGAAAAAGGAAAGAGAAAGGTGAAGTTTGAAGACCAAAGAAGAGAGGTGGGTGATCTTGTCTCATTTTCACATTTTAAATCACTTCTTTAGCTCAAAAACTCTTCATAAACATGTTCCCCTTGATGAGAGCTTCATTTCTATGGTTTTAGAATTTCAAGAGAAGGTGTTTTGAGCCATCTTGCAAGTACAAAAGGTGGAGAATCAAGAAGAGAGCTCAAGAAGGAGCTAGAGGTGAGCAAGATCATCACTTTGATGTATATATTGTTTTGGTTGATTGAGTTGTTGGGGTTAGTTGATGCTGCCCTATATTTTAGTCTTTTAGGGTTTATTAGGGTTCATAAAGCTTTCATCATGTACTTGTGATTATATGTTGTTTTGGAAGCAACTGAACTAAGTTGGTTAATGAAATATGAATTGGCAACTTGTGGTATCAAACCCTAATTTCTAGCCTGAATAGTGAAAGAGGCAAGCTTTACCCAATAGGGGTGAATTGGGTGATATGATAAATTTTTCAGTTGATGCGGTGATATGACAATAAATGTAGATAGAGTAGAGTTGAGATGATTAGCACACAGAGAGTTATACTGGTTCAGCCCAAAACACAGGCCTTTATCTAGTCCTCAGAGATCAAGACCTACTAAGATTTTCACTATACTTCCAAGATTCAATTGGCTCTTGGAATGCTATAAAACAACAATTGTCATTGAATGGAATACGAGTAGAAATATTCTAACACTTAGATATTTCTCTCCCCTTTATGACAAGTCTTACGTGCAGAAAAACAAACCTATGACCTTTCTCTCTTGCTTACGTATACAAGTCTTATGAGCAGCTATGTTCTCTTCTGCTTACACCACTGTAAGTCTTACGAGCAGCAACGTTCTCTACTGCTTGTACCTTGTAAGTCTTATAAGCAGAAAGTCCTATGAGGAATTCTCTCAACTGCTTCTCTCGTAAGGATATCTACCCTCTTAAGGTCCCAGTACCTTGAGATCAAATGAAAATATAATTTGAACTATATCAAACTCTCTCATAGAGCAAATATGATAACACTAAAGTACAATATAAAGACAGAGAAAATATGAATAATAGACACTGTGAATTTGCTTATGTGTATTCTCGTTGTAAGTTTATGTCGATGGTCTCTGAAGCTCTACATTTATAGTCAACTGATTTTTGCCCGTTGAATAATAATCATTTTAGAGTGGAGTATTTTATTGTGTAATGGCATGCATACGTTTGAAATCTTTGAACTTGGTAGGTACGTGCTTGGTTGGTCATAATGATTCTGTTTGCCTTTGTTTGACTTCCTTTGTGCTTTTCTAATTCAAATGATCAAACTCCTGTATCACACTTGTAATATATATTAAATGATGTTAAATAATAATAACAAGTGGAAATAGAATGAATAAATAATATTAAAACATATTCGGATTGATCGCTATAAGACTGGTGCATTTTGGCTTCAGATAGATCATCACTTGAGTGCTAAGAAAGCTCACTCGAGTGCAATACCATATTTTCTCTTCTTGCTTTAGCTTTATACTTGCACTTCCATGTGATTTTGAGAGAGTGCATTTTCACACTTGCGAGTGATGTGGGTCCTCACTCGAGTGCAAATCCTCTCACTTAAGTGCACTTGTATTTTACACTATGAGCCCATATCGTTGGATAACACTCGCATCCCATTTTATCAAGAGTGTGATTTTACACTTGCATGTGGCCATTATGGGCCAAACAGATCAATCTTGCAAAAATGTTAGGCATTTTGGATTCCTCAAGAAAAATAAAGTAGGTATTTGGGTTTTCACGCAAATTGGAGACAGTGACCAAATTTTCACTCTTTGGAATAAAATTAGCCTAAATCACGTATGTGGCCGATCATGGCCCAAGTGCATGAATCTAGCCACAATGTTAGGCATTCTGGTTTCCTCAAGGAAAATGGAATAGGTAGTGGGTATTCATGGTAATCCGAGATAGTGATGAAACTTTCATTCTTTGAAATGAAATTAGCCCAAATCACGTATGAGGCCGTTCATAGCCCAAATGGATGAATGTTGCAAAAATGTGTGGCATTCTGAATTCCTAATGAAAATGGAGTGGATATGTAGGTTTTCACGTAAATCCGAGACAACAACTATACTTTAATTCTTTGACCTCAAAATAGTTGAAATCGCATATGTGGCCGTTCTTCGCCCAAACGGATGAATATGGAACAATGTCAGGCATTTTGGTATCCTCATGAAAAATGGAGTGGATTTTCACTCAAATCCAAGATAGTGACATAACTTTTATCCTTTTCACCTTAAACTAGCCTGAATCATGTATATGGCTATCCAGGCCCAAATGGATGAACCTGTCAACAATATTGAGTTATCTGGATTCCTCCTAAAAATGGAGAGGGTATGTGGGTTTTCAAGAAAATATGAGATAATAATCGAACTTTCATGCTTTTGACTTCAAATTAGCCTAAATCATGATGTGGCCGATCATGGCCCAAATGGATGAATCTAGCAACAATATTGGACATTCAGATTCCTAATAAAAAATTGAGTGGTTATGTAGTTTTCACATAAATCTGAGATGTGACCAAATTTTCATTCTTGTGACCTCCAATTTACCCAAATTGCCTATGTGGCCATTCATCACCTAAAAGGATGAATTTGGAAATAATATTGGTCAGGTTGGATTCCTAACGAAAAATTGAGTAGGTTTGTGAGTTTTCACCCAAATATGAGATGGTGACACAACTTTCATTGTTTAGACCTCAAATTAGCCAAAATCGCGTATGCGCCCATTTAGGTCCCAAACAGATTAATCTTGCAACAATGTTAGGAATTTTTTATTCCTCATGAAAAATGGAGTGGGTATGTGGGCTTTTTACAAATCTAAGATAGTGACCAAACTTTCATTCTTGTAACCTCTAATTAGCCCAAATTGTCTATATGGTTGTTCATTACCCAAAAGGATGAATCTGGAAACAATATTGGGCATTTTAGATTAAAAATGAAAAATTGAGTTGGTATGTGGGTTTTAATGCAAATCAGAGATAGTGACTAGAGTTTCATACTTTTGACCTCAAATTATCCTAAATCGCGTATGTGGCTATTCAAGGCATAAATAGATTAATCTTGAAAAAATGTTAGGCATTCTGGATTCCTCATGAAAAATGAGTTGGGTATGTGGGTTTTCATGCAAATATGAGACCATGACTAAACTTTCATTCTTGTAAACTCTAATTAGCTCAAATAGTATATGTGGCTATTTAGGTCCCAAATGAATGAACCTGGCAACAATGTTGGGTATTCTAGATTTCTCATGAAAAATGAAGTAGGTATGTGGGTTTTCACACAAATTTGATACAGTGACAACACTTTCATTCTTTTGACCTCAAATTAGCCCAAGTAGTATATGCGGCCATTCAGGGCCCAAACGGATCAATCTTTCAACAATGTTGTGAAGTCTAGATTCTTCATGAAAAATTGATTGGCTAGTTTTCATGCAAATATGATACGGTGACCAAAATTTCATTCTTTTGGCCTCAAATTAGCCCAAATCTCGTATGTGGACATTCATGGCCTAAACGGAACAATCTAGTCACAATGGTAGGCATTTTTGATTCCTCATGAAAAATAGAGTGGGTATGTGGGTTTTCACGTTAATTCGAGATATTGACAAAAATTTCATTCTCTAGCCTCAAATTAGGCCAAATCGTGTATGTGGCCATTCATGGCCCAAACAGATGAATCTGGCAACAATGTTGGCCATTATGGATTCCTCATGAAAAATGTAGTAGGTATATGAGTTTTTTAGTTAATCCGATATAGTGACAAAGCTTTCATTCTTTGATCTTAAATTAGCCTAAATCATGTATGCGGCCGTTCGAAGCCTAAAATAGATGAATCTGGCAAAAATGTTAGCCATTCTAGATTCCTCCTGAAAAATGAAGTAGGTATGTGGGTTTTCACGCAAATTTGAGACAGTTGTTAGAACCGGCTATTACCCAAGAGGGGGGGTGAATTGGGTGTATAATATAAACTTAAGAACTTTAGAAATCTTTTCGTATCTTACCGAAAACAGTAAGTATGAAGGTTTATAAATCAACAGTTAGTTTAAATAATATATGCTGGAAATATAAGAGTTTAGGGAAGAGAATGTGCAAACTGTGATTTATCCTGGTTCGGTCCAATCTGTGATGGCCTACGTCCAGTCCCCAGGCTCCTCCTGAGATTTTTAAATCCACTATCTTCTTGTTTAATCCGGGCACAAGAAAAGCCTTTACACTCCCACAAGTTTAGCCGGGTACTTGTGAAACCTTTTACAAATCTCTCATCAAGATACTCCCCCTTACGGTAAGTCTTACGAGCAGAGCAATCCCAAAGATCTTCCTCTCCTGCTTACTCATGCAAGTCTTACGAGCAGCAACGTTCTCTCCTGCTTACACCCCTGTAAGTCTTATGAGCAGCAACGTTCTCTACTGCTTGCACCTTGTAAGTCTTACGAGCAGAATGTCTTACGGCAATTCTCTCTACTGCTTCCCCGTAAGAAAATCAACCCTCTCAAGGTCCCTCTACCTTGAGATCAACTCAGAAATATAGTTGAAGGTGTTTACAAACTCTCTCACAGAGTAGATATAATCTCACTGAAGTACAATACAAATAATCACTCTCTCAATGATAAGTAATGCGGAAACTGAAAATAGAGAGTGTATGGGTAGAAGCAGAGGATTCACATTTCTATGTAGTTGCTCGCTGTGTCAGTTTTTCTCCGTTTTCCTCTCTGTCCTTTTTTTTTTCATTTTTCTCAGTTCACTCTTCTTCCTCTGCTCCTCATCAAAGTTGAATGCTATCTCATTTATAGTTGATGAAGATGATGACCGTTGTAAGCATTCGTCCGTTGGAGTCATTTTGTCCGTTGAGCATATTTGAAAAATGAGCTTCTGTCCGTTGCAAAGTGGAGCGTTTTGTTGAACAGCAGGAAGATTCATTTTGAGCTGTAGTAACGTTGTGGAGCGTTTTGAATTTGTTTGAGTTTCCAGACAATCTCTTATGGTGGGTCAAACTTCTGTCGTGGTAGGTAGCTAATGCTCGGTGTGTAATGATGTCGCCCGCCATTCTTGACTCTTTCATTTGAATCTGTAAGCTCACCGTTAAATTTCCTGTTTCACACTGTAAAATACTTAATCACTAATATGATGAAGTATTAGTCATGGGTATGTTGGATCATTGGTCAAAAGATGATTTTCTGGCTTCTGTGACTCATCACGTTGAGTGAAGATATTTGCTGTGACCTCCGTTCTTGAAGATACAACCCAAATATTTAATCTCCTGTTTTACACTTGAAATATATGTTAGATAATATTTAGAAACAATAACAAGTGAAAACATAATGATTGTATAACGTTTAACCATGTTTGGATTGATAGCTATGAGGCTCTGTGTTTCTTCGTTGCTTCTGTCAGAACTTCACTTCGAGTGCAATATGGCTCACTCGAGTGCAGTTCATATTTCCACGTTCTGACTTCCTCTCGGGCAAGCACTCTCAACTCTTCTCTCGTATCTGCTCGAGTGAATTCTCAACATCACTCGAGCACAAAACTTCCTGCTCGAGTGCGTCTTCTGTTTTCACGTGCATGCTTCTTCTCGGGTTGTCACTCGCACGACATTTTTCAGAGAGTCAGTTTTTACACTCGCGGGTGATGTGGGGCCCCTTTAGAAAAATTTGATTCATTTGATTCAAATGATGTATCATAAGAATGCTCTTATCATATGCATTCCAATGCAACAAGAATCAACTCCAAACTCTTTGTATTCTGCAAGTTATGATCGAAAGAGTGTATATTTCGCTAGTCTGCACAAGCATCAACTTCCAGAAGGCATAGCTCCTAGAATATACGTTCGAATTATTCAAATTACCTATCCATGGAAAGCTCTTTGAGTCTACTTTCATTTGGCACTGGTCTCGTCTCAATCCGATCTGTGGTTTGTGAGATATACTCAAAATACCGAACCTGTGTCAGAAAAAGACGGTGATTTCAGTTTCATTTTCGACGAATCATAGCTCCTTCATTTGATCTTATTTCAATGTGATTCTGGTGCCAATTTTACGTGTTGGGAGTCCTCTTTCATATGCCACCGGTTTCGGGTCAATCCGACGTGTGGTTTGAGAGATATGATCAAAATACCAGACCTCGCTCAAGCTGAACGTAGAACAGAGTAGAACAGAGTATGCACCCGTGCTTCGAGTGAAATCAGCTGTGCTCGAGCATGTTCTTCCTGTGCTCGAGCATAACACCTTGTGCTCGAGCATAACTCCTCTAGAAGTGCCAAAACTCATATATAAGTCATCTTGGCTTCATATTAACATATTCCAACCATTATTTGATCATAGAAACCTCCGGTAACATTATAGAAACCTCCAATATCACATCTAACAACTTGAATCTTGATATTCATGATAGATCTACCAAATTCTTCATTCTTCAATATCTTTATTTTTTATCTTCCTCTTGATAATCATTCTTCATAATCCGAGTAGGCATCTCCTTGACTATCTTCAATTTCTTTTCTTCTTCTTCCTCTTGTTCATTTTCATTAATTCAATCTTCTTCATTCTTTGCTTGACTAATCTACAAAATATGTAACATTAAATATAGTAGTTAGTCAAAGAAATACATTATATAAACTTTTTGCTCTTATTACTTCATATCTATATTTGACATCATCAAAACTAATCATATCTAACAACAGTAACTAAACTTCATTCTTTTGACCTCAAATTAGCCTAAATCACATATTTGGTCAATTAGGTCCCAAATGGATAAATCTGGCAACAATGTTGGGCATTCTGGATTCCACATGAAAAATGGATTGGGTATGTGGGTTTTCACGCAAATTTGAGACAGTGACAAAACTTTCATTCTTTTAACCTCAAATTAGCCTAAGTAACGTTTGTGGCCGTTAAAGGCCTAAACTAATTAATCTGGCAACAATGTTGGGCATCCTAGATTCCTCATAAAAAATGGAGTGGTTGTGTGGGTTTTCACTGAAATTTGAGATGGTGACCAATGTCACACCCCTCCGCTGGGTGCCCACCCTTCCGCTGGGTGGCTGGGTCCCATGTACACCCGTCCGATGGGTGCCTTGGGTTCCAGGACTCACAAGAGTCTCTCTCTCCCTAAGCGAGGTTTTTTGCCTCCGTGGGGATCGAAGCCACTGCCTGGGGGTAAGAAGCGCCTCAATGCATCCCCACTTGAATACATATTGGAACCTCAGGACACATAGTTCAATAGTTACTTTAAACACATTATAGGCTCTATCTCTTGCTACACAAACTATTCATATACTTATGTAATGTTCCCAAGTATGCGAAACAAACCATCTAATAATATGTATTCAACAATCATAGGACATACGGGATATCAGGCCTTACAACCTGTTTCGGCCTACAACCTGGTACACATATCAGGTCTTCAAGCTTGCTTCAAGCTACAATCCGGTATACTACCGAATGTAACTACCAGCCTAAGGACAGACTAGTCAACTTGGTCTTAGGGCTTCCTACAATAATTCCGTATATTCATGAAACAAATACACATGATGGTAAAAATATACATGCAAAATCATTATATAAAATACGAGAGCAAGAGTTACTTGACTTTCTCTACCTCATCGAGCCTGTTTTGCCTTAGTCTTTTTTTTGTCATTCTTTTGATAAACAGTATTGGAGCACCCTATAGCGATACACTGGGTCATATAAACCTCTTTTTCATTGAAACCCACCCGATGTGGGACCTATTACAATACACCACTCTCTAGAGTCAACGTCTTAGTGACTCCACTCTATGTTTTGATGTCTCGGTGACTCTACTCTACGATTCGATGTCCTGGTGGCTCCACTCTATGGTTCGACATCCTGCTGCTACACTCAGTCACTTATTGGTCTGCCTTTCCTGTCAGAACCCTCTGTATTAGCCCTCTCAAGTCATATTTCTCCATAGGTAGCCTTTTCTGGTCAGAATCCTCCATAGATAGCCCTCTTCGGTCTGCCTAGATGACATCTCGATGGCTCTACTCTATGGAACTTCACCCGGCGAATCAATCAACCTTTACTTAATTAGCCCCTCTGGTTACTACTCACCATAGGTAGCTCTCTTCGATCAGCCATCTCTTAATAAAAGTATCATTGTAGCATGAAGAAGTCCTTAGGAGAACTACACCCTAAAAATTAATTATTGGGGTTGGGGAATAAGTCCTTATAAGGCCTCTTTTTCACTAGAAGTTTTGCAATCCACTTTTTTTTTCTAAGTCCGCCATTTCATTTAGGGCCATTCTGTTCGGACTCTCGATATCAGTTCAGCTCTAACCTTAATCACAAACTCTACTTCCTTTATCAGGGTAATCCACCTACATATTTTAGAAAGACATTAGGGACTTCGTTAACCATAAGTATTCCTTTTATTATTGTCTCCACCAAGAAACCATAATTCGTGGCTATCCCTCTATCTATTACTTTATTCTATCAGGGAGCAAACTCCCAATCAATCTTTGTAAGAGAATATTCTATGATCAAGATCTTTCCCTATGCTCGATTTACCAGCATCACCTTTCAGAAATCCAATACAGAATTTAACATATTCAATTCCTCGAACTGCTTAAGCCAGTTCAAAATTCTCAAAGAATTATTTTGACTATTGAGTTTGATTCTTAAGTTACAATTCACTCAATCGCAACCCTTCTAAACTCAGAACCTCAATATTAATTGAGTCAAGGAGTCATTTTTCCTTAATCTTATCTCACATATATACTAGGGATCATAAATCATAATTATTCCTATTCTAACTTTCACAATATGCAATCTATCATCACCACAAAATATGTCAAATATTATCAATTTTTCCTCAATCACCAGACTCAAATCTTATATACCATAAGATTATATTCAATAATTATCATATATCATACCTTAAAACACTCAAACCTTTAATCAAAAGGTTTTAAATCCATAAACTTTAACATCATACCTTTATGTACTTTAACCCTTGAGTCAAAGAGTTTAACATGAGGACTTCTCAGGGGTTACCCATCCTAGCACTACTCTTACCCAATCACGCTTAACTGTAGAGTTCTAAAAGGATTTGGTGTATTAGTATTGGTATAATCAAACCCATAAAGTCATAATATATCAAATGCAACTCTTTCTATTTTGTCATACCAAAATAGGTTTATAGTGGTACAACCTTCATCACATATGATCTATTACATATTCATCTTAAAATAAAGGTCATTACAAAACAAATCTACCTTACTATATCTTCTACTGCATGTAGTCCCTTACAAGACCTCTCATATGTTCAAGAAAACTAGTTACACCAAAAGGACTTGCTCTATACCTTATTCATCTTCTCGACCAGAAAGAAGTGCTGGGGAAAAGCACAGATAGTATGAATCCACATTTCCCTAGCCATATGCAATTTATAGATCTCACTATCCCAATATAGCATATATACCTTCTCTAACATTATTAAATACTTTGATCATTTGGTATCTTGCTGGGCACTCATAGTCTGATTAATCTCCTTTATATACTCCTACAACTTAGGGTGGGGATCTAGATCATATATAAGCTCAATATCATAAACTCCAAAACTAGAGGCAGTGTCTTTTGCTACCTCCACCCACTGCTAGTTCTCATTGTCACCAGTAGAAGAGTCCATACTAGACACCTTTTCCTCAAGGTGTTTCTCCAAATCGCTCCGTCGCTAAGTCGAATCACGCTTCTTTCTTGCTTCTAAAATAGTTGATTAACAAATAAAAGAGATATACTTCTTCAACTCCTTTTATGGCCCATAATGCTACAACACTAACAAATGACCAATATATAGGCAGTGAATTCTATTGCTTAAACCTTGTCTTTGAACAGAGAATACTAGTCTGATACCAAAACCTTTGCTTTGATGCCAACAAGTGTAACCCCTTTGCTCTTAGTCATTTCAGATGAGTTATTTACATAAATCATATACGGACCACTAAGCCTGGTTTTAAATGTTCCCTTAATTGGTTGTGCTTTTCTAAAATTTTTTAAAACATTTTAAAGTAATTACTTAGTGGTTGTCAATTAATCATGACTCATCAATTCTTAACTTCATTAAAAATAGTATAAGAGTAGCTTCTTTGCTAATAATTTTGAATGTTGTTTATGAATTAGTATGCCTTTAACATTACTGATATTGCAGTTATATGTTCTGATACTATTGATACCACCATTCAGGCACTGATGTCATTACAAAGTGCATTGATATCACCTCTGCATGTACTGATATCACTGCCATGTGCACTACTATTATGCTATGTACAAAAATGTACATACCCAATACATCATGTACTATAATTAGTGATATGCTCAAGTCTTTACGTCTAATATAAAGTATCAAAGTACTACAGCTACTAGAATGTTTGAAGTCATAACAATAGTACAAAGATAACCAATCAGATAACTCAATCATCATCTCCGTCTATTCACAAACCAATACTTACTTCCTTACCCCTTGAGCTAGTTGCCTTTATTGTATAATTAAAACTTTTAGAAAGGGTGAGATTCGAACGAATCTCAATAGTAACAATCAGTCAATCATATAGAATGCAAAATCACAAAGCATGCATCATAAACCATCATACCACAATAAGCATCACAATGGCATTTAGCAAATCAACATGCAGCATAACATTAAACACTGGACCCCTGGTCCCATGCCAAAGCTCTTGGTCATTCTAGTCTTACTACCACAGGTGCCCACCCGTCATATTCTGAATTCTCATAAATAAACATGATAAAACATACACGCAGAGCATTACATAGTATATGAGAGAAAGAGTTACTACTTGTTAACCTTTCTAATAGCTTGTCTTGATCTATCGGTCTCTTGATCGACACGGGAAAAAGTTGAATCCTATAATTTCAAACACATAAATAGATGGATCATTATGTGCTCTAATCTTATTAACACAATTACCCATCTCTATTCTCATCCTTTACTTGACTTTTGTTGGTTATCCTTAGAACTTTCCTCATTCTATGTCCAACACATTATATGTTTCATTCTCTTGTGATTTGGGTCTCTAATGTAGTCACATTAGGTTATAAGACATGCCCTCTACTCCTCACGATCTCACTTATCACAACCCTCCTCAAATACCACAATTTTGTAAGCCATACCTCAACTGCCAGATTTATCAATCAACTTTGAAATTCATAACTTAATCTAGGATGTTAGATATGAATAGTTTTGATGATGTCAAATATTTAGAGCAACAAATTTGTATAATATACTTATCTTCTACATTGACTAACAAATATATTTAATGTTATATATCTTGTAGATTAGTTATAAATTCGATGGTGGGTTGATGTTATTTTGCTTATAATACCTCATAAATAGAGAATGGTCATAAAGAAGAAAATCAAGAGGCAAGGGATTAAAGAAAGAAGAAATTGTAAGATCTAATGAGAATATCAAGATTCAAGATTAGTCAAGAAAAGAAAAAA
The DNA here is from genome assembly GCA_963242795.1 of Inga leiocalycina. NCBI lineage: Eukaryota > Viridiplantae > Streptophyta > Magnoliopsida > Fabales > Fabaceae > Inga > Inga leiocalycina. The sequence continues at coordinate 64,250,829 of OY725326.1, read as the reverse complement.
GATAATTGAAGATATTCAAGAAGATATCTAGTTGGGTTATGAAGAACGATCATCGAGAGAAAAAACAAGAAGAAAGAGATTGAAGAAAGAAGAACTTGCAAGATCTAATGAGAATATCAAGATTCAAGCTCTTAGAAGTGATACCAGAGGTTTCTATGATCATACGGAAGTTGGAATGGGTCAATATGATGCTAAAAGGACATATACTGAAGTTATGCTACCTTCATAGGTGATTACTAGAGTAATACCTAGAGTAATATGCCACTGCCTCATTTTGGAGGTGATTACTCGAGGGCTCCCTCAAGTAATGACCCATGATTACTTGAGGGCTCCCTCAAGTAATGAGATTTCTGATGTGCTATGTTTTCATGCTGTAGGATAGGGATTTGATATTTTGGTGATATCTCTCTAACCACATGTCAGAATTCGCTGAAACCAATTTCATATGAAACTAGACTCCCAACACGAAACATACACACCAAGATAACATTTAAAGGAGGTCATATGAGGGAGATATGATCTATTTAAATTGCCACTCAAATCAGCATCATATTCCAAAACAGCTTTGGTATTTTGTACATAACTCTCAAACTACATATCCGATTGTGATGAAGCCAGTGCCATATGAAAAAAGACTTGAAGAGGTTTCCATGGATATATAATTTGTCACATTTGAAGCTATATACTAAGAATTATGCCTTTTGGAAGTTGCTACTTATGATTTCAGAGATTGTCTAAGAACAGTAGATACTCTTTGGATCATAACTTTCAGTATATAATGAGTTTTGAGCTGATTCTTGTTGCATTGGAATATAGACGATGAGAGCTTTCTGATGATATATTATTTTCCATGTTTAGAATTAAAATGAAAATATTACTCGAAGGGATTACTCGAGTAATCTGTAAAGTTATCTGAAACATTACTCGAAGGATCACTCGAGTAATGAAGTTGGAAATGCTCTCAGCTAGATTTCGAAGGATATTACTTAAGGGCTCCCTCGAGCAATAACCCAGGATTACTTCAAACTGAGAAAGGATTGGACAAAAAGAGAAAAGAAAATATTTTTGTTGAATATTAGAGCAATGAAAATTTTGTATAGTACTTTAGCCAAAAACAATTTTTAGAAAATTAAATTTTGCTCTACTGCCAAAGATATTTAGGATACTCTTGATTCTATGTATACTTCTAATAAGTATGTTGAAGTTGAAAGTGTTGACAGTTCATGTGAAACTATAAGCTGCACATCTATAGTGCATGAACAATTGGAAGCTGATGAAGAAGAAGAAGAAACCATATAACACTTTCTTACTGTCAACATGGATAGACAAGAAGAAAAGGATTCCCGGAAAGAGCTTATTATGGATGGACATGAACAATCACTCTTTGGAGCTCAAGAAGAACTTAAGGTAAAAAGTTCCAATTCTTCTTGTAATTTTCATAAAACTGATTTTCAAAGTCTATATAGGATGGTTTTTAAACTAATTGTTGATTCTATTAAGAAAAACAAAATTGTTTTTAAATATGGTGGAAAATTTATTGTGAAAAAAGAATATTCAAATGAAATTTATTCGGGTTTTTACTCTCATGACCAATACAATACTTGTATAGAATCTCATAATGCATATCATTCTATTATTTGCAATTATTGTGGCAAATCAGGTCACATTTCTCACACATGTTATATTAGAATAAATTCTAATATGAGAAATAAATATGTTTGAGTTCTGAAAAGACAAGTAATGTCTAATGCTAATAATCAAGGACCCAAGTATAAGTGGGTACCAAAATGTCCATCTAGTACATTATGTATGCATATTGAATCTAAGAAGAATGGACATAAGGGTACGAAGATGATGAAAAAGAAGCCAAGAGTTTCTCATATACCAAGAAAGAAGTTCATATAATCTATATCGAAAAGAAAAACTCTCGGAGCACCCATAGCTAGAACTACAAAGTATAATCACAAAGAGAGGCAATGGAGAAAAGGAGTATGTTCCACCCTAAGAATGGACTACCATATAGTACCATTCAACTATTTTGAGGAGAATAAGAAAAGGAGGACTCTCAAGCATCAAGTAAAAGACTCTTGGAGTCTATATATTTTAAGAGAAGGTTTCCAGCACCCAAAGCAAGATATTTAAAGTATCAACATCATAGAAAGATGCAGTAGGTAAGCAAAAGCGATCCTCCAAGTATCTAAGGCAAAGGTACACAATGATAAAACCTGCTATACTATTGTTTGTAATATTTATTGAGGTTTATACTTTGTTACCTTAGGAATTAGCATTGGACATATATTTTCACAATCTTCAGAAAATTTATTCATAAAGAATCATAATGTTCAATATCTTAACACTTTATGTATATACGCATACTTCGAGAGAAAATATTTTTATGCATGAAGTCATGTTTAATTCCTTATGCTCAATTTCTTTGAATTGACTATATTCTTAAAGCATGTGAATTATGATTCCTACTAGCTAACCATAAGTATATCTAAGTAAAACTAGATACTGAAGGAAGAAAAAGATCTATATGGTTTTGTTGGAAGAAGAAAAGAAGAGCTTCATCTCAAGATTATGACTACATAGAATTTAACTCAAATCTTGGTGAAGTTGGACTTTGAAGCTACATTTTAAACGTGTAAACAAAAGGAGGCATTACATGAGGCAACACTATAAGTGCCTAGCTAGCAATGAAGGAAGACAAGATGCATAACGAAGCATCACTCAAGTAACCAATCAAGTGATCATCATCATTGAATAACAATTGGGAGTGAATGTTCAAGTGATAAGACCAACTAGAAGATTGGAAGGCAAAAGTCAAGGAATTATACACAAATGAACTTTAAAGGATAATTTCTCAAGTAATTACGAGATTACTTGAGTACGGTATTATCTTCTTTATCCTTACCCGATACTGTGCTTATATAAATTATTTATTCGGGTAATGAATAATTTGCTCATTATTGCACACCATTAGCAATCAATCATTTATGGTTTTTCAAAATGCTTTTAGACTGCTAAATGGACTGAAAGTGAAATTGTGCATAATCCTTCTATATATTTAAGTCTTGAAATGCACATTTCAAACATGTACTTAGATTGCAATCCATCTTGTTTATAAAAATGCATACACATTATTTGAAAATTATTCATATTTTGTTTGCATTCAAATTGGTTTCAAAATTGAAAGTTAATATTTTTATGTATTAAACATCATAAATGCTTCACATTCATCCGTCAGAGTTTTTCTAATTATTAACATCTTGATCATTGGTTATCTTGTACTTAAACTCCTTAGTCTTTACTCTCTAACTAGTTAGACCTTATATCTAACAAGTTAACTATCATCTATGAATCTCAAGCCTATTACATAGAAAAGCGTTCAATTTGTGAAAGCCTTATGCCTATTGCATAAATCTTTATTGGCTAAGTTATTCTAAGCATTATGAATGTTCATTAATGCATTGAATCTTAATGAATTAACCATTATAGTGGAATAACTTACTAGAATAAAATTTTAGCAAGCTAGTCATTTGGACTAACGAGCCTGTACTTCGTATTTAATAAATCCATATACATGTTCTTGTTGATCGAATACATTGACCATTGATATGATCTATCTTTGAGAACCAATGTCATGTATTTAAATCCTTGAGTTGAATATTCATATCTTTCAAGATACAACTCTAAGTGTCAAGATAGTCTATGGATTAATAGCAAAGTCATGATGCTCATATATGTCTATCAAGCTAATACTTTTGGTTATCTATATGACTCTTGCTCTTTGAAAATTTGTCCAACATGTTAACTCTGATGATTAATATGTTATCTTAGTGAAGCTTTTTTATATATATTTTATAACTATTGATTTCCACCATTTTCAACATGAACATTAATTATAAACATGTTTCAAAGATGAGTTTTGCATATATTCAAAATCTCTATTTCACAATGCATTGTTATGATTTGAAATTAGGTCTAAAATTTGAAACAATTTGCATATCTCATTATCATTCTTGGAAAAATTGATTTCATTCATGATTTATCTTTTCATAAAAGTTGGTCATCATGGATAGATTATTTATTCTTTTAATCCTAAATTGCATGAAATTCTTATCAATGACATATTTTTTATACAGTGTATTTACAAATTGTCATTGATCTTTGAAAATCATCATTCTTGATATTATTTGTTCGTTACCATTTATGATTCAATTACTTGAATTTATTTAATTGAATAAAATTATATTCTGGTCTTTATACTCTTTGCTCAAATATCATATGATTTAATTGCATAAGAGCATAAGAGTTATAATATATAATATTGTATGGACTTAAAAGAAAGTTGGGTACCAAAGAGCATATACCTATACTTTTACAGGAATTGAACAAAATGCTCTACTTTTGGATACAAAGATCAAAGGCTAACAGATGAGGCGTGGCTAGCAGTGTTGCAGTGTGAATAGAAGCTAAATCTATGGTATCACTCAAGTAATAAATCGAGTGACACCCCATCATTTGTAAGTAACTAGCATTGGTGCAGTCAGAAAAAAAGAAAGAGGAAGAAAATCTCTTGAGTGAACCTAAATGAGATTCATCTCAATGCAGCTCAAGGCTAAGAACAAGCCTAGTCAATATGAATTTTTGAACTCAATTAATATACATGTATGCAAACTTTTGCCCATAGAATTCACAATGATTGGAATTCCAAAACTTGCCATTATGAGAATGATAAAATGAAATTGCATTATTGTCACAATCACAAGTTTTGCAATCCCAGCCACAACAAATTCCATGGACAAAAGCTTGCATACACTAACTATAAACAACATTAAAGAATATACAGCTAGCAGAAAAAGTAAACTTTCATATATCACAAAAAGAGCAAATAAGGAGGTAATAAGCACAAAAGGAATATCATATTTATACTTGTGGAAGGAGGCTTCTTTTTATTCCAAGTCCTGTAGGAAGGGCTTGTATGTATCTGCAACCTTAAGTTGTATTCATCCAATCCATTGTTTTCAATTACAAAAGTTACATATTAGATCAGATTATTTAATACTCTTCACATGTGTACAAAAACAAAAGTGATTGCTACAAAAAACCACTTAACTTGGCACTCTTCACATGTCTTTTCAGCGCTCTTCATACTCATTTCTGTAATTAAAAAGAAAAAATTTGTAATAAGCAAATTAAATTCAAATTGACTATAAATAGATAAATATAATGGTGAATGATCATGATAAGATGGTACAATTTCATTGCATAAACATATCAACTAGATGCTTCTAAAGATTAATAGAAGATTATATAACATGTTATATGATATCAATGTCATGTTATATCATGAGAAGTACAAAGATTTGTTCATGTTTAATGAATTTGTATGATTCTCATAATGACAAGTTCATATTGGTATGTCATAACCACCAGTGTTTCTATAACTATAACAACCATAAAGAACATATAAAAAGGCAACAAGCACCAAAGGAATATCATATTTATACTCATGGAAGGAAGACGTTTTTTTTGTTTTCTAAGTCCTACCAAAAGGGCTTGCATGTATATGCAACCTCCAACTGTGTTCATCCAATCCTTTGTGCTATGTATTAAAATGCAATATAGCATGAGAGTATATGTACTACATAACATAATCACTAAATATGTAATGCACTACATATGTTCATGAATTGCATTGCATTTGAAGCAAGTAGAAAATCAAATAATACTAGCTTCTTCATAAAATCTTTACACTCATGAATATATGGTATGTTTGGCACTCCTCCCTACTCAACTTTGCTCTTGACCCAAAATGCTATGCAACTCATGAATATGTGTTGTACATAATAGAATTACTGCATATGTAATGTACTACATATGTTCATGAGTGCATCGCATTCTCACCAATGAGAAAAGTAAATATTTTCTTATAATAACAAGAGATAATATTGATCAAGCAAAACACTTTCATTTGTGTGGATGTAAGAAAAAAAACTAAAATTTCAATAAGGGTTTTGACAGAGAAGGAAAAGGAGTATCGAGGGTTTGTGAAAGACAATGATTAAAACTTCTATGAAAAGAACACTAACTGAACTCGAGAGCCAAACATCTATTGAGGGTTTGTGAAAAGCAACTATTTTTATTGAACGTTAGAGCAAAATGACAACGACAAAGTCAAAGAAGGAAAGCCTAGCGAAGAGGAATACCAAGCCATCTCAATAGATGAAAGTGAGCGTGTGTGGTATTAAGAGAGGCTAGAGATTAAGACTAGGGATGAAAGTGAGTATATATATTAGGGCAACCTTTTTAGATCAGTGTTAATATGTAAAAAACATTTTTAGTTCATAACGATACTGTCATTCAAATCAACTGGTCTAAAATGTAACTTCTAGAATAGAGAAATAAAAGTTTAGAAACAAGAACTTTCGCCCTAAAGGTTGGTACTTTTTCATTAGCAGGACATTAATTGATAACACAAAATAGATTATCATCAACAAGAACTATCAAAAGATCAACATAAAATATATAGAAACTTTTTCATAATCATCACTTAAAGGCGGTAGTATATATGCATGAAATAAAAATTTTTACATCAAAAAAGTATACTACTATATGATGATGATTGACCACAAAATCACAACTACATCAAAAATATTATAACAATGGGGCCTCTTGAAACCTAGGCCTTCAAAAGATCATCATCATTCCTAGAGAGTGGCCATGGCTAGTCTAAATGGTTGGCAATGTCGTTAAACACCACCGTCACCTCCTCCAGTCATTTAGAGAAGTGGTCTTGCCTCGCTATGCCTCCATAATGGTTCCCTAGAGGAGAAAGATAGCCTCAGTGATTTTCTCCAATGTCAGAGGTTGAGGGGCTGCGTAGAGGTACCGCCAGTGGCAGCTAGCTGAGGAGGAGAGGAGAAATGTTGCCTCTTTGACTTGCCATCAGTCGAAGTGTTGTCGCTCAAACAAGAAAGAGAGAAGTAGAATGGAACTTTTGAATTTGAACTTAGGAACTAAAGGCGCCTTGATATTTATAAATAGGACTGATGGCCAAATAGTTTAGATAATGTTGACGTGACATGATGATAGGCATTTGGAAGTTGAAATGTTATTTATTTAGACGGGTTGTATTAAAAAATGTGGTCTAAATCATAATTACGAGACTAGATGCACATCTTAATTCGTCTAAATTAAAAAAGTAAATGTTAGAAAAATAAACAACATTTAGATATGTAAAGACTTAAATGACGGTTCAAATTTACATATTTAGATCTTGTACCACTATAACCTATTTGAACATAATCAAATTATATTATAGTTTAATCTACTAATTAAGCATATATATTCTATCATAAAATTAGTTTATCAAACCAGAGATAGAAATAGTAACAGAACAAAGATTAGAAATAAAAATAGTTTTTAATAGATAATAATATTTTTTATGCTGCCCTTACACTGATTAAAAAACATTAATTTACATAATAAAAAAAACCCTCAATCTTCCTCCTCATCGCTGGAGGTAGAGGAGGGAGAAGAGGAAGGGGAAGAGGGGTCATTTGACAGATTGTACTCGACTTCATTAGTGTTGAGTATAAGGTTAACTTGTTGTTGACAGTATGGAGCATCGCTAAGAGTGTTTCGAGGCTTCTGTCAATTTCATCCATGTAATACCCCGAATTTTAAGACTCGAGGCTAGAGAATAAGCCTAAAATAAGTGGATTACTAAGCCCTAGTTTAGAAAGATCCCAAATTGTGATTAAGGGTTAATGACTCCAAAAGTGGAGGTGATTATTGATAGATAAACCCTTTAGAAGAGTATGATGTGATTTGGCGCTCGAATGTGATTCGTATGTGTTGTGAGCAGTGCTGAAACCCTATATTTAAGTTCAATTATGGATTAACCTCTAAATTGACTTAAAATAGAGGGAGGGTGCATATCGAAGTGAAAAGGAAAGATATGAAGTGTTTAGTGGTGGTTCAGTGTGAATTACCATAATCAGGGGTAAAACGGTAAAGTTACCAACCAATTGATAGGTTACTAAAGAGGAAGCTCCTTGGTAACTCAAAGATCAATAGTTGTGATTGATTTTTGTGTGAATAAGAGGGCGTAATCCCATGTGTATGAGCTCATGTGTGCCCTAGAACAGAAAACAAGATGAAACAAGATTGTGACAAGTGGTATCTTGTGAGCCATTAGATTGGTCTAAGTGTCAATATTGCTTTTTCTCTTCCCTCTTCCATTTAGGTCAGTTATGAAGGCCATTTAGAGAAAAATAAATGATCTCATATCTCTCTCCTCTCATCTACATGGATGCCAAGCTTAAGAGAGGAAAGAGAAACCAAAAGGTGAGACTTTAGCTTGCTTGGTGACCTATTTAGCTCAAATGATCTTCATTAATCTTGTTCATACTAATGAGAGATTCATTGCTCTAGTTTTAGATTTTTGAAAAAAGGTGTTTGAGAGCTTGAAGAATTTGCAATGAAGAGGAATCAAAGAGTTGGCCTTGGGAAGAGGAAGAGGTGAGTGATAGCTTCTTTTTGACCTAACATTATGATTGTTGGTTGAGTTTGTGATTTGTGGAATTTTGCCCTGATTTTGTGTAATTTTGAAATAGATGAATTGGGTTGTATTTTTTGTTGAAAATGGTGTCATGTTATGGCATTTAGTCATTGGAATTGGGTTGGATTGGATTGGACACTTTGGTTGCAAAACTGGAAATGTTGTCCATTGGAAGTCTGTTCTGGGCAGTCTGATTGTGTGGACTTTTTAACTAGGCAAATGATGTCTAAAAATTATGAAAATTTTTAGTCTTAAATTTCACATCCTAAGCTTCAAAATGGACATATAAATTGTGTCATTTCGTTTTGTGAGTTGGGAGTTACAGTGTTCCAAAGTTTGATGTTAAAATTGGACTCTGTTTTGGAGCAGTGTTAAGTTTTGTGTAATTCTAGAATTGTGTAGTGATTTCTAGTAATGGTCTATATTTTTATAAAAATAGGACTTAAATAGCTTTCATTTGGCTTTAGAATCACCTCGTTTCTATTTTTTTGGAATTAGTTATGATTTTTGGAAGTTTAGCCAAGAAACAAGATTTTCTTAGCCGCAGCCAGAGGTTCTTGGCTGTGGCCCAAATATTTTTGACTTGTTTTTAGCCACGGCCAGTGGATTTGTGGGCTGTGGTCAACCCCCAAAAATGACATTTTGGACTTCTAAAGATGGTCTTTGTTCAAGCATTTTCCCAACCCTTTAGGCATGTGTTTAGGCTTTGATTAGCCACTTAAAGGTCATGAATGATAGCCAACTTTAAGTGATATGAAAGTAATATTTTATAATAGAGAGTAACCCTATGTCCTTGCTTTGGTTATAGGGTTTATGTTCGCCCTGATCGTGGTTTGATATTTGTCTGATTGTGAGTAAGCGGTGCTAGAGTATACGTGGAAGACAAGGGTAGGGAACATACCTCTCCTGCATGTATTTGATATTTGTGTTAGTGTGTTGATGCATGTCTTTGCTTTGCATGATTATGTGTAATTTGAACCTATGTTTCAATTTATGCTATGGCCACCAGTATGTTGTTTGAAGCATTGAGCTTACAAATTTGCCATTGTGTGAGCATGAGTTATGTGATGCATTAAATATTTATCATACATGCATGTTGGTATAGTTTTCCTACTAAGATTCTCTTGAATCTCACCCTCCTCTACTAACCTTCCAGACAGGGTAGTGGATCGAGGATGGAGCAAGCAATCAGGGACGGCAAGGACTTCCTTCGGGTTGAAGATTCGGTAATTGGTTATCATTTCTTGTTGGGATGTGTATTTGGATTTGGTTGTGTATATGTGGATGAGGATTTGATTATGTATATGAGATAGTTTGAGTAATCCCCTATTTGGGAAATGAATGTGCCCTGTAAGGCTTTGATTAATATATGAAACCCGGGATTGCCGGGATTATTACATTGCGTACTCTGATATATTTAAATGTGATTTATCTTCGTGTAGTAATTGTATTTGGAATGTGAATGTGAGACCAGGTTATAAATGATTTTGAAGGGTATTTGCGATAGCCCTGTCTGATGGATATGATTGAAATTGAGTTTTGATAATTATTGGTCTCTATTTCACTTTAATCGCGTGTTTCGGATATAATTGCAGAGGGGGGTTACAATCCACCCTCACATAGAGGTGCTATGTAGAAGCTACTTTGCTAAAGGTGGTGGAAAAGGCAGTGAATGTTGTAGAGAAGGAGGAGGAGCAAAAGGACGACGAACAGAACTAGGCCTAACACCTACTGTAACCCCTTGTCTTAACAACTATAATTATAATTCAAAATTCGTAATTAAAATGAAATAGAGACCAATAATCATCAAAGGTCATTTACAATTCCTTCCTTACGGGAGGGTTTTCACAAATTCTTTCAAAACTTTTCGCCTTATCCTGGTCTCAAATTCACATTTTGAATATAATTACTCTGTGCAGTTGTATCACATTTATACATTTCAGAGTGTACAATTAAAAATCCCAGCAAACCCCAGGTTTCATGTATATATATAATGGGTATATACTTTCCCAAAATAGGGGATTACATATCCAAAACAATACTTACATCCCAAAATATATACAATAATCCCAAGCCAAAACAGATAACCAACAGTCCAAAATGTAAAATGTCTCTACAAGGTCCTAACCTCTCCTAGTTACTGACTTCTCCTTGGAGCCATTTGCCCTGTCTGATGTTTAGTGAAAGGAAAGATTGAGATTCAAAAGAATCCCAGTAGTAATAAATCACTCATACAATGTTTAAACACATAGCATATATGATCATGTTAAGCAGCATCACAATGATATATGGCTCACACCACATACGACAGCAGTCACAGCTGTATTCACAATGCGACAGCTTTCGCTGTAATCACTATGCCCGCTTTCACGGTAAATACTATGCCAGCTTTCGTAGTAATCACTATGCCCGCTTTCGTGGTAAACACTATGCAGCAGCATCATAAAGCATCACAAGCTTCATAAGGCATCATAAGGTATCACAAAGCAGCAACAACGACATAATGCATGATATACATATATATAATGTTTTGCACACAATATAAGAGAAAGAGTCACTACCTTATTCTTTCCTGACGTTCCTCGGCACAGTGGGCTCACGGGTACAGCAGATATCAAACCCTATAACCCAAAATTGAGAATAGCGGATTAATCTCTTATTCCAAGCTATTTCTTCTATAATACTTCAAGTTGGTTATCATTTGAACTCTTTGGGTGGCTATTAGAAGTCTAAACACACACCTGAAGGGCTGGGGAAAACTACCCCGAAGATCCCTTTTTGGAGGCAAAAGCACTAATTTTTGGCTAAATCACTCAAGTGAAGAAGGCCTTACATGAGTGATAGCCCCACTTACACTCAAGTCTCGTAAAGTGAGACATAGAAAGTTTGTACCCGAAAGCACCAACAAACCCTGGAGTGGCCAGTTCACCCGAGCACTATCCTTGGCACTCGAGTGACGACACATATTCACCCGAGTCCCATCGAGTGAGGTACAAGAAGTGATAACCCCAGAGAACCTAAAATCCCAAAGTGATAAGTGCACTCGAGCACTAGCTCTAGCACTCAAGTGACTTCCTAACACTTGTGAGTGCACATGCGCACTCTTGACAATTTGCTTGTGAGTGTTAACCTGAGACACATGCCCATAGTGCTACATGCACATGCACATGCACATGCACTCGAGTGTTACCCCATAAACTCAAGTGATACGTATGTCACCCGTAAATAAGGAAGAGCACTCTTGAATCTCGCTTGAAGACTTCACAAAAACACTGGAAATATCATACTGCACTCGAGTAAAACCCTACCTCACTCGATTAAGGATTATCAGAAGCCAAATCGCAGCAACTGATATAACTTTCCAGACTTTCCTAAAACAATACCAATGGTTCCAAAACTTATACCAAAGTTCATTCCCACCTAAAATTCCATAAGGAACCCATTGACAACTCAAATCACACAAAATCCCATTCTAACAACAATTTTGCTCTTGGGTCTCTACATTACACCCAAAACACTCAATCATCAAAACTTCCACTTCCCATTTCCAAACAAATCCTAGTAACTCAAAGACACAATTGGCTACCAAATTAACCATAAGACACTATCCAATTCCTATATTCCAAATTGATACCATATTCAAGGCCAAATTCAAAATTTACCAAACTCAACCAAAAATCACAATAATTGCACCGAAATGTCACAAATACTCACCTCTTTAACTTGCTAAAACCAAAACCTCAATTTCATCAACTTCCCAAATCCCTCAAACTCTTAAACACCTCTATTCAAATATCTAAAACCACCAAAATAAAGCTCTCAATGAGGTGCACAACATTAAAGAAGAGGTTTAAAGCATTAGAGACCAATAAGGACACCAAGATCTTACCTTTCTTATTCTCTTTCTTCTTCGTGTTTGCCGAAAATGGAGAAATAGAGAGAGAGATGATGAGAGATGATAATGATGATGAAGAGTGCAATATTTTCTTCCTTGGCCCATGCTCAAAACTGAACAGGAGAGAAAAATAAGAGAAAAGTGAATGTTTGATTAATGGACATGATCATTTGGTCCACAAAATGCCATTTGGCATAATCTTGATCACTTCCTCCATGAGCTCACATAGGCTCAAAGCACATGATTTTGACCCATACACAATAAATCTCAACCATTGATTCTTAATCACCAATGAGTTTCTTCTTTGGTAACCGATCAATTGGTTAGTAAATTCCCAATTTCACCATTTTGCCCCTGGTTTTCACTATGCTCACTAAATTATCACCAAGTATATTTATATCAAATTCACATCACATTTCTCCAAAAGTGTCTAATTATACTAATTACAATCACTTTTGAAGTTATTAGCCCTTAATCTCAAATTGGGTCATTACACCTACCATGTTGATATTCTAGAGAGGAGAGGAAGAACATCTGAATCTAAAGAAACTAAAGCAATGAAGAGTTTAAATAGACAAGACAGATGAAGATTACATTTACTAAAGTGACCGCAAATTTCAAAGAGATGCATAGTTGAGAAGTTTACCTTAGAAGCTGAAGAAACTTTGAAATATTTAAGATCAGACATAAAAAAGTAACAGTATCTAAAAGGATATTTAGAGCAGATGTATAAGTATTCAGTGTAAAAAGACTTTACATTTTTAAAGTTTATTAATATTTAATACTTATTGACACTGCATTACATTACAACCGGTCTAGAAAATATTTAGACCGCATGAAAGCGCGGCCAGTGTTAAGTTGCATCAATATTTATAAAAATGCCACCAGTCATACTTTTTAAAGTGTGTCTATCTATAGAGGTCTAGATGTGGGGTCTTATAAGCCTTTTTTCTAATAGTGAATTACTCTCATGGATTTATAATGTGATAAAGTTATCACATTTGTATTTACATTCCATGTGGCAATAATGTTGGCTGCCACGTGTCCAGCCCTAGTGTTGACATCTTCCTGCCTCCTTCTCAATGCCATGTCACAAATTGATTAATGATGTAACAAAAGAGTGACATGGAAAGAGAGAGATGAGAGGAAGAGATTGAAGAATGGATAAGAGGAAAATAATTCTAATGAATGTGATTCCATATGCAAGTCCAGTCTCTAATAAGAATGGCCTAAAACTATTTATAGTAACAAACTAACAATAATAATAATAACTTCCCAAATCAAAGTTTTAAAAATAACAAAGATAATGATAAATCCAAATAGCACATAAATAATATATATAAAAGAAAGGTCAGTTGTAATGCTTCCCTTACGAAGTGCTACAGTAGGTCCTTTTTAAAAGGAAAAATAAAAGAGATAAGCTTTTGTAGTACTTCAAAAGTGCTCTGGAAACCTATTGTGGCCTGTAGAGCTTGTAAAGTGCTATAGATTAATTGTTTTTTAAAATTACACTGAAGACCCATGGATGGAAAATTACAAAGAAATGGTCCCGAAAAATGCGCAAATTACTATCAAGTTCTATGGATCATTTTGTAATAAATTCAAGTTGGCAAAAGTCAGAAATACCCCTGTCAGATAGATAGAAAAAGAGATAAAAATGTTGTCAAATTAGATAGGAACATCTCTGGATATGGTGGGAAAAACGGAATGAAGATCATCAACCATGGTTGAAAAGTAAGGTAGGGAATTGATGCCATTAACTCTCTTGTCTTCATTATTCCATTTGATTTATGTTTTCTGTTGTGTAGCTAAACAAATGTTTATGTTTTCTTGAATCATCTTCATTTTTGTCCTAAAAAATGGAAAAAGTTGTCTGATTTTTATGGGTATTGTCCTCTATATGCTTGTAAACTTTAAAGGTAGATCTAGGTAAATGCAATGGATATGCTTTGGTTGTGGTTTCAATATGTTTGGGTATGGTTTAGTATGCTCTGTTTTTGTTGTCATTATGCTCTATTTTATGGTTCATTGTGATGTGTTTAGTAAAAGAAGGGCTAAGGAATGAATATGAGGGTGAATGGTATATGGCTACATAACATAATGTGTGAAGGAAAAAAGATGTTATTAATAGGAGCATCGATAGTTGTCAATCGAGGCTGCTGAACTTATTAATGACAACTATAGGTCATATTTACATCTTTACTTCTAGTGTAATGATGTTTGGCAAGGGTTTGAAAAGTGTGCTATGTTTTTTGGTATTTTATGTTGTTTTTACTCATTAAAAGTGGGATTTAATGAATATGGTGTGAAAGTTGTGGGGCTAGAAGTCCTGATGTATTTATTTAAAATGTGTTGTTGATAGGGATAGCGATAGTTGTTAATATAGCTGGTAAACTTGTTAATGACAACGGTTTTGTGTAGGTGGATAGCGGTGATGCCTAGCATGTTTGACAAAAATCTACTATATTTCCTTCATATAGGGGGAAGGTTTGAAGTTAGTAGAGATAGTGCTATAATATATATTGGGGGAACGGTCAGATCTAGAACCATTAAGGAAAGCATAAGTTATGAAGAGTTTAAATTAATGATATCCTCCATGTGGGACAAGAGAGCGGCAGACTTGTTATGAAGTTCACATTGATGTTTGATAGAATAACATTTGTGGACATACTAGATGATGAAGCAATTGAACATTTAATATATATATATATATATATACACATACACACTACTATAATTAGGTGATTTAACGACGGGAATTAATGTCTATTTCAAAAAACAGTCTTAAAAACAAGGTTGTGGCAAGGATTGTAAATAAAGTTTGGTTTTTAATGACTGTTTCTATAAAAAAAGTTGTTGAAATTCATGTTTCATAAACTGGTTTCAATAACAATTTTTGAAACATGGTTTTTAATGATTAGTTAACAAACCAGTTATTGAAATTGATGATTCAATGATTGGTTTTTGAACCAATCATTAAAAATAAGTGTTTCAACAACTAGTTTTTAAAAATAAGATGTTGAAACATTTCCTCAATCAACATTTGTCAGAAAAAGAATTAACTCAGTCTCAGTCAGATTAATACAGGAGCTTCTGGACATTTCAACTTTCAGAGTCCCAATTTATGCATTATGCCAATGGTTCTGTTGCTTAAAACTGGGTCGTGCCTCCATCTTTGACCTTAGGATGGGACCTCTACCTCCAAAGACTAGATAGACGAGTGTTCTCTTGCTCAAACATTGCTCTCGGTTATGCTTCATTCTCTCTTCTCTTCTTAGTCCTCCATTGCCATGGGTCCTGTAGCTTAGTCATCCGTCCCTATTTTCCCTCTTCTTTGTCCAGACAAGGTAAGGCACAAGACTTATTTTATTTGGTAGGATGCTGCATGTCATCTTCTGAACTTTCATTACTGGTTTATTCTTTCTAAACACTACACAAGTTAACAGATTTATGAGTTTTGTGGACATTATTTTCTAGGTCCTTCTTTCACACTTTTTCAATTTTTGTAAATAATATCATGGCATTGAGATATATTAGCTTTTATAATAGGTATAACTGAATTATTATTGATGGCTTAAACATTGATTATCATGAGTTTCTAGATGAATTGTTAGGTCCATGAAATTCAATTATGCTGTTCTGGAAGTTAATATTGAGAGTCCGCTGAGTATAAAAGTTGGAAGGGGAGAGAGAGAGAGAGATAAGAGAGTGACAGCTATGGATGAGGGAGAGAAAGGTGCATGTGAGGTTCCCCTGCTCACATTTCATATTCTCATGTGTGAACCCATATATGTATGCCTTTGATTTACTAAAGTTTACTTTAAGTTGGAGTCGTAGCACATCTATGTAATGTAATTTATATATGCACATATTTTATGAAATAGTCTATTTTTATCAAATAGAAATTGACTTTATTGTTTTTTATAAATTAATTTTTTTAACTTATAAACTAATATATAATCTAACCAACCATACACAAACTATTATATGAGTAAGTAACTTATTTTGTCTTATAAATCTCTTAAAAAAAGTCAATTAAATTTTATATTTATAACAGGAATGATTAATATATTGAAAACTCACTTTTAAACTAAAACTTAAATGTGAGAAACAAGAAAAAGTTTACTTCAACTTTAACATTATTTTTTGTATTCAAAAAAGAAGAAAATCTTGTTTCTTTTTTTATCAGGAATCTATCTTGTTTCTGCCACTATCTTGAACATTATTTTTTTATGTAACTGAAATTTTTTTGTCTCATTTAGCTTTGAAACCATCATAAGTTGAGTCAAAGATGCTTAATCATAATAATTAAATAGTTTTTTTTTAACTTTAACATTGTTTTTGGGATTAAAAAATGAAGCAAATCTTATTTATTTTTTTTATCTGCAATCTATCTTGTTTCTGCCACTATCTTGAACATTATTTTTTTATGTAACCGAAATTTTTTTGTCTCAATTAGCTTTGAAACCATCACAAGGCCGTGTCAAATATGCTTAATCATAATAATTAAATAGCAGTAGTACACCCCCATCTCCTTCCTTCTTCCTTTTCTCATTTTAATGTCAACTTCATTTTCTTCCTTCTTTTTCATGTCTCTTTTTTCCATGTTTGTTCTATATCACCTAATTTTCTTCCTTCATTTTCATCATTCTGAGGCTCAATTCACTATTGCCAAGTATTAAAGTTGTTTCAATATCATACATTATTAACTCCATATGATTGCCACTGAAGTTTCTTGCTACTATTCTGTCACATTGATAAGTTTTTTTCAATTTCTTAATTAGCATAATGTTAAAATTTTGCTAGTGATTTATTTTTTGGTGATTGTTCAATTTGAATAGTTTGCAATCTGGTTATTAGGTAACTTCATAATGTTTCTATTTGTTGGTTCCATTTTTTGTATACAATGTTTATCTTCTGTCTTTAAATTTTTCAATGTGTGTGGGCTCTTGAATAGAATTTTCAATTTTCTTTGTCTTCAAATTTTTTCAATTTTTTAATTAGTGTAATTATAAAGTTGAATGTTGTTGAAAATGGATTAGGTGGTAATAAAGTGAATCATAGTTAGATGAATGCACTGAGAACTAGCGAAGAATATGAGAATGGGGTGGAAGAGTTTATTGAATTTACTAAAATGAATGCGCCTAGTAAAAATAGGAAGTATTTTTGTCCATATGTGAACTGTTTAAATGAGAGTCAATGGGATATTGATGATATAAGGGTTCACCTACTTTGTGATGCAATAAATATTTGGTACAAAAGGTGGATATGGTATGGTGAGGAAGTAATTGCTTGTGCATCCCACGAGAAGGAAGTTTTTTATGTCGGAGATAATAATAGACTGGAGAAAATGATTCATGATGTTGAGGTAGAATGTTTTGCATAATCACCTGTATATGGTAGCATGCGGAGTAATGCAAAGACACCTTTGTACCCTTGGTGTACTAAGTATACATGCTTGTTTGGTAATATGTACTTGGTCAACTTAAAGGCAACTTATGGGTGGACCGATAGTAGTTTCACATTTTTACTTGAATTGTTATGTGATATATTTTCAGGGGATAATGTACTTCTAAATCGTATGTAGGAGGCCAAGAAAATCTTGTCTATAATGGGTATGGAGTATAAAAAGATACATGCTTGACTTAATGAGTATGTATTGTATAGAAAGGAGTATGAAGGACTAAGTGAGTGTCCAAAATGTAAAACATCCAGATACAAAGTGAAAAAAGATGCTAGCTACAGTGATAAGACAAGCAAAAGGTGACCTTTAAAGGTTTTATGGTATCTTTCAATTATACCGTTGTCTAAACGAATGTTTGCCAATGCGAAAGAAGTGAAAAAGTTGTGATGAAATTATGATGAGAGAATATGTAATGGAAAATACCTTCAGTTCCCAGCTGACTCTTCACAATAAAAGAAAATAGATAAAATGTTTTCGGGATTTGGCAAAGAGCCAAGAAACCTTTGCAGTGGGCTTTGCACAGATGGAACTAATCCTTATAGTAATCTTAGCAGTACACATAGTGCATGGCTGGTTCTGCTGGTGATTTACAACTTACCTTCTTGTTTGTGTATGAAACGTAAATATATGATGATTTCAGGACCAAAACAGCTAAGGAACAATATCGATGTCTACTTGACACCTTTGATAAATGACTTAAAGAAGTTGTGGGAGGATGGTGTAGATGTGTTTGATGCATATAAGCAAAAGTCCTTTAAGCTATGTGTAATGATTTTCCCCATGATTAATGACTTCCCTACATACGGGAAGTTGTCGGGGTATAGTATAAAGAGTCATAAAGCATGTTTGATATGTGAAGTAGGCACACACTTCCATCAACTTAAGTATGGAAGAAAAATGATCTACCTTAGTCATAGACAATTTCCTCCTCGGTTCCACCCGTACCATAAGCTAAAGAAGGCTTTTAATGGTTTGCTGGAGAATGGAATGGCTCTAAAGGCATTAGCTGGGGAAGAGATTTGTAGTTAGGTAGAAAGAATCAATGTCACTTTTTGTAAGAATCAGAGGACTATGGGTGAGAAGAACATATGGAAGAAGAGGTCAATTTTCTTTGATCTTCCATATTAGTGTAGTCTGGATGTAAGACATAGTATTGATGTGATGCATGTGGAGAAAAATGCGTGTGATAGCCTTGTTAGTAAACTTTTGCATATACTAGGGAAAACTAAAGATGGAATTAGTACGAGGCTAGACTTGGTTGAAATGGAAATAAGGGAACGACTACATCCACAAGTAAGAGATGATGGTAAGAGAGCGTATATGGAGCCAGCAGTGCACATATTGTCAAAATCTGAGAGAAGAAGTTTGTGTGGGTGTTTGCATAACATTAAGGTGCCATAAGGGCATTCTTCCAATATGAGCAGGCTTATGTCAATGGAAAATTTCAAGTTAGTAGGAATGAAGTCCCATGATTGCCACTTCTTAATGTAAAAACTATTACCACTAGCTATTAGAGGCATTATGAAAGATGATATGCAAAGCACGATAACAAGGTTGTGCAGTTTTTTTATGCTATTTGTAGAAAAGTTGTTGACATTGGAAAGTTAGACGAATTGGAAAATGAGGGTTATACTATTCTATTCCAACTAGAGATGCATTTTTCTCCTGCATTCATCAATATAATGGTACATTTAATAGTTCATTTGGTAAGGAAGATAAGACTATGTGGCCCAGTTTATGTAAGGTGGATGTACCCTTTTGACCGATACATGAAGAACTTGAAAGGGTATTCTGAAAATCCTTATCGACCTGAAGCCTCAATTATGAAAAGATATGTCGTTGAAGAGGCTATAGACTTTTGCAAAGAATATCTATCAAGGTCGAAGACCCAATCTTGTCATGAAAAGGGTACAAGTAAGGGAACACGAGGGCTCAAAGTAAAAAGTATGCATCGTAAAGAGGTGTTGCAAGAACATTTGTATATCTTGAATAATACAGAACAAGTTCAGCCATACTTATACGAACACAAAAAGAGTTTAAAGGAGATATATCTAAGAAAAAATGACATATAGATAGCTAATGAGGAAAACAAGACTTTCATAGAGTGGTTCAAGGAAAATGTATCGCATGAGACCAATGTGTTTAAGACAATCAAATGGTTAGCTTGAGGGCCTTCTTTTGAGATCATAACTTGGAGTGGTTTCAATATAAATGGATATTCTTTAGCTTAGGATAATAGAAGTATTATGCAAAATAGTGAGGTGATAGTGGTAGCCGAAGCAATGCAATTTTATAATTCAAAAGGTAAAAACCCCATATTAGCATCCATGGTCTATTATGAAGTTATTAAAGACATATGGGAGATAAGCTACACTAAGTTGAGAGTTCTTATATTCAAATGCAAGTAGGTTAACAATAATGCTGCTGAAATAGATTAATTTGGATTTACCTCAGTTGATCTTGAAAGAGTTGGTTATAAAGATGAGCTATTCATTCTAGCAAGCCAGGCAAAACAAGTATTTTTTATTGTTGATCCAGCAAATGAAAAATTTTCTATTGTACTCCAAAGTAAAAAAACAGAAGGATGGTGATCCAAGTTTGAATCTTGATGACACACCGCTTTTCACTTTAAATTTACCTATACGAACTGAAGTAGAATTGGTAGATGATGATGAATATGCAGTTATAATTGATCATTGTAAAGGAATTTGGGAAAACACATAAAGTAAGATTTTGAATTTTTTAAAGTATTCATTTAATTGCATTTTACTTATCATATCTTACCTTTATTTCTTAGTATGAACATGGCAAGTTCAGATTTAGGCGACTCAGGTCCTTCACTTATTAAGAAAAAGGTTATAGGAAGCACGAACCTGCAATCATTAGTCAAACGTCATAGGGAAGAAAAGGAGAGGGTGCACGTGGAATTTGATGCTGATTTGAATCCAATTGTCGGAGAGGGAGACATGTTATTAGCTATATTGGCTATTTGGCTTGAAGCAAAGTTGGCATTCTATACGGCTCTTGGGAACCTAGATCACCCTGGCCAAGTTAGAGGGGAGCCAAGGGGAGTTGGTCTCTCAAGATACTTTGGATGAGGTTTACAACCTTATGGACAAAGTGAACCGAGTAGAGAGTTTATGGCCAAGGTTCGAAAGGAAGCCCAAGTAGAGCTAGAGGTGCAAATGTGTCAATCACTTAGAGATGAGCTTAAAGAAGAGTTGTTGTATGAGCTATATGGTAAGATGAATTTGATGGTATTGTCTCACATTCAAGTTGGGATGTGTAACGAGGAACCTAGATCTCAGGTTTATAAATAGTTTCATTTAATATAACATTGAGTTTTTCCCTAAGTTAGTTTAATTAATTCTTTCATTTCTCTTACCCAGGAATCCTCACCTTTCCCAACACCAAAGACAATTACAATCCGCTAGAGATTAGACATGGTGACCTTGGTCCTTCACTATAGGCTGGAGAGCCTTCCTCTCTTTATTTGAATGTCTTGTACCTACGTGTTATTACCAATGTTGTTGTATACATGCATGTACCACCCACCATAATAAAAAAATTCAGGATGATCAACATAAGGTCAATGACATAAGTGTTTGACAGAGGAAGGAAGGTGTAGATGTCTTGTTCTCTGATGACGAGGTGGCCAAACTAGGTCAGGTAACAGGATCTTTCATCTTGTGGCCTCAACATCTTGTTCAAATGGTAACAACCCCTCCAATAGTAGGAAACACCTTACTGTTACTTGATTCTTGACAACCTACTTATAATGTTTACTTTATGTGTTACTAGGATCAAGATAAGCAACAAAATTTCTCTTATTGGCACAACTACAAAATATTCATAAAAAAATTAACAATGTCGACTTGCAGATGCCTTGTGGGATTGTGGGTCGTGCAATCTCATATAATTTTGGAATTGATAGCCAATATATTAGAGAGTTTTTATCTTTCAAGGAGATAGACATAGGATATGTCACATTTACAATCATGCAAGTTTATTTTTTTATTTTTAACTTTAATTAATGCACTGATATTTAGGAGTTTTAGGTTTCTACATTTACTAATTCATTTCTCATTTTATTTATGTGGTAGCTCCTTCTACAAAATGTGTATCTAAAGAGAGCTCGACACTTCATATGGCTTCTTATGTCCTAAAAATCTGTCAAGGCATAATAATATTAGGTTCGAAGATAGGATGAGCTATGTGGGATATACATTAGGACAGACTCAGCTGCATTGCTATCTAGCACCAATTGTTGAAAGGCAAGTAACTTAATTTTATATATTTATACATATTCAGTTTGCTAAGAAGTATTATGTTATCTAACCTCATTTTAATCTACATATGTGATTATAGTTATCATTGGAGTCTTTGTGTTGCTCGTCCCTTCATCAATGTCAACTTCTGGTTTGATTCATTGGGTCGTAAGCTAGACAGAGAGATAAAAATCATTTTTAACGCATAAGTTAATTTTTTTGTAAATTATTGATTTTTTATTTTACTCAAGTTTTTTAATCTTCTGTTTTTCATTTTAATTACAATGCATTGAAGACATATTATATAATGGGTGGGAAGCTCAAAGGTAAAAGTGGTCCGACGAAGTGTTGCTAGCCAAAAGT
This sequence comes from Inga leiocalycina, assembly GCA_963242795.1. Taxonomy (NCBI): domain Eukaryota; kingdom Viridiplantae; phylum Streptophyta; class Magnoliopsida; order Fabales; family Fabaceae; genus Inga; species Inga leiocalycina. The sequence goes on along the minus strand of OY725326.1, from coordinate 64,228,270 downwards.
AAGTTGTTTAAATTCAAGTCCTTTGATTGACAATTGCTTTACATATGCCATTATTCTTTTTTACCTTTTCCTTATAGTGGCCTCAGCAATTAGGGAAAACTGAGTGTGGCTACTATGTTTTACCATATATGTATAACATCATTTTTAGAGGTCTTACTACCAATTTTGAATAGGTGATCATTTCTTGATTCTTAACTAAATGTCATTTTTGTTCTTGTAATTGAATTGTTAGTTATTTCATTTAATTGATTGATTTATATTAACTTATTCTCCAATTTTCAAATAGATTTGCGGTAATTAGGACGCCTATACAATCGATGACATTAATTTGATTTGAGACCTTTTGTCAAGATATCTTCTACAACACATAGAGGATGATATCTAGAGGTTTCTTACATAGTGCAGTGGTATATTATGTTGCCATACTCAAATACTTTGTCTCCTTTTAGTTTCTTAGTTCTTGATTATATTGAGTATTACGAATTTATTAGAGAAGACTTTGGAAAATGATGATGAAGCATTAAAGATTAAAGGATGTATATGTTTTACATTGCTACTATAGTCAATTTGATGCAGGGGTTGCCCTATTTATTATGAAACCCTCATGATAGTGCTCTTGTTAAATCACAATGTTGTCCCTATTTATTTATGTGTGAATTACGAATCCCTTATGACATTTATATGATGAATTTCTTAGCAAGAGTGTTTTTATGGTTTTAGCTATCTATTTCTTGTTTTGTAAGGAACACGGTATTTTTTATTTGAGTGTTTTCCAAATTCAAAATATAAATGTCTGGAAATTGGTAGTTTTTCAATGTTAAGGGGGAGAAAATGAAATAATATTTCGTTTAAAAGAGGGGTTACAATGATTGTTTTTGTAAACACAGTCTTTGTAAGTCTCTAACAACGACCATTTTAAAACGGTTGTCTATTTTAAAACTTTCCACGACACTCACATGCACGTCCCCTTGAAAATGGTCATCTAAAGGGTATAAAAATGAACGTGAAAAATGCCTTCTGTAATAGTGATATATACACATATGCAGTTATGTTCACATATTTGTATCCCACCTTCATTTATGGAAAGTTGTAATCTAATATAAATTTTGTTGCCAGTGCATAGACCTGGATTTATCAGTGGAGGCCCATTGACTTGTCAATGTAGGCACATGCAGTTGTCAGTGGAGCTACTATTATGATCATATTGGAAAATGATATTTTATGTGCATATATTTTTAGATTACCTTTGTTGTTTGGTATTCAATATTAATTAGGTGGTCATATTATATGACTTTTCATTGGTGGCTCTTGAATTTGTCACTGGAATGACATTGAGTTGTCAATGTAGACCCATTAACTTGTCAGTGGAAGGTAGTAGACTTGTCAAGGGAGGCCCAATGACTTGTCAATAGAGGCTCCTTGACTTGGCAATAGAGACCCTATGACTTATCAAGGGTGGCCTAATACTTGTCAATGGAGGCTCCTTGACTTGTCAATAAAGGCCCTATGACTTGTTAATAAATGCCCTTAGAGTTATTAGTGGAGGCTCCTCCACTTGTCAATGGACACCCATTGACAACTCCATTCAGGCTTAATGACTTCTCACTAGAGGCTCCTTGACTTGTCTATGGAGGGTCATCTGCTTGGTAAAGCAAGATCCTCCTACTCTCACTGGACAATGTGCAAAGAAGAGCATCATTTGTGAATTCCATAACTTTAGCACTAATGTTAACTCATGAAAATGACTATGTAATTCATAATTACAACAAGTTGAACAAAACCAAAACATCACATCTATACAATATCACTGCTCCTGATCATTACAAAAAAGTTAACATATTTACAATGAGTGTGCACTCGAACATTTACAATGAGTATGCACATGGCCATCACTTTATCCCAACCTTTTGAGAAATTATCAAAACTGTGTTAGTGCAAGAGTTTCACCCAAGAGGGGGGTGAATTAGGTGATATCAGAATTTCATTGCGTATATAAAAATTGACTGGAAAATATACAGTTAAGAATAAAGATAATATCTTTAAAGTGTACACCAGGAGTTATACTGGTTCGATCACAACCACTTTGACCTACATCCAGTCCTCAGAGCTTTTCTGAGAGTTTCACTATATCTTCCAAGATTCAGTGGGTTCTTGGCACCTCAGTACAGCAAGTTCATTCACCTGGATACTCACTCCCCCTTACACGTTGTAATCAAATCCCAAACTCAAGGTTCCACAACCTTAAGTTGTCTCAATAATGAATATTGAGTTTTGTAATGAAAATCTCTCTTACAGAGTAAATGCATAAACATTGAAGTACAAAGAGTGTAATATGCCAAAAAGTGATTAAGGGCTAATGACTTCAAAAGTGGATGCAATTATTGTTGAATAAACACTTTTAGAGAATGTGTAATGGGAATTTGGATATTTTAATGATTCCAATGGATTCCTTGTGAAAATTTATGTGGGAATGATGTTTGGTATGAAAATGGAACCATTGGAAGTAAATATGCAAAATCTGAAATTCTGTCCAGTGAAACTCTATTCTGGTCAGTCTTCTCGTGTGGATGTTTTGATTAGGCAAATGATGTCATAAAATTATGAAACTTTCCAGTATTAAATTTTACCTCCCAAGCTTCAAAATGGACATATAATTTGTGCCATTTCGTTTTGGGAAATGGGAGATATTACTGTCCAAAGTTTGAGGTCGAAAATGGACTCTGTTTTGGGGCAATGATGAAATTTGTGTAATTCTGAAATTTTGTGGTGATTTATGGTAATGGCTCATATTTTTCCTATAAAGAGGACTTAAATATATTTCATTTGGCTTTGGGATCACCTCATTTTGATTTTTCTAGAATTAGTTATGATTTTTCAAAGTTAGGGCAGAAAATATGCCAGAATTTCTGAAAAATCCGAAAATGGGAAATTAAAAATTATGACATCATCATATTGTAAGATGACATCAACATGGAATTAAAAGCAATTCCACCATCTTCATCAGCCATTCCCGACCCCATTTCAGAAGAAAAAGACGTGAGAGAGAGCTTGGAGAAAAGAGAGAAAAAGAGGAAGAAATCTCGCAAGGTAAGCCGATTTCTCCTACGATCTATCTCCTAACGCGTATAACTCCGACTCTAAGCTACTCCTCTTTATTCTTTAAGGTTGTGAAGCTCAAAATTTGGTGTTTCAAAGAGGCTAGGGTTCAGCCAAATTTGGGAAAAGCTAGTGGGAGCTTGAGGTAACTTCCAAACTTTCGTATATTGCTTATTCTGGCTGCTGTAGGCAATTTAATCGGTGAAATTTCACCAGATTGCCATTGGTTTTAAATTTTGGAAATTGAGTTTCCTAAGGGTTATGCTGCCCAATTTTGGTTCAAATGGTAGTTATAACCTAATGTGATAGTGAATAAAGTGGTTAGGTGTAGAAAGGAACGCATTTACGGAGCCGAAATCGTAAAACCCCGATTTTCTCTGGAGAGCTCATAAATTTCGGCCAGCTCTAGAAATGAGTCTTAGAGTTGGATTTTCAATGATTTGATGGTTCCATTGAGTTCAGGAGTGAAAATTAGGTGGGGTTACAGTGGGTCACTTTTTCGGAAAAGGCCGAAAAAGCATAATTACGAAAACGCCCCTGAAACCCTCGAAGTAGGGCTGCCAAGGGTAAATTTGTAATTTTACATTGAATTTGATAATTCCGAGTCCGGAAATGGATTCCTTGGGCGGAAATAGGTTAGGATAGCCCATATTAGAATTTTGGGAAAAGTGCAACCGGACCGGGTACGGCGGGCCTGAGCCGGGTCCCCGGGGGCATTTTTGTAAATTTTCATTATAGACTCATATAACCCCAAGTAACACTATGGAAGTGTCTACATGGTGCATTTGGAATTGTAGGATTCAATATTTGCCGCCCTCGGGAGCCAACTGCGCCGAAGAACGTCAGGAAAGGACAAGGTAGTGACTCTCTCTCTTATACTTTGTGTAATGCACTGTATGTGTGTTGTATCACTATTTTATGATGATTTCTGATGCTGCTGCGGTTACAGCTAGTGATAGCTGTCGTTATTGTGATTACAGCGTAAGCTGTCGTGATGTTGATTACTGATTACAGCGTAAGCTGTCGTGATGGTGATTACAGTGAAAGCTGTCGTATTGTGTATACAGCCGTGAGTGCTGTCGTTTGTGGTGAAAACCATGTATCTGTGAATTGCTACTGCTGTTGCTGTTTGTGATTTATGCATATGCTTTGTGTTTATGCATTGTGTGAGTGGTTTGTTACTACTGAGATTCTCTCGAATCTCATTCTTTCCTATGACTAACATTTCAGACAGGGCGTGTGGCTCAAAGGAGAAGCGGCCAACCCGGAGCAATTAGGACCCTTGGGGGTATATAGTTAAATTGGAAACGTTGGTTATGTATTTTGAACTCGGGATTACTGTATATTCTGAATCAGGAATACTACATTCGATTTTGGTTGTGTGATCCCCTAGTGTATACTTATAAACCTTCAGGTTTTTATGCATAGAACCCGGGAGTTGCCGGGGATGCGGTTATACACTCTGATATGATTGAATGTATATTAACTGCACAGGTAATTATATTCGAATATTGAAATTGAGACCTGGATGGGAAAAAGAGTTTAGAAAGTTTTGTAAAAATTTTACTGTGAGACAGAAAGTTTAAAATGAGGTTAAAGCATCCAATAGTCTCTAATCCGATTTAAATATGTGTTATCGAATTATAATTACGTGTTTAAAGTCAGGGGGTTACAAAGAGTGAGTATAAGAAAACAGAGCACAAAGAGTATATTGGTCGATGTGTGATTGCTTGTTCTCAGTTGTTCTATTTTGTTCTTTGATTGCTCCATATATATAGATGATTTGTGGTGTCCGTTGAAAGCATTTCAAATATGTCTGTTAGAGTCGTGCAGCAACGGTTGACTATTCTACTAATTTAAAAACTATCCGTTTGCGGTAGGTAGTGGTAGGTGAGATCTCGAATGTTTTATTTGACTTTTCTCTTATGTCGTGATTTCTTCATTGTTTCTCTGTAAACATACTTAGAATACTAGTGGAATGAAGAGTTAATCATATAGATAACAAACAAATAAACATACGATTAAAAACATGATTTCTGGACTGCCTTACTCGAGTAGTTACTTGAGTGATCATGCTCATTACTCGAGTAGTCCCTCGAGTAAACTTATCAAAAATATAACAAAGAGTAATTCAACATTTTCATAAAATATTACTTGGGTAAGACATGGAGTAAGATATATCACAAACCTTAGAAATACCTGATTACTCGAGTACTTACTCGAGTAAGCATGTCTTTTCTTCATAGGTTACTTGAGTGATCATTCGAGTAAATTGATAATAAGGTTGCAAATTACTCGATTACTCCCTCAAGTAACAACATCAAATTCTTGGCCGAGAGTACCTGTGCTTGGCTTACCTGATTACTCGAGTAATCCCTTGAGTAATACTTCAAATAACTCTGCAGATTACAGGAGTGGTACCTTGAGTAAAAATTTTTTGCAAATGGTTACTTGAGTAAAGTGTATCAATTTTTGGCCGAGAGCTACTGGAACATATATGTTCTGGTTACTCGAGTAATGCCTTTTCTCTTATCTTTACTCCAGTGGTTACTCGAGTAATGGTCCATATAACTTTGCAGATTACTCGAGTAACTCCTTCCAAAATTTTTACAGTGCCCTTCTGAACATTTTCTCCGACATTACTTGAGTGCTCACTTGAGTAACAGAGTTCATTACTCGAGTGGGTACTCGAGTAAACCTTTAAGAAATCTGCCAGTGATGTTTTTCCTATGCTCTGTCTCTTAGATATTCTTCATTACTCCAGTGCCAACTTCAAGTAAAACTTTTGTCTGTAATTTAGTTACTTTGTTCAAATTCCACTAGTACAAAAAACAACTTTTAGACCGGTTAATTTAGACCGGTTATAGCGGATAGGGTCTAAAAAGTATCAGCGGTGGCAATTTTGTAATTATAAAAAACTTGTGAGACCGGTTCCCCTAATATAAGGTCTAAAATATATTATTTAGATCGGTTTTCTTAAGAACCGGTCTAAAAAGATAAAAATAACTAAAAAAAAAATATATGCGATACATTTTCTAGACCGGTTCTATCATAACAGGTCTAATATATTTTTCTGCATTAAAAAAATAAAATATCTATTACTTTTTAGACCGGTTGTCCCTCAAAACCGGTCTAAAATACCAAACTTTTTAGACCCGTTGTTATTAATAACCGGTCTAAAAAGTTAAACAGTAAAAAAATAAAATATTTCTTACTTTTAAGACCGGTTATTTGGGACAACCGGTCTAAAATATTACCTTTTTTAGACCGGTTGTTGTCTGAAACCGGTCTAAAAGGATCCGCCATATGCATTTTCAGAGTTCTCCATTCCATTCCACGCGCCCAATTCTCGCCGTCTAAAATCTCAATCCTCTCTTCTTCGCGCGAAGCCACCCACCGCGATGTCTTCGCTCCGTCATCTCAGTCTTCAGTAGCTTGATGACGTCCAGATCTGGTGAGCTCGACGGCGAGCGTTCTTCCTCCTTGGTCCAGATCTGGTGAGCTCGACGGCGAGCGTTCTTCCTCCTTGGCCCAGATCTGGTGACCTCGACGGCGAGCGTTCTTCCTCCTTGGCCCAGATCTGGTGAGCTCGACGGCGAGCGTTCTTCCTCCTTGGCCCAGATCTGGTGAGCTCGACGGTGAGCGTTCTTCCTCCTTGGCTCAGATCTGGTGAGCGTTGCTTCAAATATTTGGACCCAACAAGCTAGAATACGAGTTCAAAGGGCTAAATTCCTCAGAAACCAGAAGTTCTGTTCATTTGAGATTTAATTTATGGCCAAAGAAGTATGAGAAGCTTTGATGGAGAGATATTTAGTGTGGGGTGTTTGGGGGCATGCAGAAACGAGGAATTGTGTACAAGGACGGTTAAAACGACAGAGACCACGTGAGAAAGAAGCCGGAGATACACTAGTAAACCATAAAGAGCTTCAGCATATCAATGGAGAAGTGACTAGTGGATGATCAAATGCTTACCCAACCCCAATGAATTCTCTAGCTATATCTTGCTTTTTCTTTTCTTTTTATGGGTTTGCTTTCAAGGTGCGTTTTCTTTTTCTGAACTTTTACCTTTTCCAAATATGGATTTCTTAATTGGGGAACCAAGTATTTTTAATGTCAGAAACAACAGGTTAGCTTGAAGAACTCAAGTAGATAGAGAAGAATACAGAGAAAATATAATAATTGAAAACTTGGTTGGTTAGGAGAGGAATCTAACTAAGGTTGGGTGTTGCAGTCTTCTTGTCATGCAAATAGAAGAAGGGGCACCACCATAGACACACGATGAGGTGTTGATGTGCTGTCGTATTCACCAAAGCTTCTTTTCTAAGCTGAATTTGATATTTTTTAGATCCATCCCCATTTCTTTTTTTCCCTCTTCACTGCTGGTTGCTATTTACTAAATGCACTTTGCTGATTTGTGTTGTTGGTAATTTTCTCAGGAAAGCAAAATACTCAAGTTTCTTGGGTCTATGTGGAACCCCCTCTCATGGGTCATGGAGGCTGCAGCTATAATGGCAATTGCCCTTGCAAATGGTGATGGGAGGCCTCCAGATTGGCAAGACTTTGTGGGCATTATCGCCTTGTTGGTGATCAACTACACCATCAATTACATTGAAGAAAATAAAGCTAAAAATGCTACTACAGCTCTCATGGTGCGCCTTTCTCCAAAAACAAAGGTAATTAATGAGATAAAATTTCTGCTTAGTTGCTTAGAAATGTGTTATTGAACTTTCTGAAAAATTGCCAAAAAATGCCTATTTTGATCACTCATAATATTTTGGCACCTTCAGGTCCTCAGAGATGGCAAGTGGAGCAAGGAAGAGGCTGCAATTCTGGTGCTAGGGGACATTATAAGCATCAAGCTAGGTGATATCATTCCCGCAGATGCTCGTCTTCTTGCAGGTGATCCTTTGAAGGTAGATCAATCTGCCCTTAATGCGGAATTTTCCCCCGTGACCAAGAATCCTGGAGATGGAGTTTTCTCAGCATCCAATTGTAAAAATTTTTTTTTTTTAAAATGCAACTTTTTAGACCGGTTGTAATTACAACCGGTCTTAAAAGTACTTTATAGACTGGTTCTAATTACAACCGGTCTAAAAAGTCCATTTTCTCAGCATCCACTTGTAAAAATTTTTTTTTTTTTAAAATGCAACTTTTTAGACCGGTTGTAATTACAACCGGTCTTAAAAGTACTTTTTAGACCGGTTGTAATTACAACCGGTCTAAAAAGTCCATTTTTTAGACCGGATATATAGTCACATAAGGTCTAAAATGTCACACTTTTTAGACCGGTTCCCAAAAAAACCGGTCTAAAAATTGACTTTTTAGACCTCATTTTTAGGAACCGGTCTAAAAAGTGATTTTTTAGGACCGGTTATACAACCGGTCTAAAAAGTATCAGACTTTTAAGACCGGCTGTATCTAGACCTGTTTCAAAACCGGTCTAAAAAGTGATTTTCACCCGGTCTAAAAAGTGATTTTTGTACTAGTGTTCTTTACTTTGTTATCAAATCCAATCTTTGTTATCTTCAAAACACATGGGATCTAACATTCTCCCCCTTTTTGATGATGACAATACTTGGTGATTTTGAACAAATTTTTGAAATTGAGTTTTCAAACATATGCTTCTTAAATACTTTTCATATAAAGTTTTTTGTTCAATTTAAACTTGAAAACTCTTTTGAAATAGCTTTATAAAGATCTTTTCAAAGTTTTTGTTCTTATTTACTTGTTTACATTGCATACACAATAAAAAAACTCATTAGTCTCATAATGCAGTATAACTTGAATGTCATAAAGAAGAAAAATTGCATAAAGAAGAATTCATTACATAATCAAACTTAGAATTCAAAGTTAAAAGCTCCCTGAAGCCCTGTACACCCATATTCCCAGTACATTAACTCAGCCATTGATCACAAAATCACTCAGGCTCTTCTCCCCCTTTTTGTCTTTATCACAAGGGTGGTATCAATCATGATGAGGAGTAAATGGCTTAGCAGCTGAGATAGGAGTGATAGGAAATGCCAAAGATTCATGTGAACCATCTGAACTGGAAGAATATGAAGATGATAGTTCAGGTTCAGGAAGTTTCACTGGAGGTCCTCTAGAGGATTCACTAGAGGTGATGGGTAAGGAATCAAAGAAGTAATTTCTACTTCCTCTATAGCAACAAGTAAAGACACAAGCACCTCCTCAGTGCATGTAGGTGAGGCAATAGGAGTAGGTATTGACTCATGCTGAAATGGCTGAGCTGGATCATCAGTAGTGATATGGATTGGCTCAGATGTCTCTGGGTCAAGCATAGAGAACAGAAGATTACTGGGTCCAAGCTCAGAGGGTTTATACTCAGTAGGTATAGGATCAGGAGGACTAGGCTTGGAAGGTCTAGGTTTAGAGACTGGTACTGGCTTAAGAGTAATAGAAGGACCAGGAATAAGGGAGCCATATGCCATAGCATCAAGTCTGGTAATAATTGATCTCAGAAGCTCACCTTGGGCACATTGCTCTGCTAACATCTCTTTATGCCTCTTGTCCATTCTCTCCACAAGTTGTCTTGTCTTCTCATTCATATGGGTTACCAACTCCGCATTCATATTGGCAATGTCAATATAGAAATCCTTCAGGATGTTCTCCATGAATGTTTGCATTGTGGCACCAAAGAAAGAAGGAGAGGATGTGTTAGCTGAAGTAGAAGACTGTGTGTCATCTATTAGGCTAGTTGCAGTTTCAGTCTTCTTCTTCTTCTTCTTCTTGGGACTTGCTTCAAGAGGAGTCTTTAGAGGAATATCAATGTTCAGCTTTCCAATATGATTTCGCCCCACTGGACATAACCTTTCAATTGACTCCTTACTCTCTAAATACCATATCTTGTTCTTCTTCAATAATAGAGATATAAGCTGAGGATAAGGCATTGGAGTAGTAGTTTTCCCTTCAAACCTATATCTCTTGATCTCAGTAAAAATATATTCTCCCAAGTCCTTTTGTTCTTTGAGGAGTAATGAGGCAAATTTTTTGAAGTCCCTCTCAATGAAATGAGTGAAATTGTTGGCTTTATTGACTATGGCTCTCGAATAGATATACCATAGAACACGATGAAAATCACACATATCACTCAGATTGAAATTGAGGGGTCCTACTATCTCACCAGGTCTTAGAATAGAAAACAATTGGTTTGAATCATAATTAGGATAATCATCATTAGGAGAGTCCTCTATTCCTAACCAGGTATGTTGGAAATTATGTCCTAAGGGCCAATCATTGTACTTTGAACATTATTATTTTAATGAAATTTCTCCATTTTGTTATCATATTATTTGCATGTTAACTGTGATAATTGTATTCTTGGATAATTCATGAAGATTGTCCTAAAATGTCCCTGGTCGGTCATCTACGCGGGAGCAGAGATGAAACAAGACCAGTATAACTTTGATAAGATATGGAGATACGAATCAAAGTCTTAGGTACTTGAAAGAGTACAAGGTGCTGGACTGACCCACTATGAGAAAGCTATATGGATCAAGTCATAAGTTTTTCTCATGTATAACCATGTCATAATGCCCTTAGACCTGAGGTCATCATGGATTCCTACATGAGAGTTGCTAAGTTTTGAACTAGTCAAAAGTCACTTTTGACCGAGTGATGATAAAGGCTATGATCGGGCATGTTGGTTTTTCATGTAGAGGAATATGAATGATCAAGATGGAATTTGTCCCTCACATTAGTAGAGAGATATTACTGGGCCCCTCTATGAGTGAGTCTAAGAAATGTATGGCCATACTATAATGAAAAGGAGTTTCCATTTCTATTGTCAGACTACTCAAAAATTGAGAAAGTAATGGTCAGGAACAAGAGGATGACATTATCCATGCCTTATCCTTGATCGATATAACGTGTGACAAAAGGGACATGACATGGTTGTATGACATGTTGCATCGTATAATGATCCTCATATGATTTGGGTAGTCGTATTGTCTTGCTAGAGGCCGCTTGTGACTTTTGGGTTAGTATAGTTAATGGCCCATTGCCAACTTCATATGGGCTAACAAGGTCGCACACAAGAATGGCCCAACACGAGATTATGTTTAATTAAGGGTAGACGAATTTTATATATATATATAATATGAAATTCGTTAATAATATTATATAGATATATATTTTCGAAATACATATCTTAGATATATTATATATATATATATATATTATATGATATTATTATATTGTGTTAGTTCTAAATTTAATTTATTAAGATATATTAAATTTAATAACTAACATGATAGAGATATAGTATCTCATATTTAATTTATGAAGATAAATTAAATCTAATGGCTCTTTATTTGGATTAAATAAATAGATTAAATTAAAGCTATTGGATAGATTTAATTTAAACTGAATTTATTTAATTAGCTCATCAAGATAATTAATTGTTGATTAATTTCGAAATTAATGATGATTAATTTTGAAATTTGAATATAGCCATCATAGGTTATAATAGAATGGAAGTTTAATAGACAACCAGGGCATATAGGAATCAAGATAAGGACTTAGGTCGAACTTCAATACCTCTTGAAGAACCTTGTAGTCAATGTAGTACATCTTGCACATAGTTCTTCTTGGAAAATGACTCAAGTACTTCTGAGATTCGTTCAACTTTTTCACATTGAATCCATTTAGAGGAAATGTGTTTTCCTCTTCCCTGACCTCTTCTCGCTTCTTGGATGATTGCCCTTTCTTTGCTTCCTTAGACTGGAAGGCTTGTTCTAAATTTATTAACACAATATTATTTGTAACCCCCTGCCTTTAAACATGTAATTATAATTCGATAATGCATAATTAACTTGGATTAGAGACTATCGGATGCTTTAATCTCATTTTAACTACCTACCTTACAGTAGGGTTTTCACAAAAATATTTCAAAACCTTTTTCCTATCCCGGTCTCAGTTCCAATGTTCGGATATAATTACTTGTGCAGTTAATATACATTCATTCATATCAGAGTGTATAACTAAATCCTCGGCAACTCCCGGGTTCTATACATATATAATCTAAGGGTTAACAAGTTTCCACTAAGGGATTACACAACCAAAAATCGAATCTAGAATTCGCATCTCAAAATATACAGTAATCCTAAATACAAAATGGATAACCAACATTCCTAAAAATCAACTATACCCCTAAGGGTCCTAATTGCTCCGGGTTGGCCTCTTCTCTTTTGAGCCACACGCCTTGTCTGAAATGTTAGTCATAGGAAAGAATGATATTCAAGAGAATCCCAGTAGTAACAAATCACTTACACAATGCATAAACACAAAGCATGTATACAAATCACAACCAGCAATAGCAGCAGCAACTCAAAGATGCATGGTTTTCACCACAAATGACAGCACTCACGGTTGTATACACAATACGACAGCTCTCACTGTAATCACCATCACGACAGCTTGCGCTGTAAACGATATCTTTCACCAGCTATAACCGCAGCAGTATCAAAGATCATCACAAAACAGTGATAACACACACATACAAAGCATTACACATAGTATAAGAGAGAGAGTAACTACCTGATCCTTTCCCGACGTTCCTTGGCATTGCGGGCTCACGAGGATGGCAAATATCAAATCCTGTAAACCAAGTTAGGGACAACCCGTCAATCTCTTTCCCAAGTTCTTATTTCTATAATACTTTAATTTGGTTATCATTTGAACTCTTTAGGTGTCTATTTTAGGTCTACACATATGCCTAAAGGGTTAGGAGAAACTACCCCCTCCTTCTTGGAAGAATTTCTGAATTTTGGACTGGCTCACTAAAGGTAAAGGAGCCTCGCTCGAGTGACACCCCCATTAGCACTTGAGCACCAGCGAGTGAACCTCAGAAAGTGTTTTCCCGAGAGCAAACCATGTTTATATCATACACTCTCACTCGAGCACAAGAGGCTGTACTTGAGCAATGACCTCAGGTGCGCTCGAGCACCAGGAAGTGAGACCTAACGAGTGACTGCCTGAGAGTAACCATAAACTCCCAAGTCTTAAACTTACTCCCTCCCTCGAGCATGCCCATGCTCACTCGAGCAGGATCATATCTCACTCGCAAGTCAGGAAGTGTGCTCGTGGTTTCTACCTGAAGTCCTTCCCAAAATACCCATAATTTCACATCGTGCTCGAGTGAGTTCCTCCCTTACTCGAGTGATGTCTATCAGATGCCAAATCGCAGCAACTGATATAATTTTCTAGAATTGACCAATTGACTACCAATGGTCCTAAAACTTATACCAATACTCATTCTCATCCAAAACTTCACAATAAACCTATTAGTAACCCAAAACAACCAAACTTCCACTCAAACAACACAATCTCAACTCTAGACCACAATTTACCAAAACCACAATTTGTTAAACTTCCTCATTCAACTTCAAATCAATTCCAACCAACCCAAAATATCACAACCTACCAATTGAACAGTGACACTATATCCAAATCCTATATTCTACTTTACATCATATTTAGGGTACAATTTCAAAACATATAAAACTTAACCAAAAGTCATGACAAATATACCAAAAGGTCACCATTGCTTACCTTCTCACCTTGCCAAGATCAAACCCTTGATTCCTCAACTTCTCAAATTTCACAATCCTTCAAATAACACCAATGAAAATTCTGAAACCATAGAAGTCAAGCTCTCAACCTCTTGGACAACTTTATTGAAGATAAGATGAGCATTTGAAGTCAAATACTTACCTAGAATTCAATCCCTTCCTTTCTATTTCTTGCCTAAATCAGCAAAAATGGAGAAAATAGAGAGAGAAAGTGAGATATTGATGAAGATATTCTCATTTCCCATTTCCCATGCACTTAACCGACTTGAGAGGGAGAGAGGATGAGTTTGAAAACTTTGACCTCATCCATGGTCTATTTCTTGACACTTGGCATTATCTTATGCTTTCTTCAATGATTTCATATAAACTTGCATGCATAGGATTCCACCTCTTGTTCTTTCAATCCTAGCCATTGATCTTGGTTACTAAAGAATTTTGTCTTCGGTAACTGACCAATCGGTCGGTAAATTTACAATTTTGCCCCTGATTGTCACAATGCTTAATAAACCATCACTAAGCACCTTTATATCACATTGCACAATATATTCCTCAAATGTGCTTAATTAACATTAATTACATCACTTTGAAGTTATTAATCCTTGATTACTATCCAGGATATTACATTATTATATTGTGTTAGTTCTAAATTTAATTTATTAAGATATATTAAATTTAATGACTAACATGATAGAGATATAGTATCTCAGATTTAATTTATAAAGATAAATTAAATCTAATGGCTCTTTATTTGGATTAAATAAATAGGTTAAATTAAAACTGTTAGACAAATTTAATTTAAACTGAATTTATTTAATTAGCTCATCAAGATAATTATTTGATGATTAATTTTGAAATTTGAATATAGCCATCATAGGTTATAATAGAATGGAAGTTTAATAGACAACCAGGGCATATAGGAATCAAGATAAGGACTTAGGTCGAACTTCAATACCTCTTGAAGAACCTTTAGTCAATGTAGTACATCTTGCACATAGTTCTTCTTGTAAAATGACTCAAGTACTTCTGAGATTCGTTCAACTTTTTCACATTGAATCCATTTAGAGGAAATGTGTTTTCCTCTTCCCTGACCTCTTCTCGCTTCTTGGATGATTTCCCTTTCTTTGCTTCCTTAGATTGGAAGGCTTGTTTAAGCATCCCTACCACGACTTTGGTGAGGTTCTTATCAAGCTTGGGCTTTTTAAGAGGTTTTAGAGAGAACGTAGGTGTGTTGGATGAGTCAGAAGGAGGAGGGGATGGTGCCTTTGTTCCTTTGCCTCTTCCAGTGGATATGCTCTTCCTTGATTGAGCTCTTGTGGCAATGGGTTTATTAATCACAACCACTTTTACCTTTGGTTTGGTTTGTGGTTTAGCTTGGACTTTAGGTTTAGGAGAAAGCTTTCGTTTCTTGGTAGGTGGAGATGAAAGAGAATCAGAGGGTTGATATGGTTCAGAGGACTCATAATGAGTGCTAAGATTGGAGATTTTGTCCACACCATTATGATTTGAGAAAGGAAAGATTTTCTGGAAAACAGGGTCTGAAGTCATGAGAGTAGGGCACAGGAATCTGAGCAATCTAGGAGGTTTTAGTAAGTAAGAATCAATCGGTTTTGACAGAAATGAGAAGAGAAAATGATTGTGAAAAATTTTTGTGAGAGCACTAGGAGAATCACTCGAGGAGATTTTGTGAAGAATGGCCGAGTAGCGACTGAAATAGCCCTAAATCCCGACATTACTCGAGGGCTTACTAGAGTGATCATCAGTTTTACTCTAGTAGTTACTCGAGTAATCATACCAGAAATTTTAAAATATAGTAAACTCAAGTGCATACCTGGCATGAATAATATTGTATTACCCATGTATATTCACTCGATCATTTGATGGCTTTTTAGGACAAATTTGAGCTAAAACATAGCAAATTTGTGATCTGCAACCAGAGTTACTCGAGGCCTTACTCGAGTAAGCTTGAACATTACTCAAGGCCTCCCTCGGGTAATATGTTTCTTCACCTTCTAACTGTTTATTTCCAACCGTTGTGCCATTTCTTTTGAATTCATTTTGAATTAATGCTCCACTGTTATAATTTTCAAGTCATTACTCGAGTGGATACTCGAGTAATCCATTCAATTACTTCAAGGTGTCACTCTAGTAATGGTGGTTACTTGAAGTTGTCCCTCTAGTAATATTGATCTCTGTTAACCTCTGTTTTACATACCTCAAAACAGAATATCAAGATCCTGCAAAACAAATTGCTAGAAACTCTGATGCTTAAGTTAGTAATCATCAAAACATCAATAAATAATATTTTCTAACATTTTGTAAGTACTAAATAACTTACAATTCATTGGGATTTACTATTCCTAATTATCTTCTAATGTATAAGAATTGATCTTTTGCAAGAGGTTTTGTGAAGATATCAGCTAGTTGAAGATGAGTTGGAATGAATATCACTTTGACTTCTTTCTTTTGGACATGATCTCTTATGAAATGATGTCTAACATAAATATGCTTGGTTCTGGAATGTTGAACAGGATTCTTTGCCAAGCTTATCATGCTGGTGTTGTCACAGTATATTGGTATTTCTTTTAAATAAATACCAAGATCCTGTAGTTGTTATTTCAGATATAATACTTGTGCATAACAACTCGATGCTGCAACATACTCAGCTTTTATTGACAAAAAAGACACTGTATTTTGTTTCTTGCTGAACCATGATACAAGTAAACATCCAAGAAATTGGCCTTATCCACTAGTACTCTTTATGTCTGTCTTATGTCCTCTATGATCAGAATCTGAGTATGTAACTAGATATTCACTTCTTCCTTTAGGATACCAAAAACCTAATTCTGAAGATACGTTTGACAGTTTTAGCATGTGACTCCTTTGGTATAGATTGATATCTTGCACATATATCCACATTGAATTGAATGTTAGGTCTGCTTGTAGTAAGATAGAGTAATAATCCAATTATTCCTCTATTTTATGATATTGTAATCTTTTCCTTTGACATCCGCATCAAGTAATGTGGTTGAACTCATGGGCATGTCCATTCCATTTTCCTCATTCATTCCATACTTCTTCAATAGCTCTTTCACATACTTCGTTTAAGATATGAAAATTCCATTCTTTCTTTGTTTGATTTGAAAATCAAGAAAGAAATTCAATTCTCCCATCATTGACTCTCCCTGTATTATCTCAGAAAATTCCTTAAATAAGGTTTTGTTAGTAGCACCAAAAATTTTATCATCAATATAAATTTGCAGGATTAAAATGTCTTCTTATTTTCATTTTGTAAAAAGTATTGTATCAACCTTTCCTTATACAAAACCTTAATCAATGAGAAATTTACTGAGCCTTTCATACTATGCTTTAGGAACTTGTTTTAAACCTTATAAAGCTTTTCTTAGTTTAAAAACATGATCTAGTTTGGTTACATCTTCAAAACCTGGGGGTTGATCTACATACACTTCTTCCATGATGTAGCCATTTAGAAATGCACTCTTTACATCCATTTGATAGAGTTTGAATCCCTTGATACATGCAAAGGCTAAGAGTACTCGTATAACTTCCAATCTAGCTATTGGAGCATACGTTTCCTTATAATCAATTCCTTCTTCTTGATTATAGCCTTTGGCCACCAATCTTGCCTTGTTTTTGATAATGATTATAGATTCATCAAGTTTGTTCTTGAATACCCATTTAGTGCCAATGATCGGATGATTCTTAGGTCGGGGTACCAATTCCCAAACTTGATTTCTTTCAAATTGGTTTAGTTCTTCTTGTATTGCTATAACCTAATCCTTGTCTAATAGAGCTTCATCAATGTTAGAAGGTTCAATCTTAGAAATAAAAGCAGAAAAGCTAACTTTATTGAAAATTATATTTCTAGTGTTGACTCCTTCATTCACATCTCCTATGACTTGATCTAGGGGATGACTTTTGTTGTATTTCCAAGCTTTAAGCTGTCCTAGTTACTAATCTTCTTCCTTGGATTTATCAACTTCTAGAATAAGAGTTTTAGAAATAGATTGGTCATTTTCTTGATTTAAAACAACTTCCTGCTCATCATCAATGGTTTTGTCTTAGGATTCAAATTCATCAAATACAACATGAATTGATTTTCAACAACACATATTCTTTTATTGAAAATTCTGTATGCTTTATTCGGTTAGAATAGCCTAGGAAAATTCCTTCATCTATTGTAGAATCAAATTTTCCTAAGTTATCTTTACCATTATTATGAATGAAATATATACAATCGAAGATGTGTAATTGAGCAAGGTTTGACTTCCTTCCTTTGTATAGCTCGTATAGTGTCTTTCCAAGTTTTGTTCTAATGTAGGCTCTATTTGAAATATAGCATGTTGTCCTTATTACATCACCCCAGAAAACTTGAGACACATTCTTTTCATTTCATTCAACATTGCTCTAGCCATTTTAGTGAGCACTCTATTCTTACATTCCACAACTCCATTTTGTTGTGGTTTCCTTAGAGCACAGAAATTGTGATCAATGCCATTAGTATCACAATATTTTTTAAAGGCTTGATTTTTAAATTCTCCACCATGATCTGTCCTAATAGCTGCAATGGACATACCTTTCTCATATTGCACTTTCTTGGTAAGAACAATAAATTCTCCAAAAGTTTCATCCTTTGATGATAGAAAAATGGTCCATGTAAATCTAGAGAAATCATCAACAATCACCAATGAATATAAGTTGGCACTAAGACTCTTAACTCTTGCTGGTCCAACTAAATCCATATATAGTAATTGAAGTGGTTGCTTTATTGTAATTTCATTTTTTTGATTTGAAAGATGATTTAGTTTGTTTACCCTTTTAACATGTGTCACAAATTAAATCGTTTTTGAAACTTACTTTAGGTAATCCAAGAATTAAATCCTTTTTGAGTAGTTTGCCTAATTGGTGCATGTTGACATGAGCTAGTCTCTTATGCCATAACCACTTTCATCGGCATTACTCAGAAAACAGTTTTCAGAATTATTTCTACTGATATCAAGAGTATAGCTTTGCCTTGATATTTTTCTTATCAAGTTGTAAGTCTTTCTTGTTGACTATTAGACATTCCTCTGAATCAAATATTACCCAGTTGTCTTTATCTAAACTTTGACTCATGCTCAGCAGATTATGACACAAGCCTTCAACGTAATATACATATTTAACTTGTATTCCTTTGTCATTTTTTATTTCACCAATTTTTGCTATCTTTCTGGATTGATTTCCTCCAAACTTTACCTTTCTTCCTTCCTTAGGTTGCAATGTGGTAAATGTAATATCCTGATTTGTAATCAAGGATTAGTAGCTTCAAATGATGTAATTAATGTTAATTAAGCATATTTGAGTATATGTTGTGTGTTATGATATAAGGATGATTAGTGATGATTTCATGAGTCAAGAACCAATCAGGGGTAAAACGGTAAATTTACCAACTGTCTGGTTAGCTAATGATGAGAAAAACCCCTTAGTAATCAAGATCAATGGTTGAGATTGAAAGACCAAGGGGTGGAATTTGATGCAAGCAAGCTTAGGTGAAAGCATTGTGGGAAGAGTAAGATGATGCCAAGTGGCAAGCTTTGGACCATTGGATGAGTCAAAGTTTTCAAACACTCTTCTCTCTCCCTCTTAGTTGGTTTTTGCATGGGAAAAAGGAAAGAATGATCATCACCAACATCTCACCTTCTCTCTCCATTTCTTCCATTTCCGGCGGTGCAAGCTAAGGAAAGAGAAAGAGAAAAGCTTAAGTCTTGGTAAGTAAAGGTCTCCATATGCTTATATACCTTTCATTAATGTTGATCAAGAAGTTGAGAGCATTACTTCTATGATTTCAGAATTTCCATTGGTGGTGTTTGATTGTTTGATAAATCTGAAAAGTGGTGGAATCAAAGTGTTGATTTCAGCAAGTTGAAGAGGTAGGTTTGTAATGCATTTTGATATATATGTCAAGATGTTTGCCTAATCAATGAAAATTCTGGAAATTTGACCTAATTGTGATGTTAAATGAAGGGTAGTCTTTGATGAGAGTGTCACTGTTCATTTGGTCAGTTTTGACACTTGGGAGTGATTAGAAATTGATTTGAAGTTGAATAAGGGAAATGTGTTAAGTTGTGGTTTTGGTGGATTTATGGTTTAGAGATGAGATCTTGTTGTTGAGTGGAAATTTGGGTTGTTTATGGTTGTCAATGGGTTCCTTGTGATGATATATGAGAGAATGAGTAATGGTATGAGTTAGGGAACCATTGGAATTCATTTGGTGAATTCTGGTAAACCATGTCAGTTTCTGCGTTTTGGGTATCTGGTGTGAATTCTCGAGTGAGAGAAGAACTCACTCGAGCACAGGATGAACATGCTCGAGTGAGCATGTTTGTGCTCGAGTGAGGGTGCCTTTTTGGTACTGCGGGTGAGTGTCTCAGGATATCACTCGTGAGTGATTGCCAAGAGTGCGCCTGGCACTCGCGAGCATTGAGGGATCACTCGCGAGCACTGGGGTTGTGCTCGAGTGAGTCTGTTGCCTGGGAGTTGGGGTGCTCTCGGGTAGACACTCGCTGCCTTGTGCTCGCGAGCACTGAGGGTCAGTGCTCGAGCACAAGCGCTTGTGCTCGAGTGAAGGTGAAAGAAGAGGTTGAGAGGTGCTCTCGGGTTGTCACTCGCAGGCCTCACTCTTGTGGTGCCGAGTGTGCTCGGGGTCTCTGCTCGAGCACAGCCTTTTATGCTCGAGTGAGAGTGTAGGTTGGTCGCGGGAGTTGCTCTCGGGCAAGCACTTCCTGCGTCTCACTCGCGAGTGAGGGGGAGTTGTGCTCGAGCACGGCCTTCTGTGCTCGAGTGAGGGGTGCGAGTGAGGGGTCCAAAAATCAGATCTTAGCTTTCTAAAGAGGGATCTTTGGGGATAGTTATCCCAACCCTTTAGGCATATGTTTAGGCATATTATGGCTATCTAAAGAGTCCAAATGAATACCAACTTAGAGTGTTATTGAAGTAAGAACTTGGAAAAGGAAATTAACCAAATGTCCCTATTTTGATTATAGGATTTGACATCTGCTACCCTCGTGAGCCTACTGTGCCCAGAGACATCAGGAAAGGATCAGGTAGTGACTTTTCTTTCGTACCATTTGTGATGCATCGTATGTGTGTATTTTCATTGCTTTGCGATAAGTTCGTATGTTGCAACTTATGTGGATATATGTAAGCACCGTCAGTCCAATAGTCCCTGAGTAGCTAACAACGGTTCGGATAAAGACTGTGTGTCTTTCCGGCGGAGAAAGGGGATGAGGATGAGGTGTGATTATGTGACATGAAAGCCGAGAGGCTGATTGTGGGCCGAAAGGTCGGTTATGTGCCGAAAGGCTATTTGTGAGGCTGACGAGCCGTTTGTGAAGCCGGATAGCTATGTGCTATAAGGCTATATGTATGCACTGCCACGCCAATAGTCCCTGAGTAGCTAACAACGGTTCGGGTTAGGCAGTGTGCCTTCCCGGCGGAGAAAGGGGAGGAGGCTGGAGTGTGATATGTGTTGCTGCTGTATGATGATTTACTTACATGCTATGTACTTATGTGTGGTATAAATGCTTAGTTACTACTGGGATTCTTTAGAATCTCATTCTTTCCTTTAAACTAACCTTTCAGACAGGGCGACTGGCTCCAAGGAGAAGCGCGTGACCCGAAGTGGTTAGAGTTTCTTAGGGACATTAGTATAGTTTTGTTGGTTTATTCGTTTTGGATAGGGATTACTGTATTATGTTTTGGAGATGTATATAGTTTGAAATACTTGGTTGTAATCCCTAAACAGGATTTGGAATTCTAGGTATGTAGTGAACCCGGGGGTTGCCGGGAGTTTGGTTATACACTCTGTTATTCGTAAATGTATATAAACTGCGCAGGTGATTATATTCGATAAATTGAACTTGAGACTGGAAGAGGAATGAAGTTTTGAAAATTTCGTAAGTCCCTACTACTAGAGGGAAGTTTAAATGAGTTTTAAACCATACGACGGTCTCTAATCTAATTTAATTACCTAATATCGAGTTATAATCACGTGTTTAAAAGCAGGGTGTTACATTTTGGTATCAGAGCTGTAGTTCCTGGCAAGGGTAGAGTTTGCTAGGATAGATCCCTTAGTTGGTTTAGGGATAAAAGCTTGTTTGTGAATGATTGTTATGTGTGCACATATATGTTTAAATGATTTGGATATATATAAGTTTTGTGACCATATGTGCATACTGTCTCTGCTGAATTAATGGGGTAAGTTGCTTGTAGAATGAAGAAAACCAGAGGACGCCCCAAAATTCCGCGTGTAGACCCCGTGGTGGAGGTTGATAATGAAAACCCACCAGATCCTATGCATGAGTTGATGAGTCTAATCAAGGATCAGCGGGACATGATCACTGAGTTAAGGGACGAGCTCAGAGCAGAGAAGGCAAAGAATAAGGAAGTTCCGGTTCAGTCTATTCCGGAAGAAACTCAAGAGGAGACCCGTTATGAGGACACTGCAGAAGGATCAGCACGACCTCTAGAATCCCCACCTCGTGCTACCTTGAATCCGGAATCATATGGGATGCCACCCAGGGAGGAAAAAGACCTTCAGTATTGGGTCACCCGATTCTGTAAGCATTTGCCTCCGGCGTTCAGAGGGAGGTTTGATCCTCAAGTGGCAGAAGATTGGCTGAATCGTCTGGAAAAGATATTTGAGGTTCTCGGATGTCCGGATGAAGTGAAGCCACGGTTGGCCGTCTACAAGCTCGAAGGGGATGCAGATCGTTGGTGGCGGAATATCGCCTCAACATTGAAGAGCAATGAAACACCACTGACTTGGGAGTTGTTCTTGCAAGAATTCAACGAGAAGTATTTCCCGAAGTCAGTCCAGCTTGAAAAGGAGACAGAATTCCTTAATATCAGGCAAGGGGACACGGAGAGTTTTGATGACTACTTGTCCCGATTCATCCGCCTGTCCCGGTATTCCTCCTATCTCCGGTACAAGGATGACGGAGAATGGAGCTCAGATATGCTTATTCGTGGTCTGAGACGAGAGTTGAGGAAGCGATTGGTTACTCACCGATTTAAGAAATTCAATAAGGCTGTGGAGCAATGTCGAATCACGGAAAACAACTTGAGAGAGGTGTATCCTAACAAAGCTATTGGCCACCGCAGTGAGCCTAGTAAGGGTAATGTTCCTCAGAAGCGTAAAGGCCAAGGATCATCTTCATTCAAGGGTGGTGATAAGAAGCCCTATCAGCCTGGAGGTCGTGAACCTCAGAGATTTGCAACCGAGTGGAAATGTCGTCGCTGTAACAAATCACATTACGGCCAGAATTGTCAGGGAGAGATGATTTGTTTTAACTGCAAGCGGCCAGGACATCTTTCCAGAGATTGTCAACAACCACGAGCGGAGCAAAGGCCGAAGACACAGGGTCGAGTGTTTGCAATGACCCATGAGGAGGCTCGTAGATCTCCTGAGTTGATACAAGGTAAAATCTCCCTAAATGGCTATCTATTACAAGCATTGTTCGACTCGGGTGCCAGTCATTCCTTTATTGCGTATGATTGTGTAAAACGCCTGGGTATGCATGTGCATAAGTTACCATTTGATTTGGTAGTATCGACTCCGATGGGTGTTAAGGCCTTAACCACAGAAGTTTGTCTGAATTGTGTTATAACTGTGGAAGGGCGTCAGTCTGTTGTAGATTTGATTTGTTTGCCGCTTTACCAGTTGGAAGTCATTTTGGGTTTTGATTGGTTAACGGCAAATAACGTATTACTTGATTGCGGGAATAAGAGGATAGTATATCCTGTTTCTCAAAGGGCTGAAGTTGTAGGTGCTTGTATGAATTTTCTTTCTACAGCTAAAGCTGAGAGATATATTGAAAAGGGTTGTCAGGGGTATATGGTATTCTTCTCCATTCAGGGGGAAACTGGTGAAACCTTGAGTAATATACCCGTGGTAAATGAATTCCCTGAGGTGTTTCCGGATGACCTTAGCGGATTGCCTCCTGAGAGGGAAGTTCAGTTCCCGATTGACATTGTACCTGGAGCTGGTTCTATTTCGAAAGCCCCATATCGTATGGCCCCAAACGAGATGGCGGAACTAAAGAAACAAATAGAAGATTTGCTTGAGAAAGGATTCATTAGACCCAGTGTATCGCCTTGGGGAGCTCCAGTGTTGTTTGTAAAGAAGAAAGATGGAAGCCTTCGGTTGTGTATCGATTATAGGGAGTTGAACAAGGTTACTATCAAGAACAAGTACCCACTTCCCCGGATCGATGACTTGTTGGATCAACTCTCTGGATCGTGTGTATTCTCAAAGATTGATCTAAGGTCAGGGTATCATCAGCTGCGAGTAAAAGCGGAAGATATTCCGAAAACTGCTTTCAGGACCCGGTATGGTCATTATGAGTTTTTGGTGATGCCATTTGGGCTAACCAATGCGCCTGCGGTTTTCATGGATTACATGAACCGTATCTTTCGGCAATATCTGGATCAGTTTGTTGTGGTGTTTATCGATGACATTCTGATATATTCCAAAAGCAAGGAAGAGCATGAGCATCATCTGAGAATTGTATTGAATATTTTGTGTGGAAAGCAACTATACGCGAAGTTGAGTAAATGCGAATTTTGGCTATCGGAAGTGAGATTCCTAGGCCATGTTATCTCGCAAGAAGGGGTCTCTGTGGATCCCAGTAAAGTGGAAGCAGTACTAGATTGGAAGAGGCCAGAATCTGTGGCAGAAGTACGCAGTTTTCTGGGTCTTGCCGGGTACTATCGGAGATTCATTCAGAATTTCTCTCGTATTGCGTTGCCGATGACCAAGCTCACGAGAAAGGATCAGCCGTTTGTGTGGGACGATAAATGCGAAAATTGTTTTGTGGAGCTGAAGGAGAGGTTGACGTCGGCACCTGTGTTGATTTTGCCCGATCCCAGTGTGACATATGTTGTGTACTCTGATGCCAGTGGGCAGGGATTAGGGTGTGTCCTTATGCAGCAGGGACGTGTGGTGGCCTACGCCTCTCGACAGCTCAGACCTCATGAATTGAATTATCCCACTCATGATCTGGAGCTTGCGGCCATTGTGTTTGCTTTGAAAATCTGGCGTCATTACCTGTATGGTGTGACTGTGGAACTGTACTGCGACCACAAGAGTCTCAAGTATCTTTATGATCAGAAAGAACTGAATATGAGACAGCGCCGTTGGATGGAATTGCTTAAGGACTACGATCTGGAGATTAAATATCATCCGGGTAAAGCCAATGTAGTCGCTGATGCTCTGAGTCGAAAGACTGTGCTCGTTGCAGCTATGATGATACGAGAGGAGAAATTGATTGAAGATTTTCGTGATTTGAATTTGACGAACCAAATCATCTGTGCCAATTACACTGTTTCCCAGGAGGAAAGTGATCTAAAAGCTGAGATTGAAGAAGCTCAGAGGCAAGATGACTGGATACAGCGAAATCTGATTCGGATTGAACGGGGAGAAGTCCCGGGTTATGATTTGTCGCCTAGAGGATTGATTCGCTATCAGAATAGAGTCTGCGTTCCACTCAAGGCGGAGTTGCGACAAAAGATTCTAGATGAGGCGCATAAGAGCCAGTACACTCTTCATCCTGGTATGACCAAGATGTACCATAATCTGAAATCTGTGTATTGGTGGCCGGGTTTGAAGAGTGATGTGACCAAGTATGTGGCGAGATGCCTCACTTGTCAGAAAGTGAAGATCGAGCACCAAAGACCACCTGGTTTGCTCCAGAGTCCTGAGATTCCCGAATGGAAATGGGAAAGTGTGACTATGGACCTTGTGACGGGATTGCCCAAGATCAGAAATTACGATGCGATCTGGGTAATTGTGGATCGGTTAACGAAGTCGGCGCACTTCATATCAATCAATGCTGGTTATTCTCCTGACAAACTAGCAGAGATTTATGTTCGTGAGATCGTGAAACTCCATGGTGTTCCTAAGAATATCATTTCTGATCGAGACCCACGATTTACTTCGAGGTTCTGGAAAGCATTGCATAAAGCTTTGGGAACTCAATTGAGATTTAGCACGGCTTATCATCCACAGACGGATGGGCAGTCAGAAAGGACAATCCAGACGCTGGAAGACATGTTGCGAGCCTGTGTTCTCGACTTTAAAGGAAGTTGGGATCGCTTTCTTCCACTAGCGGAATTTGCCTACAACAATAGCTATCATGCGAGCATTCAGATGGCTCCGTATGAAGCATTGTATGGAAGACGGTGTCAATCGCCTTTGTGTTGGAACGAGCTATCCGAAAGGAAGTTATACGGACCAGATTTGGTTGATCAGACCTCAGCACAGATTCAGATTATTCGAAGGAGGTTACTTGCAGCGCAGAGTCGACAGAAGAGCTATGCTGACAAGAGGAGACGACCTCTAGAGTTTGAGGCTGGGGATCATGTGTTCTTGAGAGTATCACCAGTTACGGGCGTTGGGCGAGCTATCAAGAGGAAGAAGCTAAGCCCGAGGTATATAGGTCCTTTTGAGATCCTTGAGAGGATTGGGCCTGTTGCGTATCGAATAGCTTTACCCCCAAGTTTGAGCAGACTTCATGACGTGTTTCACGTTTCCCAACTGAAGAAGTACCAACCAGACCCATCCCACATAGTTGAGTATGAGAATGTTGAGCTTCAAGACAACTTCACATATGCGGTGGAGCCAGAGCAGATCATTGACCGGGAGGAGCGACGGCTCAGACACCGAAGCATTCCATATGTGAAGGTGGTCTGGAAGGGAATGACTCCGAGCGAGGCAACTTGGGAAGCGGAGGAAGATCTGCAGAGAAGATATCCGGAGTTTATGACTCATGTAATGTAACAATTTCGAGGACGAAATTAAATTTTCGGGGGGAGAATTGTAATATCCTGATTTGTAATCAAGGATTAGTAGCTTCAAATGATGTAATTAATGTTAATTAAGCATATTTGAGTATATGTTGTGTGTTATGATATAAGGATGATTAGTGATGATTTCATGAGTCAAGAACCAATCAGGGGTAAAACGGTAAATTTACCAACTGTCTGGTTAGCTAATGATGAGAAAAACCCCTTAGTAATCAAGATCAATGGTTGAGATTGAAAGACCAAGGGGTGGAATTTGATGCAAGCAAGCTTAGGTGAAAGCATTGTGGGAAGAGTAAGATGATGCCAAGTGGCAAGCTTTGGACCATTGGATGAGTCAAAGTTTTCAAACACTCTTCTCTCTCCCTCTTAGTTGGTTTTTGCATGGGAAAAAGGAAAGAATGATCATCACCAACATCTCACCTTCTCTCTCCATTTCTTCCATTTCCGGCGGTGCAAGCTAAGGAAAGAGAAAGAGAAAAGCTTAAGTCTTGGTAAGTAAAGGTCTCCATATGCTTATATACCTTTCATTAATGTTGATCAAGAAGTTGAGAGCATTACTTCTATGATTTCAGAATTTCCATTGGTGGTGTTTGATTGTTTGATAAATCTGAAAAGTGGTGGAATCAAAGTGTTGATTTCAGCAAGTTGAAGAGGTAGGTTTGTAATGCATTTTGATATATATGTCAAGATGTTTGCCTAATCAATGAAAATTCTGGAAATTTGACCTAATTGTGATGTTAAATGAAGGGTAGTCTTTGATGAGAGTGTCACTGTTCATTTGGTCAGTTTTGACACTTGGGAGTGATTAGAAATTGATTTGAAGTTGAATAAGGGAAATGTGTTAAGTTGTGGTTTTGGTGGATTTATGGTTTAGAGATGAGATCTTGTTGTTGAGTGGAAATTTGGGTTGTTTATGGTTGTCAATGGGTTCCTTGTGATGATATATGAGAGAATGAGTAATGGTATGAGTTAGGGAACCATTGGAATTCATTTGGTGAATTCTGGTAAACCATGTCAGTTTCTGCGTTTTGGGTATCTGGTGTGAATTCTCGAGTGAGAGAAGAACTCACTCGAGCACAGGATGAACATGCTCGAGTGAGCATGTTTGTGCTCGAGTGAGGGTGCCTTTTTGGTACTGCGGGTGAGTGTCTCAGGATATCACTCGTGAGTGATTGCCAAGAGTGCGCCTGGCACTCGCGAGCATTGAGGGATCACTCGCGAGCACTGGGGTTGTGCTCGAGTGAGTCTGTTGCCTGGGAGTTGGGGTGCTCTCGGGTAGACACTCGCTGCCTTGTGCTCGCGAGCACTGAGGGTCAGTGCTCGAGCACAAGCGCTTGTGCTCGAGTGAAGGTGAAAGAAGAGGTTGAGAGGTGCTCTCGGGTTGTCACTCGCAGGCCTCACTCTTGTGGTGCCGAGTGTGCTCGGGGTCTCTGCTCGAGCACAGCCTTTTATGCTCGAGTGAGAGTGTAGGTTGGTCGCGGGAGTTGCTCTCGGGCAAGCACTTCCTGCGTCTCACTCGCGAGTGAGGGGGAGTTGTGCTCGAGCACGGCCTTCTGTGCTCGAGTGAGGGGTGCGAGTGAGGGGTCCAAAAATCAGATCTTAGCTTTCTAAAGAGGGATCTTTGGGGATAGTTATCCCAACCCTTTAGGCATATGTTTAGGCATATTATGGCTATCTAAAGAGTCCAAATGAATACCAACTTAGAGTGTTATTGAAGTAAGAACTTGGAAAAGGAAATTAACCAAATGTCCCTATTTTGATTATAGGATTTGACATCTGCTACCCTCGTGAGCCTACTGTGCCCAGAGACATCAGGAAAGGATCAGGTAGTGACTTTTCTTTCGTACCATTTGTGATGCATCGTATGTGTGTATTTTCATTGCTTTGCGATAAGTTCGTATGTTGCGACTTATGTGGATATATGTAAGCACCGTCAGTCCAATAGTCCCTGAGTAGCTAACAACGGTTCGGATAAAGACTGTGTGTCTTTCCGGCGGAGAAAGGGGATGAGGATGAGGTGTGATTATGTGACATGAAAGCCGAGAGGCTGATTGTGGGCCGAAAGGTCGGTTATGTGCCGAAAGGCTATTTGTGAGGCTGACGAGCCGTTTGTGAAGCCGGATAGCTATGTGCTATAAGGCTATATGTATGCACTGCCACGCCAATAGTCCCTGAGTAGCTAACAACGGTTCGGGTTAGGCAGTGTGCCTTCCCGGCGGAGAAAGGGGAGGAGGCTGGAGTGTGATATGTGTTGCTGCTGTATGATGATTTACTTACATGCTATGTACTTATGTGTGGTATAAATGCTTAGTTACTACTGGGATTCTTTAGAATCTCATTCTTTCCTTTAAACTAACCTTTCAGACAGGGCGACTGGCTCCAAGGAGAAGCGCGTGACCCGAAGTGGTTAGAGTTTCTTAGGGACATTAGTATAGTTTTGTTGGTTTATTCGTTTTGGATAGGGATTACTGTATTATGTTTTGGAGATGTATATAGTTTGAAATACTTGGTTGTAATCCCTAAACAGGATTTGGAATTCTAGGTATGTAGTGAACCCGGGGGTTGCCGGGAGTTTGGTTATACACTCTGTTATTCGTAAATGTATATAAACTGCGCAGGTGATTATATTCGATAAATTGAACTTGAGACTGGAAGAGGAATGAAGTTTTGAAAATTTCGTAAGTCCCTACTACTAGAGGGAAGTTTAAATGAGTTTTAAACCATACGACGGTCTCTAATCTAATTTAATTACCTAATATCGAGTTATAATCACGTGTTTAAAAGCAGGGTGTTACAGTAAAACTTTCGAAATCACCGGTCATATGTCTAGAGCATCCACTGTCTATGTACCATTTGTTGTTTTTGGATGCTTTAAGATATATTGCAATCAAATAAGATTAATTCTTAGGTACCCACATCTTTTTGGGTCCTTTTAGGTTGGTACAGATGACTTTCTGAACATATGAAACTTAAGGTACCCATTTGTAGGTTCCTATCTTTCCTTTCTTCTTATGAATGCATGATGATGTATAATGACCTTTTCTATTATAATAATTACAATATGCAAAAGAATTTGATGTATGTACAGAATGCTGAAAATAATTCAAATATGACTTACCTCCTGCTTTCTTTCTTCCTTTCCTTCTATCTAATTTTGGATCATATCTAAGGCCAGATCGATCATTTACAAAACGTTGAGCTTTTAAAATCAAATTTAGCATCTCACTTCCTTTAGTAAATTTTCCAAGATTTTTTGTGAGATCAACATTTTTCTTTTTCAGAGAAGAATAGTTTTCACAATATTTCTCTAAATTCTCTTTGAGTTCTATTTCAAGAACTTTGTTTTTCTTTTTGAAGACAACTAGTTCTTTAACTACTTTGATGAATTCAGAATGGAAAGCATTATATTCAAAAAGCAATTTATCATAGGTAGGATCATAATCAGTTAACTCTTCTTCTGTTTCTTCTTGAGTAACTAGACAGATATTGGCTACTTCATCTTTATTGCTATCTTCGTCAAAAGAACTATCTCCTCATATGGTAAATACAAAGGCTTTCTTCTTGTTGTAGAACTTGCCTTTTCTCTTTTCTTTATTCTTCTAAGCCAATTCTTGACATTCTGATTTGATATGTCTTGGCTTTCCACATTCATAGCCGATGATGTGTTCTTTACTGGTTATTGCTCCTTTCTGAAAATTCTTGAATCCTTAACCTTTCTTGTAAAACTTTCTGAATCATTTTATTATTAGGCCTATTTTGTCATCGTCAAGCTCTTCTCCTTCATCTTGATCTTCTTCTTTTTCTTTCAGTGCTAGACCTTTCTTCTTCTTGTCACTAATATCATTAAGCTCTAGTTTAAACTTTAATTTACTTTTATATTCAGAAAGAGTTCTGAATAGAGAAGCAACAGATCGCATTGATTCACCTTTTTCTTCTTCTATTGTAGTGACTTTGGCCTCCCACTCTTTAGAGAGTATATTAAGAATCTTTCTCACTTGGGTATGCTGATCATAGACCTTTCCAAGTGCTGCAAGTTGATTAACAAGATGAGTATACCTAAGTTCAAATTCAGCTATTGACTCACCTGATTTCATTTGAAGTAAATCGAATTTAGTAACCAGAGTGTTGATCTGGTTTTCTTTAATTCCTAAAGTTCCTTCATGAGCTATTTCCAAAGCTTCCCATATTTCCTTAGCTGTTGAAAGTGTGTAGATTCTGAAAGTACTCATTTTGACTCAAAGCACTTTGGATCATTAGAATTGCCTTGCTATTGAGAGTAATGACTTTCTTGTTATTCTCATCATATTCCGCTGGCGTCTTAGGAACATTCTAGGAATCTACAATTTTTACAGGTTAATAGTTTCCACTTTCAATCACATCCTATAGCCCATATTCTGTAACCATTATGAAGACTCTAAACTTCGCATTTTAGAACAAGAAGTGTTCATTATTGAAACCCAGAGGTCTTGTGATAGAAGCTCCGTTGGGAAGAATGCCTTCACCTATACTTGCCATTGGATCATTCTTAGGCTGTTATACCTTAAATAGAATACCTATGCTCTGACACCAAATATTAGTACAAGTGTTTCACCCAAGAGGGGGATGAATTAGGTGATATCAGAAATTTCATTGTGTATATAAAAATTGACTGGAAAATATAAAGTTAAGAACAAAGAGAAATATCACCGAAGTGTACACCAGAAGTTATATTGGTTCGGTCACAACCACTTTGATCTACGTTTAGTCCTCGGAGCTTCTTTGAGAGTTTCACTCTATCTTTCAAGATTTAATGGGTTCTTGGCACCTCAGTACAGCAAGTTCCTTCACCTGGACACTCGCTCCCCTTACATGTTGTAATCAAATCCCCAACTCAAGGTTCCACAACCTTAAGTTGTCTCAATAATGAATATTGAGTTTTGTAATAAAAACTCTCTTACAGAGTAAATATATAAACATTGAAGTATAAAGAGTGAGTATAAGAAAATAGAGCACAAAGAGTATATTGGTTGATGTGTGATTGCCTGTTCTCAGTTATTCTATTCTGTTCTTTGAATGCTCCATATATATAGATGATTTATTGTGTCCTTTGGAAACATTTCAAATATGTCCGTTAGAGTCGTGCAACAATAGTTGACCGTTCTTCTAATTTAAGAACTATCTGTTTGCGGTAGGTGAGATCTCAGACGTTTTATTTGACTTTTCTCTTATGTCATGATTTCTTCATTGTTTCTCTGTAAACATACTTAGAATACTAGTGTAATGAAGAGTTAATCATATAAATAACAAACAAATAAACATATGATTAAAAACATGATTTCTGGACTGCCTTACTCAAGTGGCTACTCGAGTGATCATACTCATTACTCAGTAGTCCCTCGAGTAAACTTATAAAAAATATGATAGAGAGTAATTCAACATTTTCATTAAATATTACTCGGGTAAGACATGGAGTAAGATATATCACAAACCTTGGAAATACCTGATTACTCGGTGCTTACTCGAGTAAGCATGTCTTTTCTTCACAGGATCACTCGAGTAAATTGATAATAAGGTTGCAGATTACTCGATTACTCCCTCGAGTAACAACATCAAATTCTTGGCCGAGAGTACATGTGCTTGGCTTACCTGATTACTCGAGTGATCCCTCGAGTAATACTTCAAATAACTCTGCAGATTACTAGAGTGGTCCCTCGAGTAAAAAGTTCTCTCAAATGGTTACTTGAGTAAAGTATGTCAATTTTTGGCTAAGAGCTACTAGATCATATTTGTCTTGGTTACTCGAGTGGCTACTCACGTAATGCATTTTCTCTTGTCTTTACTCGAGTGGTTACTTGAGTAATAGTCCATATAACTTTATAGATAACTCAAGTAACCCCTCAAGTAACTCCTTCCAAATTTTGGCAGTGCCCTTCTGAAACATTTTCTCCAACATTACTCAAGTGCTCACTCGAGTAATAGAGTTTATTACTTGAGTGGCTACTCAAGTAAACCTTTAAGAAATTTGCTAGTGATGTTTTTCCTGTGCTCTGTCTCTCATATCTTCTTCATTACTCTAGTGCCAGCTTCAAGTAAAACTTCTGACTATAATTTAGTTACTTTGTTCAAATTCTTTACTTTGTTATAATCAAAACACTTGGGATCTAACAACCTGGACCAACTTGCATAGTATAATATATTAGTAATGACAAGTTAACAGCACTTCATTCACAAGTTATTTTCCATAACAAAATTAAACTTACACATATTGCTCATCCCTTGGATTATCCCTTATTGCTACTATATTATCATTGTAATGCCCCAAAATATGATTAAGGGCTAATGACTTCAAAAGTGAATGTAATTAATGTTAAATAAACACTTTCAGAGAACTTAATATGAATTACGATCTGAATGAGTAGTAGTCAGTACAAAACCCTGTGTTTAAGCTTAGTTGTATGTCAAGGGTTAAAATGAATCAAAATAGAAGGGAAGGCACATAGCTTGAGGAGAAAGAATCAAATAATGTGTTATGTTGTAATCCAATAGCAATTGACATATTCAGGGGCAAAATGGGAAGAAAGAAATTTATTGGCCAATTAGTCAACAACCGAAGAGGGAATCCACTAATAATTTAAAGATTAAGTGGGGTGACTAATTGCCAAGTGAAATAAGAGAGAATAATCATATGGGTGCAAGTACATGGAAGAAGCCATAAGATCTTGACACTTGGCATCATGAACACCATTGAATTAAAGTCAAAATTTCAACTTTCTTCTCTTCCCTCTCTCTTCAAGTTAGGCCAAAAGGCCATTGGGGAGCCAAAAATTTGATCTCATACTCTCTCTCTCCAAGCTCTCTTGTTGTCCATGGAGAGGAGGAAAGAAAAATAAGAAAAGTGTAAGGTGAGTTCTACTTCTTGAATTTTGACCATGTAGATGACCTTGAATGCTAAAAACCGTTCTTTAATCTTGATCATGTTGATGAGGACTCCATATCTGTGGTTTTATATTTTCAAGAGAAGATGTTTGAGTGCTCAAAGGAAATTGGTGGTTGAGGAGTCAAAGTACAAGCAAGAGATAGTAAAAGGGGTGAGCAAAAGCTACCTTTTTATATATATGTTGTACCCATTGGTTGAGACTCTTGAATTCTAGGTTTTTTCCCTATCTTTTCATGTAATTAGGGTTCTAGAGAATTCATGGTATTTTGATTGTTGAAATGGTGTCTTATGTTATGTTATGGCAATGGAATCACTTAAAATTTTGAATATGAAATTGTCCAAAATGTGAGATTTTGTGTCTCATTGTGGTAAAACTAGAACATGTGAAAGTGATAGGAATTTGGGTATTTTTATTTCACCATTGGATTCCTTGTGGAAATTGTGTGGGAGTAGTGTTGGTTGTGAATTTTAAACCTTTGGAAACACTTGTTTAAAAATAGGAAATTCTGAAATTTTGTCAAGTTAAACCTCTGTGCAGGAGACCAACTTTGCATAGTGTTTTGAAGTAGCAAATGGTCTCAAAATGTCATGAAACTTTCCATTTTTGTAGTAGTTAGATTGCAAGATTTCCAATGATATGAAGTTTGTGTCATTTTGATAAGTGTGTACAAAGTTATGATCGTTTGAAAATAACCAGGAATCAGGCACGTTGTTGGCCGCGGCCAGGATTTTTAGCCATAGCCCAAAACCTTCTGACCAATTATTGGCCACAGCTAAAATGTTACTGACCTGTTCTTGGCCATGGCCCAAAAGTTTTGACATGATTTTGGTGGCAGTCAATGGTTCCTGGCCGCAACCCAAATCTTTCTGACCAACTCTTGGCCTCGACCAGAGAGTGGCTTGGCTGTGGCCAACCTTTCAAAAACCGCATTTTTAACTTTTGAAAGATGGTCTTCGGTCTAGTTTTCCCGACCCTTTAGGCATATGTTTATGCTTCTAGTAGCCACCTAAAGGTCTCAAATGATAACCAAACCTAGTGTTTTGGAATTAAGAATTGAAATAGGGAATAACTTGTCGTCCTTGATTATGGTTTATAGGATTTTACATTTGCCCTACGCATGATAAACCAGTGCCAGAGTACAAGCGTAAAGAATAAGGTAGTGACTTTTCTCTTATATTATATGTAAAACATGGTATTAATGTCTTCTCATTGAATTGTGTTATTTGCAAATGTTGTGGTGTATGTTGCTGTGAAAGCTTTGTGTATACAGTTGTAAGTGTTGTCATTTGTGACGCAAGTCACGCATCACTGTGATTGTTGCTGCTGTTAATGTTTTGTAATTTGCTTACATGCTTTGTGATTATATATTGTATGAGTGAATTGTTACTATCGGGATTTTTTTGAATCTCACTCTTGCTAATGACTAACCTATAGCTAGGGCTAGTGGATTGAAGGAGAAACAAGTGACTAAGGGTGGCTAGAGTTCCCAACTAGGAGATTTGTACTTTATTAGTCGATTATAATATTTTTGGGATTATTGTCCATATTACGAATGTTGTAAATTTAGTTAGTGTGATGTAATCCCCGGTTTGGGAAATTAAAATTGGCAAAGATGCCCCGTAAACCCTTTAATAAATGGATTAAACCCGAGTGTTGTTGGGAATTTTGCCTACACTCTTATATATATATATGAATGAAACCATACTGCACAGGCCAAAGATATTTGAAATGTTAATGTGAGATCGTATTGAATAGGTTTTGGAAAATTATTTTGAAAACCGACTTTTCATAGGACCGAGCACTGTCTTGAAGTTGGGACTTTCAATAAGTTTTGCTTTATCTGTTGGTGTCTAATTTATCATAATGATGCATTTTTGAACTATAATTACAGCTATTAAGGTAGGGAGTTACATTTTTGGTATCAAATCTATAGTTCCTGTCAAGGGTAGGTTTGCTAGGATAATGGCCATAGTTCCTTGGCTTAATGATGATAGATCACCCATACATGTTTGTGATATACACATGAATGTTCCTGTATTGTTGGTATATGAGTTTTATGGAATATAAGTATACATTTACTGTGATATTGACGTGGTGAATCATTTGTAGAGTTAAAGAAACAATGGTTTGCCCAAAGGTTCGACCTGTAGAATCAAAGGTGGAAGAGATATATGACAACCTACGTGATCCCATGCAACTGATGATGGGTATGATAATGGAGCAATGGGATATGATTAACGAGCTAAGGGAAGAGCTTCAAGAGGAGGAAGAAAAAATCAATGCTAATAGAGTTCAATTGACTCAAGAAGAGACTCAAGAAGAGACTTAAGAGGAGACACAACATGAGAAGATAGCAGAAGGGTCAATTTGATCTCAGGAGTCCCTATCTCATATAGCACTAAACCAGATGTCACATGGGGTACCAGCCCAAGATGAGAGAGATCTACAGTACTGGGTCTCCAAAATTCTGTAAACATCTACCTCAAGTGTTTAGGGGAAGGTATAATCCCCAAGCAGCTGAAGATTGGCTAAATTCCCTAGAGAAGATCTTCGAAGAACTAGACTACCAACTGAGGTAAAGGCATAACTAACCGTCTATAAGATGGAGGGGATGCCAACTGGTGGTTGTGGAATATTGCCATGACGTTGTGGAACTGTAATGTGCCTTTGACCTGGGAGCTATTTCAAGAAAAATACTTTCCTAAGTCAGTAAGGCTTGAGAAAGAATCTAAGTTCCTGTCCATTAAGCAGGGTAATGTAGAGACATTTGATGACTACCCTTCTTGTTTCATCCTACTAGCCTGATACTCCTCCTGTCTATGACATATGGATGATGAGGAGTGGAGCTCTAATATACTGATTTGAGGTTTAAGGTGTTAGCTGAGGAAAAGATTTGCCACCCACCAGTTTACTAAATTCAATAAAGTGGTGGAAGAGTGTAGAATCACCGAAAACAACCTAAGGGATCTGTACCCAGCCAAGGGTGGTAGCAATAGTAGTAAACCTAGTAAGGAAAGTACTCTTCAGAAGTAGAAGGGTTAGAGATCCTCATCTAAGGGTAGTGGTAAGAAGCCCTATCAATTCGAAGACCGCGAACCCTAGAAATCTGTAACGGTACGGATATGTATTTGTTGTGATAGGGCACATTCTGGCAAAACATGTGCGGGGCAGGTAATGTTGGAAATTGTGCCCTCAGGGCCAATCATTGTACTTTAAACATTATTATTTTAATTTTAATGAAATTTCTCCATTCTGTTATCATATTATTTGCATGTTAACTGTGATAATTGTATCCTTGGATAATTCATAAAGATTGTCCTAAAATGTACGTGGTCGGTCATCTATGCGGGAGCAGAGATGAAACAAGACCAATATGACTTTGATAAGATATGGAGATACGAATCAAAGTCTTAGGCACTTGTAAGAGTACAAGGTGCTGGACCGACCCACTATGAGAAAGCTACATGGATCAAGTCATAAGCTTTTCTCATGTATAACCACGTCACAATGCCCTTAGACCTGAGGTCATCATGGATTCCTACATGAGAGTTGATAAGCTTTGAACTAGTCAAAAGTCACTTTTGACCGGGTGATGATAAAGGCTACGATCGGGCTTGGTGGTTTTTCATGTAGAGGAATATGAATGATCAAGATGGAATTTGTCCCTCATATTAGTAGAGAGATATTACTGGGCCCCTCGATAAGTGAGTCTGAGAAATGTATGGCCATACTATGATGAAAGAAGTTTCTGTCTCTGTTATCAGGCTACTCAGGAATCGAGAAAGTAATGGTCAGGAACAAGAGGATGACATTTTCCATGCCTTATCCTTGATCGATATATCGTGTGACAAAAGGGACGTGACATGGTTGTATGACAGGTTGCATCGTGATAACGATCCTCATATGAATTGGGTAGTCGTAATGTCTTGCTAGAGGCCACTTGCGACTTTTGGGTTAGTGTAGTTATTGGCCCACTAACAACTTCATATGGGCCTACAAGGTCGCACACAAGAATGACCCAACACGAGATAATGTTTGATTTAGGGTGGATGAATTTTATATTTATATATATATATAAAATATAAAATTCATTAATAATATTATATAAATATATATATTTTTTCGAAATATATATCTTATATATATATATATTATATTATATTATTATATTTAATAATATTATATAGATATATATATTTTCAAAATATATTATATATATATATGTATATATATTATATGATATTATTATATTGTGTTAGTTTTAAATTTAATTTATTAAGATATATTAAATTTAATAACTAACATGATAGAGATATAGTATCTCGGATTTAATTTATGGAGATAAATTAAATCTAATGGCTCTTTATTTAGATTAAATAAATAGGTTAAATTAAAACTGTTGGACAGATTTAATTTAAACTGAATTTATTTAATTAGCTCATCAAGATAATTAATTGTTAATTAATTTTGAAATTAATGATGATTAATTTTGAAATTTGAAAATAACCCTCATGGGTTATAAACTTGATAGAGCTGATAGACTCAGGGTACATCAGAATTAAGAGCTGCAAGTTAAACCCTTGGAGACATTAGAGGCGCTAGCACACAGTCTCGGTTGGAGAGCATTCGTGTGGATACCGGTAGAGGGAGCGGACCTGACGTGTTGGCTCCTAGAGATCGTGAAAACTCTGAATCATCAAAAAGGTATCAATCCTTCCAACTTGGTTTAAACGCCGTTGATAGATCCTCGATTAGGATCGGTGAAAATTTTTTAAATTCTTCCGTTGTGCTTACCAATCCTTCAGGTAATCTGTTACAACTGCAAATAGCCAGGACATATTGCTAGTGAGTGCAAACACCTGCCGGCAGAGTAAAGGCCTAGGAATCAGGGCAGGGTGTTTGCTCTGACACAAGAAGAAGCCTGTAAGTTCCATTGATTTAAGGTAAAATCTTTCTTAATGCTAGTTTACTGCAAGCTTTATTTGATTCGGGTGCTAATCATTCCTTTATTGCCTATAGCTGTGTAAAGTTCCTGGGATTACATGTTCACAAACTGTCATTTGACTTAGTTCTGTCGACACTGATGGGAGTTAAGGCTGTGATGGTTTAGGCTTATTTAAATTGTGTGATAACTATTGAGGGGTATGTATCTACTTTTGATTTGATTTATCAGTAGCTCTATCAATTGAAGTCATATTGGTTTTTGATTGGTTAACAGTAAATAACGTGCTGCTGAATTGTGGGAACAAAAGAACAATTTGTCCTGCTTAGCAAAGGAATAATGATATGAATACTAATATGAATTTCCTCTCAACTGCTAAAGCTGATAAATGCCTAGAGAAGGGATCCAATGGTATATGGTATTCTTTTCTGTGCAAGGAGAGATAGAAGAAACTCTGAACAGTATACCCATGCTAAAAGAGTTCCCTGAGGTGTTTCCGGATGATCTTAATAGATTGTCTCCAGAAAGAGATGTAGAATTTTTGATTGAAATTGTGCCTAGAGCTAGTTTTATATTGAAGGCCCCATACTAAATGGCCCCAATTGAGATGGCAGAACTAAAGAAAAAAATTGAAGAATTGTTTAAGAAAAGGTTTATTCGACCCAGTGTTTCACCGTAGGGAGCTCCAGTATTGTTTGTTAAGAAGAAAGACGGGAGTCTGAGATTATGTGTGGATTACAGATAGTAGAACTAAAGAAAAAAATTGAAGAATTGCTTGAGAAAGGTTTTATTCGACCCAATATTTCACCGTGGGGAGCTTCTGTATTATTTGTTAAGAAGAAAGACGGGAGTCTGAGATTGTGTGTAGAATACAGAGAATTGAATAAGATAACCATCAAGAACAAATACCCTCTCCTAAGAATCGATGACCTTTTAGATCAATTGTTTAGTTCTTGTGTGTTTTCAAAAATTGATCTAAGGTTGGGTTATCATTAGTTACGTGTGAAAGTAGAAGATGAACCGAAGACTACTTTCAGGATGAGGTATGGGCACTATAAGTTTCTGGTAATGCTCTCTGGGCTAACCAAATGCACCTGTGGTATTCATGGATTACATGAATCGAATCTTTTGATAGTATCTAGATCAATTTATGGTAGTGTTTATCGATGACATTCTGATACACTCTAAGAGCAACAAGGAGCATGAGCATCATTTGAGAATAGAGTTAGAGATATTGCGTGAAAAGAAACTCTATGCCAAATTGAGCAAGTATGAGCTTGGGCTTCTAGAAATAAAGTTCTTAGGCCATGTTATCTTGCAGGAAGGGGTCTCAATAGATCCTAGTAAAGTGGAAGCAGTACTGGACTAGAAGAGACCAGAAACTGTTGTTGAGATACTTAGTTTTATGGGTTTGCTAGTTACTATCAGAGATTCATTTAGAATTTCTCCCATATTGCCTTGTTGATAACCAAGCTCATACGAAAGGATCAACTATTTAATTGGGATGAATGTCGTTAAAATAGTTTTGTTAAGTTCAAGGAGAGGTTGGGGTGTGTCCTTATGTAGCAGGGATGAGAGGTGGCTTACGCCTCCTGATAGCTGAAGCCTCATGAAATGAACTATCCCACTCATGGTTTGGATCTTGTGACGATTGTGTTTAGATTGAAAATATGGCGACATTACCTGTATGGTGTGACGGTAGAACTATACTGCGACCACAAGAGTCTCAAGTATTTGTATGATCAGAAAGAGTTGAACATGCGACAGTATCGGTGGATTAAGTTGCTGAAAGATTACAACCTGGAGATCAAATATCATCTAAGTAAATCATATGTCATCGCATATCCTCTTAGTAGAAAGGAGGTGCTATTCGCACCAATGATGACACAAGAGGGAAAATTGATAGAAGACTTTCGGGATTTGAATTTTTCAAATCAGATCTTGAGTGTTAATTACATTGTTTCCCAATGGGAAAGTGATCTAAAGGCTGAAATTGAAGAGCCTCATAGGCAAGATGATCAAGTGTAGTCCATTCAGACTATGATCGAATGAGGAGAAACTCGGGACTCTGATTTTTTGCCTAGTGGATTAGTTCGATACAAGAAGAGAATCTGTGTTCTACTAAAGGCTAACTTTAGGTAGAGAATCCTAGATGGGCACACAAGAGTTGGTATACTCTTCACCCTTGAATGACCAAAATGTATCACGATTTGAAGTCTATGTATTAGTGGTCGGGATTGAAGAGTGGTGTGACCAAGTATGTAACGAGATGTCTTACCTATCAGATAGTAAAGATTGAACACCAGAGGCCGCCAAGATTACTGCAGAGTCTTGAGATTCCAGAATGGAAGTGGGAAAGTGTGACCATGGATCTTACTGTGGGATTGCTCAGGATAAAAAACTATGATGCGATCTGGGTGATTGTTGACTGATTCATGAAGTCGGCACATTTTATACTGATCAATTTTCATTACTCTTTAGACAAATTTTAAAAAATTTATATTCGGGTGATAGACTACATGGCACATCGAAAAGCATCATTTCGGATAGAGATGCCCATTTTACTTCGAGATTCTGGAGGGCTATACATAAAGCTTTGGGTACCAAGTTGAGCACTCAAGGAGGAAAAAGTATGGCGTCTGTGAATAGAAAAAGGGGAGACATCTTAGAGAACTGGGGCTGCCACTTGGAGAAGGGAATTGGCATGAAGGAAGAAGAGGAGCTACTGCACCAATTATTGAACGAAGCATGTGAAAAGAAAGCTGATGAACGTGAAGGAAGGCTGTGGGTCTGAGATAGAGAATTAAAGAAAAAGCATGACTTGAAAAGGTATAACAGCTACATTTCTATGGCCAATATCTTCATTCATCAAGCTTCATCTTCATCCTTCATAAGTAGCTAAACTTTGGTGATTTCCTTGAGTTGGGTAATGGTTTGAGCTTCTAAACTTCAATGGAATTCCTTTAAGCTCTCTTTCTAGTTCATAATTATATGGCTTGGTTAAGTATGTGGTTATGATCTACATAATTCTATGCCAAGTGAAAGAACTTGGTGGTTGAGCTAGAAGTTGATTAATTAAGTTTTGTATTATTCAAATTAGTAGTAGGCTGAGTTGTTTATTCCAACTTGGTTGAGTTGATTATAAATGACAAAACTGAATCTTTGAATTGTTGTAATGGTAATTACAATTTAGAATTGGAAGTTAATTATTCATCTCTTTGAGTTGAAATTATTTGGTGGTATTCATTTAATTGTTTCAGTAGAATGAATTAAATGAGTATTGCAAGTATGGATCTAGTGGTAGCTTAGGCCCATCCTCTTGACCCATATTATTGAATTCATATCATTAGCAAACAAGGAAAACTAAAACCCTAACTCAAGGGACCCTCATCTCATCATTATATAGTTTATTGAATTTAGCTTGCTTATTGTTAATTTCAATTCCATTTGCTTCTTTATCTTGAAAATCAAAAAATACAAAAATATTGAATTAGATTAGATTAACTTTATTAGTTTTAAAATCAATTTCTTGAAATAATTTCTCACAACTTTAAGGTATTCATCACTTTACTATTTAGAAACTAGGAAATTAATCTCCTCATAAGAACGATCTAGGTTGAGCTACTACGTTACATTTTCAAACCTATTTTTATTTTGAGAACTCACACGACATGGGTTCATCAGCTTTACATGAAGCTTTGGGTATGAAGTTGAGATTTAGCACGGCTTATCATCCACATATAGACGAACAGTCAGAAAGGACCATTCAAATGCTGGAAGATATGTTGAGAGCAGATGTCCTAGACTTTAAAGGAAATTGGAACTACTTTCTTCCACTTGTTGAGTTGCCTATAACAATAGCTATCATGCGAGCATTCAGATGGCTCCATATAAAGCATTATATGGGAGGAAGTGACAATCACCTTTGTGTTGGATAGAACTATCTGAGAGAAGGTTGTATGGGCCGGATCTTATTGAATAGATTATGAAGCATATTAGAATCATGTGAAAAAGGCTCCTGCAGCGCAGAGTCGATAGAAAAGATATGCTGATAAAAGGAGAAGACCTATGGAGTTTGAAGTAGGAGATCATGTATTCTTGAGAGTATCTCCGGTCACAGGCATTGGGAGAGCAATCAAGCGAAAGAAGTTGAGTCCACGGTATATAGGTCATTTTGAGATTCTTGTGAGAATTGAACCTTTGGCGCATCAAATAACCTTACCCCCAAACTTGAGTAGGCTCCATGATGTGTTCCATGTTTCACAACTGAAGTACCAACCAAATCCTACACACATTATTGAGTATAAAGATGTCAACTTGTAAGACAACTTCACCTTTACGGTAGAGCCAGAACAAATCATTGATAGGGAAGAAAGACGGCCCAAAGACCGAAGCATACGGTTTGTGAAGGTGGTATGGAAGGGAATGTCTTAGAGGGAAGGAACCTAGCAAATAGAGGCAGACATGTAGAGGTATTTTCCGGAGTTTATGGCTCAAGTTGTGTAACAAAATTTGAGGACAAAATTTATTGTGCAGAGGGAGAATTGTAATGCCCTAAAATATGATTAAGGGCTAATGACTCCAAAAGTGAATGTAATTAATGTTAAACTAAAACTTTCAGAGAACACAATGTGAATTACTATATGAATAAGCAGTAGTCAGTGCCAAACCCTGTATTTAAGCTTAGTTGTGTGTCAAGGCTTAAAATGAATCAAAAGAGAAGGAAGGGTGCATGGCTTGAGGAGAAGGAATCAAATAATGTGTTAAGTGGTAATTTAATAGGAATTGACATATTCAAGGGCAAAACAAGAATAAAGAAATTTATTGGCCAATTAGTTAGTAATTGAAGAGGGAATCCACTAATAATTTAAAGATTAAGTGGGGTGACTAATTGCCAAGTGAAATAAGAACGGATAATCATATAAAGTACATGGAAGAAGCTACAAGATCTTGACACTTAGCATCATAAACACCATTGAATTAAAGTCAAAATTTCAACTTTCTTCTCTTCCCTCTCTCTTCAAAGTCGACCAAGAGGCCATTGGGAGGCCAAAAATTTGATCTTATACTCTCTCTCTCTCCAAGCTCTCTTGTTGTCTATGGTAGAGGAGGAAAGAGAAAGAAGAAAAGTGTAAGGTGAGTTCTGCTTCTTGAAATTTGACCATGTAGATGACCTTGAATGCACAAAACCCATTCTTTAATCTTGATCATCTTGATAAGGACTCCATATCTATGGTTTTAGATTTTCAAGAGGAGGTGTTTGAGTGCTCAAAGGAAATTGGTGGTTGAATAATCAAAAGACAAGCAAAAGATAGTGAAAGAGGTGAGCAAAAGCTACCTTTTTATATATATGTTGTGACCATTGGTTAAGACTCTTGAATTCTAGGTTTTTACCCTCTCTTTTTGTGTAATTAGTGTTCTAGAGGATTCATGTTGTTCTGATTGTTGAAATGCTATCTTATATTGTGTTATGGACAATGGCATCACTTAAAGTATTAAATGTGAAATTGTCCAAAATGTGAGATTTTGTGTCGCATTGTGGTCAAAACAGAACATGCGAAAGGAATAGGAATTTAGCTATTTTGATATTTCCATTGGATTCCTTGTAGAAAATTGTGTGGGAGTAGTGTTGGTTGTAAATTTTGAACCTTTGGAAACACTTGGCAAAAACTGGAAAATCTGAAATTTAGTCAAGTTAGACCTCTGTGTAAGGGGCCAACTTTACATAGTGTTTTGAAATAGCAAATGGTGTCAAAATGTTATGAAATTTTCTATTTTTGTAGTAAACATTGCAAGCTTTCTAATGATATAAAGTTTATGTCAT
The DNA here is from genome assembly GCA_963242795.1 of Inga leiocalycina. Lineage (NCBI taxonomy): Eukaryota > Viridiplantae > Streptophyta > Magnoliopsida > Fabales > Fabaceae > Inga > Inga leiocalycina. Next base: position 64,184,041 of record OY725326.1, on the reverse strand, counting down.
TTTGATAAGTGTACACAAAGTTATGATCGTTTGAAAACAGTCAAGAATTAGGCAATTATTAGCCGCAGCACAAAAGTTTCTAACCTGATTTTGGCCGCGGTCATCGATTCCTAGCCACAGCCTAAATCTTTCTAACCATCTCTTGGCTGTAGCTAGAGTGTGGCTGGGCCACGGCCAACCCTTCAAAAACTACATTTTTAACTTTTGAAAGATGGTCTTTGTTATAGTTTTCCTAACCCTTTAGGCATCTGTTTGGGCTTCTAGTAGCCAACTAAAAGTCTCAAATGATAACTAACCCTAAGTGTTTTGGAATTAAGAATTGAAATAGGGAATAACTCATTGTCTTTGATTATAATTTATAGGATTTGACATTTGCCCAGCGCGTGATAAACCGGTGCCAGAGCACGAGCAGAAAGAACAATGTAGTAACTCTTTCTCTTATAATATGTAGAATGCATGGTATGTATATCTTATAATTAAATTGTGTTGATTACAAATACTGCAGTATATGTTACTGTGAAGCCTTGTGTATACAGCCGTGAGCGCTATTATTTGTGACGCAAGTCACACATCATGTGGATACAGCTTTGAGCGCTGTCGTTTGTGATGAAAGTCATCCATCACAATTATTGTTGCTGTTTTGTGATTTGCTTACATGTTTGTGATTATAAATTGTATGAGTGAAATATTACAACTAGAATTCTTTTGAATCTCACTCTTTTCAATGACTAATGTAATATCCTAAATGGTAATTTAGGGCTAATGACTTTAAATGTAATGTAATTAATGTTAAGTAAACACTTTTGGAGAATATGATTAGAATTTTGAGTTGAATGTGTTATAACTAGTGCCTAAACCTATATTCAAGATAAATTATGGGTTAATGTTTAAATTGGGTTAAAACATATGGGAGGGCGCATGGTTGAGTTAAAGGAAGGATATAAATGTGTTTGGTAGTAATTTTGTGAGTATTGTGATAATCAGGGGCAAAATGGTAAAGTTACCACTGATTGGTTAGTTACCGAAAAGAAAACTTATTTGTAAATGAAGAACAATGGCTAAGATTAACTCTTGAATGACCAATGGGGCGGAATCTAGCGTGGATGTGTTTATGTGAGCTTATGGAAGGAGGAAGAAGATTATGCCAAGTGGCAAAATAGAACCATTGGATTATGGTCAATTTTTCAAACTCTTCCCTCTCTCCTCTCTCCCCTCAACGTCAGCTAGCATGTATGAGGCAAAGGAAAATTGACTTCTTCATAAACTTCTCATTCTCTCTCATTATTCTCCATTTTCGTACAAGAGAAGGAAGAAAGAGAAAGTGTAATGGTAAAATTTTGACTTGCTAGATGTCTTATAATAGTCAAGTGCTTTTCATTATTATTGTGCATGGTGTTGAGGTCTTCATTGCCATGGTTTCAGAATTTTGAAAGGTCATGTTTTAGTGTTTGAAGAAATTTAAAGGTTGAGAAATCAAGAAACCAACATTGAGAATAGGAAGAGGTAAGAGTTAGTAACTTTTTTATCTTAATTGTGTAACTATTGAATGAGTTTTGGAAATTCTAGAATTTTGCCTTGAATTTAGTGTTAATTTGGAATGTAAGAATTGGATAGTGTATGATGGTAGAATTTGTGGCATATTAAGTCTTTAAGTTATTAGAATTATTTTGAAATTTTGAAAAGGAAGTTTGGGATATGGAGTAGTTTGGGTGTAGAGTGTTGACCCAACACCAAATTGTTGTTATGTTGTGATTTTGGTTGTTTTAGTGTGTCCAATAGTTTCCTTATGAAATTTTAGGTGGGATAAACTTTGGTATAATTTTTGGAACCATTGGAATCAAATTCGAAAAGGTTGGAAAATTCTGTCAGCTGCTGCGTTTTGGCTTCTGATAAGCCTCACTTGAGTGAGGTAGGGTCTCACTCGAGTACATCAGTGTACTCTTTCTTTTCATCCAGCATTTTAGTAGAATTCTCATGTAAAGTGCAAGGGTGCACTTCCTTACCTGCAAGTGATATGAGTCATCACTCGAGTGAACTTGGTTTCACTCGAGTGCAGAAGTAGGTTTAACCTTAGAGTTGCTCTTAGGTAGTCACTCTCTGCACCTCACTTGATAGGACTCGGGTGAAAAGGTGTTATCACTTAAGTGCCAAAAATAGTACTCAAGTGAACTTCCCACTCTAAAGTCTTCTATGCCATACTCTGTGGAACTTGAGTAAGTGTTAGGTTATCAATTAAGTGTTGATGTCTATGCTCTAGTGAAATGAGCACTTTCTGTTCCTGTTGTTGCTCTCTGTCAAGCACTCGCTAGTGTGAGCTAACCTCACCTAAGTGCAAGACATCCATCACTCGAGTGAGACCTTCTTCACTCAAGTAAGTCAGCTAAAAATCAATATTTTTCTTCTGAAAGAGAGATCTTTAGGGGTAGTATCCCAACCTTATAGGTATATGTCTATGCTTTTAATAATCACCTAAAGAGTTTAAATGATAACCAACTTTAAGTGTTATGGAATTAAGAACTTGGAAAAGAGATTTATCCGTCATCCTTGATCTTGGTTACAGGGTTTGACATTTTCCATACTCGTGAGCCTGCTGTGCTAAAGGACGTCAGGAAAGAAGAAGGTAGTGACTATAGCTCTTATACTGTATATGATGCATTGTATGTTTGAATTGTCATTGTGTTGTGATGATTTCGAATATGAAAGCCAGACTGGTTATGTGATTGCCAGAGTGGCAATGTCCTATGTGAATACTAGAGAGGCAATACAAAAGCCAGAGTGGCTATGTGCGTTGCCAGAGAGGCAATACGATATGTGTATGCCAGTAAGGCAACATGTATATGTGTAAGCTTGTATGCTGTGTTTGTGCTGCTGTACTGTGTAATGATTTACTTGCATGCTATGTTATTATATGTGGTATGAGTGATTTGTTACTAATGGGATTCTTTTGAATCTCATTCTTTCCTTTGACTAACCTTCAGATATGACGTGTGGCTTGAAAGGAAAAGAAACAACCAAGGGTGGCTATGACCTCATAGGGATATTTGTCTTGGTTATTGGTTATCGCATTTTGAATTTGGGATTACTGTATATGGATAAGATGTAAATGTTGTTTTGGTTATGTAATCCCCTAAGTAGGAATTCGATGCCCATAGTATGTATATATGAACCCAGGGGTTGCTGGGGTTTTGTTGTATACTTTGATATGTATGAATGTGAATTAATTGCACAAATAAATATATTTGAAGTTTGAGATTGAGACTAAGGTAAGGAAAAGGTTTTGCAAGAATTTATGAATACCATACCGTAAGGAAGGGATTTGAAATAGGTTTTAATTACCCGTTGGTCTCTAATCAATTTTAATTATGCTAATCAAGGCAGGGGGTTACATTTATGGATCAGAGCTGTAGTTCCTTGCAAGAGTAGGGTTTGCTAGGATAGTTCCCTTAGTCTTGGCTATAGGAATAGAAGATTATTTGTAAATGGTTATTGTATACACATACTGCTCTTTGTTGTGGACATATATATACATGAGATTTATGAATATTTATGAATGCATATTTGTGATATTAATAGGGTGAGTTATTTGTTGAATGAAGAAAATAAAAGGTCGCCCTAAAGTTCAACAAGTAGACCCTGAGGTAGAAGAAGTTAATAACAATCCACCAAATCCTATACAAGAGCTAATAGGTCTGATAAGGGATCAATGAGATATGATTACTGTGCAGAAAGAAGAGCTCAGAGTAGAGAGGGCAAAGAATAGAGAAGACCCGGTTCAATCCACTTTGGAGGAAACTGAAGAAGAAATTCGACATGAAGAGACTGCAGAAGGATCAGCACGACCATTAGAATCACCTCCTCACATGGGGCCAAACTAAGAATCACATGGGGTACCGGTGAGGGATCTTCAGTTTTGGGTCTCAAAATTTTGCAACCACCTACCTCCAATATTCAGGGGGAGATTTTATCCCCAAGCAGCTGAAGATTGGTTGAACAAGCTGGAAAAGATCTTTGAGGTGCTTGAGTGCCCGAATGAGGTAAAGGCACTCCTGGCAGTCTACAAGCTCAAGGGTGATGCAAATGATTGGTGGTGGAATATTGCCCTAACATTGAGGAGCAGAAATGTGCCACTGACCTGGGAAATGTTCCAACAACAATTCAATGAGAAATTTTTTCCTAAGTTGGTGTGGGTTGAGAAGGAGACTAAATTCCTTTCAATCAAGCAGGGTGATTCAAAGTCTTTTGATGATATTTGTCTCGTTTTATTCGATTATCCAGATACTCCTCATATCTGAAAAAAATGGATGATGAGGATTAGAGTTCTGATATGTTGATACATAGTTTGCAGCGGGAACTGAAAAAGAGGTTAGCCACCCACTAGTTTACCGAGTTCAATAAGGCGGTTGAGGAATGCAAGATTATAGAGAACAACTTGAGAGATTTGTATCCGGCTAAGGGTATTGGTAGCCACAATAAACCCAGTAGAGTACTACTACCCAGAAGCGGAAGGGTTAGGGATCCTCTTCGTCTAAGGGTAGTGGTAAAAATCCCTATCAATCGAGGAATCATGAATAGCAGAGAGCTTCTACATTGTGGTTATGCCCTCATTGTAATAAGCCACAGTATAGTAGAACTTGTCAGGGACTAGTGAAATGGTTCATTGTAAGTAACCGGGGCATTTTTCTACTGAATTCAAATGGCCACAGGCAGAACAAAGACTGAGGACTAAAGGCAGAGTATTTGCTGACTAATGAGGAAGCCCAAAAGTCCCTATATATCATCCAAGGTAAAATTCTCCTTGATGGTAATGTGTTGCAAGCATTGTTTGATTCGAGTGCAAGTCACTCTTTCATTGGTATGATTGTATGAAGTGCTTGGGTATGAATGTGCATAAGCTACCATTTGATCTGGTTGTATCGATGCCAATGAGTACAAAGCTATGATTGCTGAAGCCTCTTTAAATTGTGTCACAACTGTAGAAGGGCATGAGTCCACTGTGGATTTGATTTGTCTGCCGCTCTACCAATTAATAGTTATTCTAGGTTTTGATTGGTTAAGGGCAAACAATGTGTTACTTGATTGTGGGAATAGAAGGATTGTGTATTCTGTACCTCAAAGTGATGAGGATATGAATGCTAGCTTGAATTTCCTTTCTATAGCTAAGGCTGAGAAGTGTTTGGAGAAGGGTTGCCAGGGGTATATAGTATTCTTTTCAGTGCAAGGAGAGACCATTGAAACTCTGAACAATATACCTTTGGTAAATGAATTCCCTGAGGTATTTCAGGATGATCTTAGCGGATTGCCTCATGAAAGGGAAGTTCACTTTCTGATTGATATTGTTCCTGGAGCTGGTTCTATTTCAAAGGCCCCATATCGTATGGCCCCGAATGAAATGTAGGAGTTAAAGAAACAGATTGAAGACTTGCTTGAAAAAGGGTTCATTAGACCCAGCGTGTCACCGTGGAGAGCTCTAGTGTTATTTGTTAAAATGAAAAATGAGAGTCTTCGCTTGTGTATTGATTATAGAGAGTTGAATAAGATTACCATTAAGAACAAGTATACTCTCCCCAGAATCGATGACCTTTTAGATCAATTATTTGGTTTATGGTATTTTTGAAGATTGATTTAAGGTCGGGTTATCATCAGCTGTGAGTGAAAGCAGATGTCCCAAAAACTGCTTTCAGAATGAGATATGGGCATTATGAATTTTTGGTGATGCCATTTGGACTAACCAACACACCTGCAGTATTCATGGATTACATGAATCGTGTCTTTCGAAATATCTAGATCAGTTTATTGTTGTGTTTATTGATGACATTCTGGTATACTCTAAAAGTAGAGAAGAGCAAAACCATCATTTGAGGATCGTGTTGAACATATTGCATGAGAAGCAGCTCTATGCTAAACTGAGTAAATGTAAGTTTTGGCTTTCAGAAGTGCAATTCTTGGGGGATGTTATCTTGCGAGAAGGGGTCTCTGTAGATCCTAGTAAGGTGGAAGCGGTACTGGACTGGAATAGGCCAGAAACTGTTGTTGAGGTACACAGTTTTTTGGGTCTTGCTAGTTACTAGCAGGGATTCATTCAAAATTTCTCCTGTATTGCTTTGCCGATGACCAAGCTCACAAGGAAGGATCAACCATTTGTGTGGGATGAGAAATGTGAAAATTGCTTTATGGAGTTGAAAGAAAGGTTAACTACGATGCCTGTGTTGATTATATTTGATCCCAGCTTGACTTATGTTGTATACAGTAATGCGAGTAAGTAGGGGTTAGGGTGTGTCCTTATACAACAGGGATGTGTGGTGGCCTATGCCTCTCAACAGCTCAAACATCATGAAATGAATTATCTCACCTATGATCTGGAGCTTACGGTTATTGTGTTTGCTTTGAAAATTTGGCGGCATTATTTGTTTGGCTTGACGGTAGAACTGTACTACGACCACAAGAGTTTCAAGTACTATATGATCAGAAAGAGTTGAATATGAGACACTGTCGTTGGATAGAGTTGCTTAAAGAGTACAACCTGGAAATCAAATATCATCTAGGTAAGGCAAATGTAGTCGTGGATGCTCTTAGTCAAAAGACAATACTGGTAGTAGCAATGATGATACAAGAGGGGAGATTGATTGAAGATTTTTTAGATTTTTTTCAAATCAGATCATCTGTGCCAACTACACTATTTCCCAAGGGAAAAGTGACTTGAGAGCTGAGATTGAAGAAGCTCAATAGTAAGATGATTGGATACAGCGTAATCTGGCTAGAATTGAACGGGGAGAAGCTCAGGGCTATGATTTGTCACCTAGTGGACTAGTTCATTATCAAAAGAGAATTTGTGTTCCACTTAAGGCGGAGTTGAGACAGAAGATTCTGGATGAGGCATATAAGAGCCGGTATACTCTTCACCCCAGAATGACCAAAATGTACCATAACTTGAAGTCTACATATTGGTGGCCGGATTGAAGAGTGATGTGGCAAAATATGTGGTGCGGTGTCTTACTTGCCAAAGAGTAAAGATTCAGCACCAGAGATCACCAGGCTTATTGCAAAGTCTTGAGATTCTGGAATGGAAATGGGAAAGTTTGACCATGGACCTTGTTGTGGGATCACCCAGGATCAAGAATTATGATGTGATATGGGTAATAGTTGACCAGTTAACGAAGTCAGCACACTTCATACCAATTAATGCTGGTTACTCTGTGGACAAGCTAGCAGAGATTTACATCTGGGAGATTGTAAAGCTCCACGGCAAACCAAAGAATATCATTTCTGACCGAGATACCCGATTCACTTCAAGATTTTGGAGGGCGTTACATGAGGCCCTAGGTACTCAATTGAGATTCAGTACGACCTATTATCCTCAAATGGATGGACAGTTAGAGAGGACTATTCAGATGCTGGAAGATATGTTGTAAGCTTGTGTCCTCGATTTTAAAGGGAATTAGGATCGTTTTCTTCCACTTGCAAAGTTCACCTACAACAATAGCTATCATTTGAGCATCCAAATGGCACCGTATGAAGTAATGTATGGGAGAAAGTGCCAATCACCCTTATACTGGAATGAATTAACTTAGAGGAAGCTGTATGGGCTAGAAATTGTTGACCAGACCTCAGTGCAAATTCGTATCATTCATAAGAGGCTTCTTGCAGCGTAAAGTTAATAAAAAAAGTTACTCTAATAAGAGAAGACGACGTCTAGAGTTTGAGATAGGAGATCACGTGTTTCTAAGGGTATCTCCAGTTATTAGGCCTGTTGCATATCGAGTAGCCTTACCCCTAAACTTAAGCAGGCTCCATGATGTGTTTTATATTTCCCAATTAAAGAAGTACCAACTGGATCCATCTCACATTGTCGAGTATGAGGAAGTCGAGTTGCAAGACAACCTCACATATATGATAGAGCTAGAACAGATTATGGATCTAGAAGAATGATGGCTCAGACATCGAAGTGTTCCATATGTGAGGGTGATCTGGAGGGGAATGACCTAAAGAGAAGCGACTTGGGAGGCAGAAGCAGATATGCATAGATGATATCCAGAGTTTATGGCTCAAGTGGTGTAATAAATTTTGAGGACAAAATTTATTTTTTGGGGGGAGAATTGTAATATCCTAAATGGTAATTTAGGGCTAATGACTTCAAAAGTAATGTAATTAATGTTAAGTAAACACTTTTGTACAATATGGTTAGAATTTTGAATTAAATGTGTTATAACCAGTGCCTAAACCTTGTATTCAAGATAAATTGTGGGTTAATGTTTAAATTGGGTTAAAACATAAAGGAGGGCGAATGGTTGAGTTAAAGGAAGGATATAAAAGTGTTTGGTAGTAATTTTGTGAGTATTTTGCTAATCAGGGGCAAAATGGTAAAGTTACCACCGATTGGTCAGTTACTGAAAAGAAAAATTATTGGTAAATGAAGAGCAATGGCTAGGATTAACTCTTGAATGACCAATGGGGCAGAATCTAGCGTGGATGCGTTTATGTGAGCTTATGGAAGGAGGAAGAAGATTATGCCAAGTGGCAAAATGAGAACCATTAGATTATGGTCAACTTTTCAAATTCTTCCCTCTCTCCTTTCTCCCTTCAAGGTCGGCTAGCATGTATGAGGCAAAGGAAAATCTCCTTCTTCATCAACTTCTCATTCTCTCTCATTGTTCTCCATTTTCGCACAAGAGAAGGGAGAAAGAGAAAGTGTAAAGGTAAGATTTTGACTTGCTAGATGCCTTCTAATGGTCAAGTGCTCTTCATTATTATTGTGCATGGTGTTGAGGGCTTCATTGCCATGGTTTCATAATTTTGAAAGGTCGTGTTTTAGTGTTTGAAGAAATTTGAAGGTTGAGAAATAAAGAAACCAACCTTGAGAAGAGGAAGAGGTAAGAGTTAGTAACTTTTTTATCTTAATTATGTAACCATTGAATGAGTTTTGAAAATTTTGGAATTTTGACCTGAATTTAGTGTTAATTTGGAATGTAAGAATTGGATAGTGTGTGATGGTAGAATTGGTGGTATATTGAGTCTTTAAGTTATTAGAATTAGTTTGAAAATTTGAAAGGAAAGTTTGGGATATGGAGTAGTTTTGGTGTAGTGTATTGACCCAAGACCAAATTGTTGTTATGGTGTGACGTTAGTTGGTTTAGTGTATCCAATGGTTTCCCTATGAAATTTTAGGTAGGAATGAACTTTGGTATAAGTTTATAAGTTTTGGAACCATTGGAATCAAATTTGGCAAGTTTGGAAAATTCTGTCAGCTACTGCGTTTTGGCTTTTGATAAACCTCACTCGAGTGAGGTAGGGTCTCACTCGAGTGCAACATACCTCACTCGAGTGAGGTAGGGTCTCACTCGAGTGCAACATGTACTCTTTCTTTTTGTCTAGTGTTTCAGTAGAATTTTTAGGAAAAGTGTAGGGGTGCACTTCCTTACCTGCGAGTGATATGAGTCATCACTCAAGTAAACTTGGTTTCACTCGAGTGCGGGAGTAGGTTTCACCTTAGAGTTGCTCTCGGGTAGTCACTCTCTGCACCTCACTCGATGGGACTCGGGTGAAATGGTGTTATTACTCAAGTGCCAAGAATAGTACTCGAGTAAACTTCCCACTCTAAAGTCTTTTGTGCTCTCGGGCAAATACTTTCTATGCCACACTCTGTGGAAATCGAGTGAGCATTAAGCTACCACTCGAGTGTTGATGTCTATGCTTAGTGAAATGAGCACTTTCTATTCCTGATGTTGCTCTCTGTCAAGCACTCGCGAGTGTAAGCAAACCTCACCCGTGTGCAAGACATGCTTCACTCAAGTAAGGCCTTCTTTACTCGAGTAAGTCAACTAAAAGTCAGTAGTTTTCTTCTGAAAAAGAGATATTTAGGGCTAGTATCGCAACCCTATTGGCATATGTCTACGTTTCTAGTAGCCACCTAAATTGTTTAAATGATAACCAACTTTAAGTGTTATGGAATTAAGAACTTGGAAAAGAGATTGATCTGTCATCCTTGATCTTAGTTATAGGGTTTGACATTTGCCATACTCGTGAGCCCGCTGTGCCAAAGGACATCAGGAAAGAAGAAGGTAGTGACTCTTACTCTTATACTGTATATGATGCATTGTATGTTTGAATTGTCATTGTGTTTCGATGATTTTGAATATGAAAGTCAGAGTGGCTATGTACGTTCCCAGAGAGGCAATGCTATATGTGTATGCCAGTAAGGCAACATGTACATGTGACAGCTTGTATGCTGTGTTTATGCTGCTGTACTATGTGATGATTTACTTGCATGGAATGTGATTATATGTAGTATGAGTGATTTATTACTACTGGGATTCTTTTGAATCTCATTCTTTCCTTTGACTAACCTTGAGACAGGCCATGTGGCTCGAAGGGAAAAGAGACAACCAAGGGTGGCTAAGACCTCATAGGGATATTTGTCTTGGTTGTTGGTTATCGCATTTTGAATTTGGGATTACTGTATATGGATAAGATGTAAATATTGTTTTGGTTATGTAATCCCCTAAGTAGGAAGTCAATGCACATAGTATGTATATATGAACTTGGGGGTTGTCAGGGTTTTGTTGTACACTCTGATATATATGAATGTGAATTAACTACGTAGATAAATATATTCGAAATTTGAGATTGAGGCCAGGTTAAGGAAAAGGTTTTGAAAGAATTTATGAAATCCCTACCGTAAGGAAGGGATTTGAAATGGGTTTTAATTTCCCGTTGGTCTCTAATCCATTTTAATTATGCTAATCAAGGCAGGGGGTTACAACTAACCTACAGCTAGGGCTAGTGGATTGAAGGAGAAACAAGTGACTAACAGCATCTAGAGTTCCCAGCTAGGAGATTTGTACTTTGTTAGTCGGTTATCATATTTTGGGGATTATTGTACATATTATAAATGTTGTAAATTTAGTTAGTATGATGTAATCCCTGATATGGGAAACTGAAATGCTCAAAGATGCCGTGTAAACCCTTTAATGAATGGATGAAAACCGCGTGTTGTGAGGAATTTTTCTTACACTCTAATATGTATGAATGAAACCGTACTGAATAGGCCAAAGATATTTGAAATGTGAATGTGAGACCGTATTGAATAGGTTTTAGAAAAAGTTTTTGAAAATCCACTTTATCACAGGACCAAGCTCTTTCTTGAAGTTGGGACTTTCAATAAGTTTTAATTTATTTGTTGGTTTCTAATTTATCATAATGAAACATTTTCAAACTATAATTACGACTATTAAGGTAGGTGGTTACAATTATCTTCATTTTGTCCTTCATCTACATAGACATGCCACTTTCTCCACTAAAACTGATTAAATGTTCAATTGCTTCATCATCTAGTATGTCCACAAATGTTGTTATATCAAATGTCAATGGGAACTTCATAACAAGTCCGCCACTCTCTTTTCCTATAATGGAGGATATCATTGTTTTAAAATCTTCATAACTTTTCCCTTCCTTAATGGTTCTAGATCTAACCATTCCCTCAACATATGTTATATCACCATCTCCACTAACTTCAAACCTTCCCTTATATGAAGGAAACATAGTTGATTATTGCCAGACGTGCTAGCCATCACCGCTATCCACCTGCATAATACAATTGTCATTAACAAGTTTACCGGCTATATTAACAACTATCGCTACCCCCATTAACAACACATTTTGACTATGTATATCAGGACTTCCAGCCGCACAGCTTTCACACCATGTTCATTAAATCCCACTTTTAATAAGTAAAAACAGCACAAAATACCAAAAAACATAGCATACTTTACAAACCCTTGCCAAACATCATTACACCACAAGTAAAACATGTAAATATGAGCTATGGTTTTCATTAACAAGTTTAGCAGCCTCCATTGACAATTATTGCTGCTTCTATTAACAACATATTTTTTCCTTTGTACATCAGGTTATGTAGCCACATACCTTTCACCCTCATCTTCATTCCCTAGCCCTTCTATTGTAGAAACACACCACAATGAACCATAAAACAATGCATAATGACAACAAAAATAGAACATACAAAACCATAGCTAAATACATTGAAACCACAGCTAAAGTATATCCATTGCATTTACTTAGGTCTATCTTTAAAGTTTATAGGCATATGGAGGACAATACCCACAAAAAACAGACAACTTTTTCCATTTTTCAGGACCAAAACAAAGATGAATCAAGAAAACATAAATATCTGTTTAGGTACTCAATAAAAAACATGAATCAAATGGAATAATGAAGAAAATAGAGTTGATGGCATCAATTCCCTACCTTACTCTTCAATCATAGCTGACGATCTTCATTCTGTTATTCCCACCATATCTAAAGTTGTTCCCTTCTAATTTAACAACATTTTTCATCCCTCTCTCTATTTATCTGACTGGGGTATTTCTGACTTTTCCCAACTAGAATTTCTTATAAAATGGTCCCATGGGATTTAACAATAATTTGGACATTTTTCAGGACCATTTTTTCATATTTTTCCTTCCATGGGACTTCCATGTAATTTTCCCTTAATTTTTGTGCAGTGGTGTATTCTATCATTATATAATTAGCAAAAAAATATAATTATTCATAAAATTAACTATTAAGTTTTACTATTATAGAAAAGGTCTTTCATCACAGTTATTTTCTACCATATATTATGATTACGAACTATCATATATGAAGACGCTATATATGTTTGGCATAAATACTTTATGGTTTCGAATTGCGATGTATTGAGGACATACTTAGGGGTTCTTTGTTAATAACCATAATGTATTAATGACATATGTAATAGTTTCTTATTTTTTAATAACTGCAATGTATTAAGGACATATTTTACGGTTCTTCGTTATTAATTGTTAATAAAGTGATTTATATATATATAATTATTTTTTTATTATTTGTTTTTATTCAGTTTTATTGTTAATATTTATTATATAAGACACAATATAATCATAGATAATAATAAGGTAATAATATTAAATAAAAAAATTATATTTATAATATTCAAAAGGAAAAATCAGATTAGTAAATTTAAAAAAAAAACTAATTAGTTCATAGGCCCAATTTATAATTTTAGACCGTGGGTAAAGTGATTTTACAGCCCTCCTCTCACATCGCGTCTTATTGGATATTTCCTCTTCCATCCTCTTCGGTATCATGTTCTTCCTCCCACACAAGATTAAAACCCAGATTTTTTTTCCCCCCGTTTTTAAGGTTTTGTAGGGTCCGGAGGCAAGCAAGTATAGCCTTAGAGCCTATAGGGGACGCTTTCTATTATTATTATTATTATTATTGGTATAGTGATTGTGACAAATGGCGAAGGGAGTATTAGACACACTTTCATTTATTATCAAGTACTTGACTTTTTCATGTATGAGCCCCTTTTTGCGATGAAGCATCCTGTAATTCAAATCACATTAGATTTTGATTAATTCATTTCATGCTTAATATCCTATAGTCCCTTATCCTAGGACCACCAATTTTTCTATATATCACGAGAGATATGATCGGTAGACTCAGTCCTAATGTCTTTTTCTCCCTCGTGCATATCCATATAAGGATTTATGACGTTTAATTAAACGAAGATTAATAAACAAACTTGAGATATTTGAACATCATGTTTGAACAAGTTGAGTTTGTTGTGGGGGAGAGAGAGCCATAGAGAAAGACGGGAAATATTCGAGAGAGAGGAACATTAAAATTATTTTATCCATATTTTAAAATTTTAAATTAGATTTATAACTTAATTAGTGATTGTTGAATTTAACAATCTGATTTTGAATTTCATTAATTCATCTGACTTTATATAGAATTTTCTCTATTAAAAATTCAATACATTATAGATCAATATCATACAATTTAAAAAAAAGATAATCACTTAAACATATCGCAAAAGAACATTATCTTAAACGCTTTTGAATTTTAAAAGAAAATCAATTAATAAAAATTTCCACCATATTCTCTAATGTCTTTGGTGTAGATTGTCCATAGATCACTCAGTACTCCAAGAGTTCCCATCACATATCTGTTAACTGGAAAAGGATAATATAAATATGAAAATAAGAATATATGTTTAGAGAAAATAAGCAAATATAAACACTTGAACAAATCTCGTAATATAAACATAAAAATTAGAATACAGTAAAAATTGGAAAATATAAAACTATGAGCAAATCTCAGAACTTGGTTCAACAAACTTGATTTCAACATATAATTTAGATTGCTAAAGTTTAAGAGTGTGACATGCTTAACAATAAAAAATTCATCATTTTACCTCATCATTTTTTGTCTGTGATTCTTCTTCTTAGATAATCTGGCAGGTGACTTTGAGTATCAACTAGTGATCTCTCACTATATTAAAAAATAAAATAAAACTAAAAAAGTTAATTGAAAAAAATGAAAGCTTACATGATGAAGAATCATGAGAGGAAGGAGTTGCAGAGTGAAGACTTATGATAGTGGTAGAGGACAAGACTTGCAGTGGTAGAACAAAGCCTATAGAAAAAAAAGATTATGAAACTCACTAGAGAAGCTCAAAAACTGTTTGAGAAGGAGTTGGAAAAGTTGCATTAAATAAAATTTTTCAGAATCCCGCCTCTTTTATATTTGAATTTTTTCATAATTCCACATTTTTTATATTAAAGAATACTTAATGATTCTAATTGAAGAAACATAATGTATTGTCAAATAATTTTTTTTCAGACTCCTACCTCCTTATATTTGATATCTAAATAAATGTTTCTTCACTGTCAAGGAATTTTTTTTACAATCCAACTCTTTATATATATGATATCTTTCATTTATATTAAATAATACTTGACAATTCGTTGTGAAGAACTGTAATGTATTGTTAAATAATTTTTTTTTTCAGAATCTCACTTTCTTATTTTTGACATTTGTCATAATCCCATCTTCTTATATGTGTTGTTATCATTTTTAAACGTTAAGTATTATTGGAGAATACTTAACGGTTCTTTATGAAGAACTATAAAGTATTGTCAAATAAAAATTTTAAAATCTCATTTTCTTATATATAGTGGTTATCATTTTTAACGATTAAGTATTTTTAAGAAATACATACCAGTTCTTTGTGAAGAACTGTCAAATATTAACAAATAATTTTTTTAGAATCCTACCTTTTTATATATGATGGTTATCATTGTTAACCATTGAGTATTCTTAGAAATTATAAGTATTTAAGAACCATACTTTATGATTAATTATTATAACCATTACATATTTGTTTCTGTTTATATATAAAGTTGTTGAAGACAAATTATTTGAAAGTGTGACATAGCGGTTGTTTTGTAAGAACCGTCTTTTTGGTTCATAAATACATGATAGTTAATAATTACAACTATTATGTTTTTGTTTTCGTAAATTCTCTCTTTCAATACATGATGGTGCGTATATTTAACTGTTAAGTTTTAACGTTATATATTATTGCGCGAATTTAGTTTTGATATACATGACGCTTATTCGATGTAACCATTTTTTATTAAGTGCCATATACATAAGAATATGTAGAATTGTTTTATTGATTGATCATTCAAATCCAAAATTTTAACGGAGGTGTGTATAAACAAATCTATTTGTCGATTTTGGTTCCTAATTCGATAATGAATATCGTTCGTTTGCAAAACTTATTTATCGGTTGTAATATTTTCAATTCGTTTTAAAAAAATCCTATGAGGACAGGTGGTCCTTGATAAAACCATTGTCTAAGACGTTGTCATTGTCTATATGATGAGGGCAAGAGACAAAGTCACTTTCAAGCATTCTGGTTCTTAAAATTTAAGACAAGTCCATTTCTCAAAATCGGGGAATTTTGAAATATTTAGCTGACATGAATGTTCCTACACTTAATTAGATTCATGAATGGAAGAGGAAAATTAAATAAGGTACAGTGTTTAAAGGAAGTTATTATTAAATTAATTAGATGAATATTGCTCCTTCTTCAGTTATAGTTCTTGATCAATGGCGTTGATTATAAACACCGCGAAGCTGGTCGGAGTTGAGCGTTTTGATAAAGAAACACCAACTACGATGCTCGTATGACCTTTGCCATTGGGAAGCAGATCCTCTCATCATCTTATTTTCTCATCATCCCTCATTAGCCCATCTAAACCGTTGATTGAGAAGAGAAGCCCATCTGGACCGTTGATTGGGAAGAGGAGAAAAAAGTTAAAGAAGTGATAACTTGATGACGTGGCTCATTTTTAACCTTTCAGATTGATTAGACGGACATAATTTAGAGATTATGAGAGATGATAAGAAAAGGGATAATGAGAGAAATCGGACCCTTGCCATTGATCGTTTGACTCTTCCGTTGATGGCCACATCAAACCACTCTAGCGCCGGGGTCCTCCTTAATGTAATCCTTTACCCTCTTTCATTTGGATTCGAAACTCTTGGTGTGTGCTTTTTCCGCCTTTCTTTCTTTGTTTTTTTTTTTTCGTTTTTCTTTTCTTTTTTTGCAAATCACATGTCCAAGCCAGCAACCTACCTTGCCCAGTCAACATGCCACATATAAGAAAATTTAATGAGATTAATGACACATCATCAAACTTAATACTGTGAATCCCAATAATTCTGTTTCAAACTATAGGGACTAACAATTCAAGCAAAATCAAATTAAAACGGGATTAAAAACCATTATTTGAAACTATAAAAACAAAACAAATCAAATCGGTCAAAAGTATTAACCCAAGCTTTTATTTATTTATTTTTTTTGGTAATAACCCAAGCTTTTATTTAAAAGTCAAGTGGGTAAGCGTTAGAGAACTGAAAGGATACTATTCTTTAACTAAAAGACAAAACTAAAATATTGTAACTGTTATAAAAGTAAGTATGTTAAGAGAGCAAGAGCTAAGAGAGAATTTTTAGAGAGAATTTTTCATTCACTTGTATATAACAATCAATTATAAGGTTTTATATAGAGTCAGATATCAACCTTGGTTACATGACCATAACTATTTTATACAAACTATAGTTACTTTATAATTTCTTTATGTCATTGTCTCCTTTTATTTTTACTTTGTGTCTTTTTCTCCTTTTTCGTTATGTCATATCTTCTTTTTTTCTTTATGAACAATAATGCCTGATATGAGTCAATAACATCCACATAATTAATATTCATAACATTAACTACATAATTAATATTCATAACATTAATTAAAATATTGTATAAAGTTAGAGGAACGCTTGATTGATTTGTTGATTATAGAATGTTAATATTTTTTTTCTACATTATTCCCGAGGCAATATCTGTTGTCCATCATTTTCTTAACAATATATATAATTAAATTAAAGAATTAAGTTATTTTATATCCTTAAAGAATTCACCATTCCTAAAGCTTACTTACTATTCACTTGCATTCAGCTTGTCATTTACGATGCAGAGTTTATCTCATCTATCTATTCACCTTATCTATAATTACTCATTTGACAATGAGTCATTGAGTTGAGCTAATCTTATCCTTTTCAACTTTATCTTCACAAACCAGTTTGGCAATTCCTTCATATTCCCCTCTTTTTGGCACAAGAATTTACCGCACATGCATGAATTTACCGACTCTCCCTCTATATATATATATTTCATATGATCTATTATCACCGGTGTGCAGTTGAAGATCATCTAGCGTCGATTAAAAGAAGGCTCACTATCTCAACAATGGCAAGTGCCTCTCAGATTGCTCCACCTGCCGTTAGAAGGTAACCAAAAATTTAGAACATCACCTATATATATATATGTATATCGGTCTGCCGTTAGAAGGTAACCAAAAAATTAGAACTTCACTATCTCAATAATTTTTTTTTCTCATCTCAACCAATTTATTAATCAACGATCCAGTTTTCCGTAGTTATACTTTAAAGCTTGAATGTCACTTGCAGGCTTGAAGGAAAGGTGGCTCTGATCACAGGTGCGGCAAGCGGACTCGGCGAGTGCACGGCAAGAGTCTTCGCCGAGCACGGGGCTAAAGTGGTAATTGCAGATATAAACGACGACTTAGGTGAAGCTGTGTCCAAAACCATACCTGATTCCACCTACGTTCACTGTGACGTCGCAAATGAGAACGACGTACAAAACGCAGTGGACACCGCCGTTTCAAAGTACGGCAAGCTCGATATCATGTTCAACAACGCCGGTTGCCAAGACCCCGAAACAGACAGCATCGTCGACATCAAATTGTTGGATTTTGTGAAAGTCGTAAACGTGAATCTCACCGGCGTCTTTCTCGGCACCAAGCACGCCGCCAGGGTGATGATTCCGGCACGGCATGGCAACATCATCAACACTGCGAGTGTATGTAGCATCACCGGAGGGTTATCAACCCATGCGTACACAAGCTCCAAGCATGGTGTTTTAGGGCTGACGAAGAACACGGCGGTGGAGCTCGGGCGCCACGGGATTCGGGTGAACTGCGTGTCGCCGTATGTGGTGGCAACTCCGACAGCGAAGGCATTCTTCAGGCTCACTGATGAAGAAGTTCACAATATATATAATCCTCTGAAAGGTGCTAAGATTGGGCCTCAAGATTTTGCTGAAGCTGCTCTGTTCTTAGCAAGTGACGAGTCTAAGTTTGTGAATGGCCACAATCTTGTGGCTGATGGTGGATACACTATCACTAACTATGGCTTCACCATTTACAAGCAATAAGTCTGAGTTATTGATCTGTCTTGGGATGTTTCTGATGAAGAAGTGGTCTTTACTCATGTTTATATGTATATATATATATGCTCGAATGACCATGCGCAGGCTTGGCGCGTGCTCATAGTTCTTGTTTAGATTTTCTGTCTTGGCCTGGGATGTGTGTGAAGGAGAAGAAGCGGTCTATGTTCTTGTATATGTGTGCGTACATGTTTGAATAATGACGCTCACGCATAGCGCGTTTATATGTGTATATATATATATGCACAAATGACCATGCGCAGGCTTGGGGCGTGCTCATAGTTCTTGTTTAGATTTTCTGTCTTGGCCTGGGATGTGTGTGAAGGAGAAGAAGCGGTCTATGTTCTTGTATATGTGTGCATACATGTTTGAATAATGACGCTCACGCATAGCGCGTGGCCGGGTGCTTAGTCCTTCATTATATTAATGTTTGAATAATCAAACTCTGATGAGCTGTGTTTATATTATCATGTAATGAAGTAATCAACTTTGTAATTACATACCATGGGCCGCCACATGTCCACTGCTGGTGCTGGCACCCGGCCGCCTCCTCATCAGCACCACGTCATAAATTGATTACTGATGTAAAACAAGAAAAGTGACAGGGGAAGAGAGAGATGAGATGAAGATAAGAAAGGAGAAGAGGAAAGTGATCGTACTCAATCCAGTCCAACATACAAGTCTGGCCTCAAATAAGAGCCCTAAAACTATCTATAGTGATAATTGTAATAATCAAAGTACAAAAAAAAAAAAAAAAAGATAATGATAAACCCAAATAACCTAAAAAAGTAATAATTGTTATAAAAGTATATATGATAAGAGAGAAAGAGAGAATTTTAAGAGAAAAGATTGATAGAATTTTTAGAGAGAAGTTTTCCTTTAGTTCATTTGAAATAATCGATTACAAGCCTTTATATAGAATCAGGAATCTAACATTGGTTATATGATCATGGTTACTTTATATCTTCTTTATATTCTTTTTTTTTTTTTGCTTTTACTTTGTGTTCTTTTCTCCTTTTACTTTATATCAAGTCTTCTTTTCTTTTAGTCAATAGACATCTACATAATTGATATTCATAACACTCCCCCTTGGATATCTATTATGAATGTGCTATATTAAAAACTTTAACTAGGAAAAACATAGTGGGATAAAAACCTAGTAAAAGAAAAGAGTATATCATTCATTAATACACTGTCAAGTGCTGCCTTATTAAAAACCTTTCTAGAAAAATCCAATGGGACAAAACTTGGACAAGGAAAAAATAATTCAGCGTGTATCGACTCCCCCTCTTGACGACATCAATTGATATCTTTAAGTCTCCGAAGGCCAATGTCATGGACAAGCTTTTCAAAGATTGTACCGGGAAATGACTTGGTAAATAAATCTGCTAGATTTTCACTTGAACTAATTTGCTGAATATTTATTTCACCATCATTTTGAAGGTCACGAGTGAAGAAGAATTTTGGTTAAATATGCTTCGTTCTATCGCGCCCTTGATATAGCCTTCTTTAGGTTGGGCAATACATGCATTATTGTCCTCATATAGAACCGTTAGGACCGTTTTGCCTGAAGATAAACCACACGTTGTTCTTAAATGATGTATCACTGACCTTAACCATACACATTCTCGACTTGCTAGAATTTCTGTATGGTTAGATGATGTGGTGGATATAATCTGTTTCATAGATCACTATGAAATAGCTGCACCTCCACATGTAAACAGATAGCCTATTTGTGATTTACCTTCGTATGGATCAGACAAGAATCCAGCATCTGCATAACCAACTAGTTCAAGCTTAAATGCATTTGAGAAGTATAAACCTATGCCCACAGTTCCTCTGAGGTAACGAATAATGTGTTTTGTAACACCCCGAATTTTGAGACTTGAGGCTAGAGAATAAGCCTGAGATTAGTGGATTGCTAAGCCCCGGTTTAGCAAGATCCCAAATTGTGATCAAGGGTTAATGACTCCAAAAGTGGATGTCATTAGTGATAAATGAACCCTTTTGGAGATCATGGTGTGATTTGGCACCCGATGTGATTCGTATGTGTTCTGAGCAGCGCCGAAACCCTGTATTTGAGTTCAATTATGGATTAACATCTAAATTGAATGAAAATAAGGGGAAGGGCGTATATATGGTGTGAATGAATGAGAAAATGTATTTGGTGGTGATTCAAGAGGAATTACCGTAATCAGGGGCAAAATGGTAAAGTTACCGACCAATTGATCGGTTACCGAAGAGGAAACTCATTGGTAACTTCAAGATCAATGGTTGAGATTGATTTGTGTAGAGATCAAAGGGTGGAATCCCATGTGGTTGTGCTCATGTGAGCTCATGGGATGAGTGTCAAGATGGTGACACTTGGCACTTTGTGAGCCCTTGGATTTTGGTCAAATATTCAACTCATTTTCTCTCCTCTCTTTAGTTGGACGTGGTGGCATCCCAAAAAACTGAACACTCTTCATCATCATCATCTTCATCTCTCTCCTTCTCATACTCCATTTTCGCCTAGCAAGGAGGAGGAAAGAGAAAAGAATAAGGTGAGTTTTGGTTGGTTTATGGTCCTCTTTAGCTTAAATCCTCTTCACTAATCTTGATCATGTTGATGAGAGCTTCATCTCTATGGTTTTAGATTCTTGATTGGAGGTGTTTGATGGCTTGAGGAAATTTGGAAAGATGGAGAATCAAGAAATTGGTTTGGGAAAGAGGAAGAGGTGAGTATTTGAAGTATTTTGACCTAAGTTTTGTGAGTTTTGGTTGAGCTTTGTGAATTTCGAATTTTGCCCTGATTTTCTTGTGATTTTGGATTGGATGAATTGGATTGTGTTTGATGATGAAAATGGTGTCATATTATGTTTTGGCATCATTGAAATTGGTTTTGAATTTGAAATGGAAAGAGATTGTAATGTAGAGTTGGTATTGTGAATTGTGTGACATGTTGCAATTCATTGTGAAACATGTCAATATAATGTGAATTTGGTTGATTTGGCATTTCCAATGGATTCCTTGTGAAATTTTGTGTGAGAATGATGTTTGATATGAAAATTGGACCATTGGAAGCCAAATTGTAAAAACTGGAATTCTGTCTTTTGAGGTTCTGTTCTGGGCAGTTTTGTTGTGTGGACGTTTTGAATGGGCAAATGATGTTAGAAAATTCTGAAACTTTCCAGTCTGGAAGTTCACATCTTAAGCTTCAAAATGGACATATAATATGTGTCATTTAGTTTTGTGAACTGGGAGTTTGAACTGTCCAAAGTTTGGGGACGAAACTGGATTCTGTTTTGGAGCAATGTTGGATTTTGTGTAAATCTGGATTTGTGTGGTGATTTCTTGTAATGAGACATATTTTTCCCATAAAGGGGACTTTAATATCTTTCAATGGGCTTTGGAATCACCTTGTTTCAAGTTTTCTAGAGCAAGTTATGAATTTTTGAAGTTTCCTTGGCTGCAGCCAAAATTCTGGCTCCAGCGCAAAACTTTCTGTGTGTGTCCTGGCCGCAGCCAGAAATTCTTGGCTGCAGCCAAAATGTTTCTGTGACGTTTTTGGCCATTTTTGGCTGCAGCCAGAGAATTCTTGGCTGCAGCCAGAACCCAATTTTCAGCATTTTGAGATTTTGAAAGGTGATTTCCAACCTAGTACGTCCCAATCCTTTAGGCCTTCGTTGAGCTTATTTTAGCCACCTAAAGGGTGTGAATGGTAACCAACTTTAAGTGAAATGGAAGTAAGGATTTGGAATTTAGATTAACCCTATGTCCTTGATTTGGTTATAGGGTTGGATATTCGCCCTGATCGTGAGCAGCCGGAGCTGGAGCTTACGTGGAAAGAGTGTAGGGAACTTACCTCTCTTGCATGCTTTGATGTTGTGTTTGTGTATTGATGCATGTATTGCTTTGCTGGATTATGTGAAACATGTATGAATGATTGTAGCTCTGTTTCTAGTTATGCTATGGCCATGAGTAGGTTGTTGAAACATTGAGCACGCAGATATGTCATTGTGTGAACATGAGTTTTGTATTGCAAGCATGTCATGCATTAAACACATATCATACATGCATATAGGTATCTATTTCCTACTGAGATTCTCTCGAATCTCACCCTCCCCTACCAACATTTTAGACAGGGTAGGTGGATCGAGGATGGAGCAAGCAGTCAAGGGCGACGGGACTCGTTCGGGTTATAGATTTTGGTAGTTGGTTATCATAGTTGGGATGTATATTTGGATATTGTATTTGTATATGAATGAGAAAGATTTGTGTAATCCCCATATGAGGGCTTGTATGGGCGAATGTGCCCTATAAAGCTTGAGTTAATGTATGGAAACCGGGATTATTTTTGTGTACTCTGATTTATTATGAATGTGATATTCCGCGTAGTAATTGTATTCGAAAAATGATTATGAGACCAAGTTTATAAATGATTCCGAAAGTTATTTGTGAAAACCCTATCATGAAGATGGGATTTTAAATAAGTTTTACTTCTTATTGGTCTCTATTTCATTTTAATTGCGTATTTCGGATATAATTACGGCAGGGGGTTACATGTTTTACTCCATTCCAATGCCTTCGTGTTGGTGAAGAATTATATATTGCTAATAAATTAACAGAAATGATATATCAAGACGTGTGTGATTAGCAAGATACATTAGTGCTCCAATAGGACTAAGGTATGATACTTCTGGACCAAGTAGTTCTTCATTACCTTCTTTACTAATTACTTGAGGTTAGAATGGGTCTTTATCTACCTGTAAAGATCTTACAATCATTGGGGTACATAATGGATGAGATTTATTCATGTAAAAGCGCTCTAGGACCTTTCTTGTATAAGTTTCTTGATATACGAAGATCCCATTTTTGAGGTACTCGATCTGTAATCCAAGACAAAACTTTGTCCTTTCTAAGTCCTTCATTTCAAATTCTTTCTTCAAATAATTAATTGTCTTTTGGAGCTCTTCAAGAGTTCCAATGATATTGATATCATTAACATAAACAGCAATTATAACAAACTCATTTTTAGATCTTTTCATAAAGTTGCATGGGCATATCAGATCATTTTATATCGTTCTTTCAATAGATATTCATTAAGACCATTATACCACATGTGCCTTGATTGTTTCAAGCCATATAGGGACTTATTTAACTTAATTGAGTAATATTCTCGAGAATGAGATTTGGATGCTTCTGGCACCTTAAGTTCTTCAGGGACTTTCATATAAATATCATTGTCAAGTGAGCAATATAAATAGGCAATCATGACATCCATTAAATGCAAATCAAGTCATGCATTTACTATTAGGTTAATCAAATAACGAAAAGTAGTCACATCCACTACTGGTGAATATGTTTTTTCAAAATCAATGTCGAGTCTTTGTGTAAATCCTTGGGCTACAAGACGTGCTTTATATCTTGTTATTTCACCCTTTTCATTTCTCTTATGTACAAAGACCCATTGCATCCAACTAGTTTTACATCTTCAGGTGTAAGGACTGCTAATCCAAATACTTTTCGTTTTGCCAAATATTTTATTTTTGCATTAATGACATTTTTCCCTAGGGACCAATCATTTCTTTGTTGGCACTCGCTAATGGATTTAGGCTCATGATCCTTATTATCATTTATTACATCATACGCTATATGATAAGCAAAGATGTTGTCAATGTTGACTTCATTTCGATCCTATCGGATTCCATTCATAGCATAATTTATTGAGATCTCATTATATTCACATATGTCAGGTACCTGAGTTTCTTCTGGGACTAAAGCATTCTCTTTTGGATATCTCTACTAGAGATAATACTTCTTCAGGAGATGGCTCTTTTGGAGCTACTAACTTTTCTTGATTATCCTTGACTTGACAATTTATATTGTTTGCTCCTTTTCTCTTTAGAGGATTTTTATCTTTGGAACCGATGGGCCTGCCACGCTTCAGGCGTGTTTTAAATTCATTCATAGTACGTTGTCCTTCAGGGACATAAATTTTAATAGGAGCATTAGCAGCTGGGATATGTGACTTTGTCACTTTCTTTGAGTCAGTAAATGCTTCTAGCATTTGATTAGCTAAATTTTGTAAATGAATTATCTTTTGAACTTTCATTTCACACTGTTTTGTATAAGGATTAAAAGGAGCCAATGATAATTCATTCTAGCTAATTTCTTCACCCAACTACTTGTTTTCTCCCCTTAATGTTGAGAAAAGTGATTCATCAAAATGGCAATTGGCAAATCGTACCGTAAATAAATCCTGTAGATGGTTTTAAATATTTTATGATCGAAGGAGATTCATATCCAACATATATTCCCATCCTTCTTTGAGGACCCATTTTGGTGCGTTGTGGTAGTCCTGCTAGCACATATACTGCACACCCAAAAATCCTTATATGGGAAATATTAGGTTCCTAACCAAAAGCCATTTGTAAGGGGGAAACCTTTAGGTAACTTGTTGGCCTAATGTGGATTAACATTAGTGTATGCAAAATGGCATGGCCCCAAACAAAAATTGGGAGATTAGATTTCATAAGTAAAGGCCTTGCAATCAGTTGCAACCTTTTAACCAATGATTTTGCAAGTTCATTTTGTGTATGAATGGTGAGCTCCGCAAGTATACGGGTCGTGCCAAGTAATAAAGTGATAAGTAGAGTATTGTTCCACGAGGAATCAATCAATTAATTTTTTAGATATTAAAATTTCAATTTCTTTTTAAGCTAAACGAAACTAATTATGAGACAATTCAAAGAAAATTAATTAAACAAAACTAGCAATGTTAAACACAATCTAGAGTCACTAATCCCTTATTAGCTCTCCAAATCTCAAATCCATTTACTTAGTTAATCTCAAATGTTAATTTTGTGCCTGTCGGTTCACTCACAACCCTCTCTTAAATATAATTGTTATGTTTAACCAAATTACTCAAGAGACAAGATAATTTAAACACACTCTTCAACAATTATATGGGGCTATTAGGTATATGTCTATCCTAATCACAAATTAAATCTAATTTAATCCTATATTACTTAATCTCAAAGCCTAATTAAAATTTCCTTTGTCAAGGTAAAATCCTAATACTCAAATTCACATCTAACGATGGCCAATCATCAAACGGACATATCAAAAAAAGATTAAGTAACCAAAATTAACATAAATCATAACTAATAAATCATAAAAATAACATCTAGTTCACTAGTGAGTTCATAGTTTCCCTAGGTCTAAAATGAAAATTAGCCACACATGGCTAGGATAAAATCCATAATAAAAAAAAAGAAATTCAGATTCAAAGAATAAAGAGAAAGAAGAAAAGAGAGCAAATATGTCGAAGACTCCCCCTATTTCTCGCTCGATCTCCGCTGTTCTGTGTTTCTCATTCTGCTCTGATGTGTCCTATTTGCTGCCTTCTCCCCCTTTTTATAGATCTTTTGATGAGCAAATACGGTTTTTATTTTTATCTTTTAATCCAAATCTGATATCCTTTTCCCATTTGTACGGATAAACCCATATCTTTTGCCACCTCCATGTGCTGATCATATCTTTTTTTGTTTTTCCGAATGTGCAGATCTTAATTAGGCAACGCTTTTTTATCTTTTCTCTAAGTTGTGGACCCCACATCTTTATTTCATCACAATATCCATATCTGATAGCTCACGCATGGGATATATTGCATTTGAATTTTGCTTCTCCTTCAATTGCCGTGGGCCCCGCTTCTGATTCAATTTTGATATCTCACGCCCTATTATCTTTTCATTTATATATAATATAATTTGCTTGAGCTCATTTATTTGCTATCTTGATACTTTCTTATCTCTTTCATCATTTAATATCTCCTGCACAATAAAGTAAGATATGAGTAGATTTTATATTAAAATTTCTTTTTATCCTAAATTTAATTAAAAGATAGAAAATATATAAAAGATAATTAAATAGGTATAAAATATTAATAAATTTAATCAATTATGTCCTCAAATTTGTACCTATTTAATTATAAAATATATATTTATCAAATTCCCCCACACTTGAACATTTGCTTGTCCTCGAGAAAAAGAAAGAAAAATCATTATTTGAACAAAAAGCACATTGCTTGTGAAATTCTTAAACAGAGAGTAGCATACGACCACACTTAAATCATGCTATCAAATTCTATTCAGTTTAATATTTTATAAGAATGTTTCACTAAGCCAACATCCTTAAGCAATTGTAATAATCTCTTAATGTCCCATGATCAAAGGATCGGCAAGTAATAAGTGCAACAATAAGATTAGTAAAGGAATATTATGCTATTAAACTCATCCATAAAAATTCAAATGCCCCCACTTAACCAAGCTTTTCATTTAATTTACTAAGGATCCTCAGGTGGAAAATTGATTTATTTATTTTTCTTTCTTTTTTTTTCAATCATCTTGTGCTGTTGTAGGTCTCCTTTTGACGCGACCCTGCACATGGGTGATATAGCACCGGTTACTCAGTTACTCCAACAGATACCTCAAGAGGCTTTTAGCCCAACTCATAACTCTCTTTGACTTTACCGTTTGACTCGAGTGCCAACATTGGTAATGAAGTGACCTTGGTTACTAAGTTAGGTCTAGAGAAGCCATTAGAGTTGTGTTTCTTATTCTTTGCTCTTTTTTTAAAAAAATTTTTTCACCTGAGTCATGTCCTTAAACAAAATCTTACTTAGCCAGCAAAGGGCATTATCTAATTTCCTAAAGAAATCAGGTAGCAAGATATTCATAAACTAATAATTTGTTGATCATATTACAAACTACTCCCTATTCTCATAGTCCATCTCAAGATTTATACAAAAAAATCAAGGCTCAGAGGCTTAATTGAAACATTCTTTTCTATTTTAAATTTTTTTCAATAGCACTCTCTAAGATGGGAAGGTTGAAAGTTAAGGTCAATCCTAAGCAATGCAAAAATGTCAACTTTTACCAAGAAAACTTCTTTTCAATTGCATAAGGACAAGCACAAAAAAAAATATATATCCCTCCCCTACACTTAAATCAAACATTGTCCTTAATGTTGCAAAAATCAATAAAGAGGGAAATGAACTAGCACTCCCTTGGTTTATGTCTCTGATTCTGATGTGGAGTTCTTCATCTAGTACCATGCAGGATGTTTTTAATTTTTTGAGAGAGGAAAGAGTGCATGAGCAAGAATTTGTAGCCACAAGAGGAGCGATCATCTTTAAACCTAAATAAAAATAAGAAAGAAAAAAATAATAAATGAAAACCAAATTATTGGGTTGCCTCCCAACCAGCACTTGTTTTATAGTCTTCAGCCTGACTATGTCAGAAGGTCATGGAGGTTGAAACAAGCAATGCCAATGTAACGCAGAGGTGTTCAAAACTTGCTCACTTTGCTTATGAGAATTCTCCACAATATTTTTTGCAACAGTGATAGTTGTTTTAAAGGGCTCTTTAGTGGTAAATGAATCCAATTTAGTTAGATTGAGGTCATCCATCACAACAACCTTTGCACATTTTTAAGTCATTTTGATACTCTATTGCTTTGTCCCTCTTAAACTTGACTTGCTCATCACCAAGTCGTAGAATTATCTCTCCTTGTTTGATATCCACTAATGTTCTTGCAGTAGCTAGGAATGGTCTCCCAACAATTAGTGGAATGTCTTGATCCTCTTCCATATCAAGAACAATGAAGTCAGCATGGTATATAAAAGAGCCAACTTTCACCACCACATCATTAATGATACCATATGGATAAGAGAAACTTTGATCAGCTAGCTTGAGTGTAACAGTTGTAGGATTAGCCACCCCTAGTTGAAGCTTCTTAAAAAGAGATAGGGGCATAAGATTCATAGCAAACCCTAAATCACACAGTATACGACCTTCAAATTTGTCACCAATTACACATGGAATAGTGAAAGAACCAGGATCTTTACACTTTAAAGGAACATTAGGCTTGATGACACTAGTAATCTCCTTGGTTAGTGCTACCATTGCAAACTCAGTAAAATGCTTCTTACTCAACATCTCCTTTAGGTACTTAGCATACTTAGGCATTTGCTCCAAAGCTTCTATCAATGGGATGTTAAGGTGTAATTGCTTGAAGATATCCAAAACTTCTTGTATTGCTCATCAAATGCCTTCTTTTGAAATCTTTAAGGAAATGGTATAAGTGGTCTCCATGTAGGAGTCTCAGTAGTTGTTGCCTTTTTCTTTATCTCCTTCATTTGGGAGTCCATATCCTCATCTAATCCCTTAATCTTTTATGTCGACCTTTCATCATTTTCTACAAGAACCTCTGGAGTTTCTTTTCCATTAGAACCTGAAGGCTTTATTGTTGTTTGATGCACTTCAAGTAATTCTTTACCATTTCTAAGGGTAATGGATTTACATCCCCTTTTTCCATATCTACGAGGATTAGACACGGTATTACTTGGCAATTCTCTTTGTTGTAATGCATTCACAGCAGTTGCAAGTTGTCCCATTTGTGTCTCAAGATTCTTGATAGACTATTCTAATCTTGCATTAGTAGCAGCTTGATCCTAAGTACTGTTTAGTTGAAAACTCGCAAGCTGATATATCATTGCCTCTAGATTAGTTCTGGGCTTGTGAGTAGGAATAACTTCCTTTTCTAATTGATAGAACCCAGGAGATGACATTTGTTTTGTACCAGAGGTTGAGGCTTGATTAAGAGTGGCACCATGTTTCTAAGAGAAGTTGGGATTGTTACGCCACCAAGGATTGTAGGTGTTTGAGTATGGATTGTTCTGGTTATTGCCACGATAGTTTCCAGCATAGTTTACTGGCTCTGTCTATTGAGATATGAGGCATTGGCCATTAACATGGTTACCTCCACAATAATCACAAGGAGCATAAATATCATTTACTCCCATATGCTTACCATTAGGTCAGTTTACTTGTGCTTCTAAGTGGTCAAATTTCTTGTTGAGAGTCTATAACATTGCCATTAATTCTGATGAATGGTCTTCATTAACTTTCTTCACTGCTTTTCTTTCATTGTTGTTCTGGATAAAGTCATCTGATAGGTCATCTAAACATTTCCATACATGATTTACTGGTTGCTTTGTAATTCCTCCATTAGTGAGGACATTCAATTCAGATTTAGATTTAGGAGTCAAACGAGTACAAAAGATTTGAAGCAATACCCATTTTTCTAGATTATGGCCTGGATCTGCCTGACAAGCAACTTAAATCTCTCCCACACTTCATACAAATGTTCACCAAACTGTTGACAAAAGTTAGAAAGAGCAGCTCTTGCATATACTATCTTGTTGTGTGGAAAGAATCTTGATCTGAACTTTTCTTCCAATGTCTCCCAAGAGGTTATGCTACCCTCCTCTAAACCATTGACCCATTCCTTGGCTTTTCCTTGTAGAGAGAATGGAAAAAGCTGAAGACGGATCACATCACTAGGAAGTCCATTCTGTTTGAAATAGTCACAAACATGAAGAAATTGTATTAGATGCTGATTTGGATCTTCTGTGATGTTTCCTGCATACTGATCCTGTAGTTCAAGCATCTTAAGCATAGCTTGCTTGATTTCAAAATTGTTGGCTTGAAACTTAGGTACTCTGATTCCGGACTGATAACCTCGAGATTGCCTTCCTAGAAAATCATTAACACCCAATGTATCATTCTCATCCCCAGCCATCTCTTTGCTTATAGTTTCTTCTTCCTTGTGATCTGAATGCTGAGGTGGTGTTTTCTATAAAAGTTCAGTAACCTTCCTTGTCTTCTTAGATGTTTTCTTTGCTATCCCTGACATATAATGTAAAGCACTGCAAAGACAAAGAGACAAAAATCGAATATCAAATTGGAAAAAAATTGCTTAAGCTTAAAATACTAAAGATCCTTTAATACTAAAATTTAGTTGCCTTGATTCCCCGGCAACGGTGCCAAAAACTTGGTGCACTCTGCAAATATACAGGTCGTGCCAAGTAATAAAGTGATAAGTAGAGTATCGTCCCACGAGGAATCAATCAATTAATTTTTTAGATATTAAAATCTCAATTTCTTTTTAAGTTGAATGAAACTAATTATGAGACAATTCAAAGGAAATTAATTAAAGAAAACTATCAATGTTAAACACAATCTAGAGTCACTAATCCCTCACTAGCTCTCCAAATCTCAAATCCATTTACTTAGTTAATCTCAAATGTTAGTTTTGTTAATCTTGAGTATAAATAGTTATAAGTGCCTGTCGGTTCACTCACTGCCCTCTCTTAAAAATAATTGTTATGTCTAACCAAATTACTCAAGAGGCAAGATAATTTAAACACACTCTTCAACAATTATATGGGGCTAGTAGGTATATGTCTATCCTAACCACAAATTAAATCGTAATTTAATCCCATATTACTTAATCTCAGAGCCTAATTAAACTTTCATTTGTCAAGGTAAAATCCTAATACTCAAATTCACATCTAACGGTGGCCAATCATCAAACGGACATATCAAAACAAGATTAAGTAACCAAAATTAACATAAATCATAACTAATAAATCATAAAAATAACATCTAGTTTACTAGTGAGTTCATAGTTTCCCTAGGTCTAAAATGAAAATTAGTCACACATGGCTAGGATAAAATCCATAATAAAACAAAGAAATTCAGATTCAAAGAATAAAGAGAAAGAAGAAAAGAGAGCAAATATGTCGAAAACTCCCCCTATTTCTCGCTCGATCTCCGCTGTTCTGTGTTTCTCGTTCTGCTCTGATGTGTCCTATTTGCTGCCTTCTCCCCCTTTTTATAGATCTTTTGATGAGCAAATACGGTTTTTATTTTTATCTTTTAATCCAAATCTGATATCCTTTTCCTATTTGTACGGATAAACCCATATCTTTTGCCACATCCATGTGTTGATCATATCGTTTTTTTGTTTTTCTGAATGTGCAGATCTTAAGTGGGCAACATTTTTTATCTTTTCTTTAACTTGTAGACCCCACGTCTTTATCTCTTCACAATATCCATATCTGATAGCTCACGCATGGGATATATTGCATTTGAATCTTGCTTCTCCTTCAATTGCCGTGGGCCCCGCATCTGATTCAATTTTGATATCTCACGCCCTATTATATTTTCATTTACATATAATATAATTTGCTTGAGCTCACTTATTTGCTATTTTGATACTTTCTTATCTCTTTCACCATTTAATATCTCCTGCACAATAACATAGGATATGAGTAGATTTTATGTTAAAATTTCTTTTTATCCTAAATTTAATTAAAAGATAGAAAATATATAAAAGATAATTAAATAGGTATAAAATATTAATAAATTTAATCAATTATGTCCTCAAATATGTACCTATTTAATTATAAAATATATATTTATCAATGAACATAAGCTACAGGATGTTCAATATCAATTCCAAGGGACATACAATATTCATTAAAAGTTTGTGAAGTAAATTCACAAGCATTATCATGACATATTTTCTTGATAGGATAATCAGGGTAATGTGTTCTTGATCTAATGAATTGAGCAAGTAATCTCACAAACGCCAGGTTGCAAGAAGATAATAAACAAACATGAAACCATTTAGCGGATGTATCAATTAAAACCATATAGTACCTAATTGGTCTGCTTGGCGGGTGTATTGGCCGACAAATATCTTCCTGTATGCGTTTTAGAAATGTGAGAGACTTACTTTCTAGTTTGCTTGGTGAGGGGTGAATAATTAACTTTCCCTTAGAACATGTAGCACATTAGAAATCATGGGATTGTGGTATTTGATTACACTTTAGGGTATGTCCATATAAATTCCCAATTATTTGTTGCATCATGATTGAATCAGCATGGCCTAACTAGTCATGCCAAACATTAAATTCATTAGTAAACTTTTGGTTTTCATTGGTAGACTTCTGGTATGCATTGGTGAACTTTTGTTCTCAATAGCATGTGTTTCATTTGTGCTTATATATGTATAATACAAGCCACAAAAATAAAAAGGAAAACTTTCTAATATACTACCAGGAACTGTATTTGTGATGACAAGATATTCTTGATTATTTTTAGTTGTTGTTTCTAAAGGATATCCATTTTTGTGGATATCTTTGAAACTCAACAAGTTTCTTTTAGACTTGGTAGAATAAAATGCATTATCAATGCATAATTTTGTTCCTTCAAGTAACAAAATATTAGCTCTTTCGGAGCCTTCAATTAAATTTATACTACCAGATATAGTCTAAACATTAGCTTCTCGTATTACCAAGGAAGAAAAATATTCATCATTTTTTAGTATGGTATGGGTTGTTGTGCTATTAACGAGATATAAATCTTTAGAATTGATGCCAATAAGATTCATTCTTCATTAAAACATAATTAAAAGAAATACATATGATAGAAGCAAGTTCAAGTTTAAACACATTAAAGCATATATGTTCAAACAGACAATTATAATTTATGCTAAGAAATCAGTAATATCCATGTCTCCATACTCAAAATTCTTAGTCTTATCAATATGATTTATTTTAACCTTTTCCGACTTCAGGTGGAAATTTGAACAACCATGATTGTGCCCACGGTTATAGCAACATATACTTCTACAACCACGGCCATAATTAGATTCATTCGTTAATACATTCACGTCTGGGAATGTAGTCGAGCCTGTTCGACAGGATTCATGATTTTTAACAAAGGCTTATTGTTTTGTTTGATCACATGGAGGCAAGAATATAATGTAGCATATTCCTTAAACCTCTTTCACGATATTGCTACTACAGGAGTAAATTGGATGTATCTATTTATAATGAGCTTTTGGAAGGATGACCATCTTCTGGTGGTCATACCTTTCTTTTAAATTGTTCCAAAGAACAAGTGGGTCTTATATGGCCAAATATTCAATTTCAGCCTTCAGGTAAATGGTGGTATAGAAAAGTCATGGATCAGGCATTCAAGATAAATAGTTCTTTTTGGTAATGATAAAATCCACAAATTTATATCTCATATTTTTTATTTCATTACTTTGAACTATGTTAAATCTTGTGAAATATAAAACACAATATAATAACATAAACAATAATAACAGAAAATTCGTAAAGACATGAAATAAGTCATAAAGTAAAATATTACAACAAAATTAAAACTTTATGGCTTCGGGATATTTAGTTCTCATGGCTTTAGGCCAATTATTCACATAATGAGAAATTAAATCTATATGGCTTCTGGCCACTTAACTTTAGGATAAATAAAAGTTGAATATGGCTTCTGGCCATACAATAAGATAGAAGATGAAAGTTATATGACTTCTAGCAATATAATCTCAAAATAGGATTCAAAGAAATATGACTTCAGTTAGGAGGTAAAACCTTCCATGTAGGTGGCTTCATGCTACTTAATTTCATAGTTTCACTTAAGAGGTAAAACCTTCAATATAAGTGACAATGGTTACTTTATATTTTCTTTATGTACTTATCTTTTTTTGCTTTTGCTTTGTGTCCTTGTCTCCTTTTTCTTTATATCAAGTCTTCTTTTTTTTTTTGAGTCAATAGACATCCATATAATTGATATTCATAACAATAATAATAAAAATATATAAATATCACTACAAAAAAACATGTTATTACCGACGGAATTACCCACGGAATTATTTCCGTCAGTAATTTCCTACGATTTACCGACGGATTTTCCGTCAGAAAAATTACCGACGGAAAAAAATTCCGTGGGTAATTACCGACGGATTACCCACGGAATTTTTTCCGTGGGTAATTACCCACGCTTTACCCACGGAATTCCGTGGGTAATTTGAATGAGAAATTACCCACGGAATTCCGTGGGTAAAGCGTGGGTAATTACCCACGGAAAAATTTTCCGTGGGTAATTACCGACGGAAAATTTTCCGTGGGTAAAGCGTGGGTAATTACCCACGGAATTTTTTCCATGGGTAATCCGTCGGTAATTTCCGACGGAATCAAAATTCCGTCGGTAAATTTGACTTTTACCCACGGAATTTTTTCCGTCGGTAATTACTCACGCCTTACCCACGGAATTCCGTGGGTAATTTGAATGAGAAATTACCGACGGAATTCTGTGGGTAATCCGTCGGTAAAACTAATAATTTTTTTTATCATATTTTAATAATTTATATAAAATAATAAAAATAAAAATAATATATAACAAATAAAAATTTAAATATTATAAAATTAATATTTAATATATTAAATATAAAAATTTTAAATGAAATAAAAAAATTAAATATTTTAAACTTTATATCATAAAAACAAAATATATAATTATATATAAATATATATTTAATATTATATATATTTATATTAAATATAAAAATTTTAAATGAAATAAAAAAATTAAATATTTTAAACTTTATATCATAAAAACAAAATATATAATTATATATAAATATATATTTAATATTATATATATTTATATTAATATTAAATATTTAAATGAAATAAGAAATTAATAAAATTTATATTTATATTATAAAAAACGAAATATATAATTATTTATAAGTATATATGTAATTTTGTATATATTTATATTAATATTAAATATTTAAACGAAATTAGAAATTAAAAAATTTTATATTATAAAAAATGAAAAATATAATTATATATAAATATATATATTTAATTATATATATTTATCTTAATATTATATTTGTTTTTAAATTATTACATTATATATATTATTACGTGAATAAATAACACAAGGTTAAAGCAGCTCAACTGGCAAAGGCATCAGAACACATACCAAAAGGTCCAAGGTTCAAATCCCACCTTCGTCACAAAATGCAACAATTATCTCACAGAGACACGTGGCGCAATGTTAGAGGGACACGTGGCCCTTTCTCAGGGGCTGACGGGGCCAGATGTGGGGGCGGGGGGTGGGGGGCTTTCGGAGATGTCCACGTGGCCTTTTTTAAGATTGCCAAGTGGAATTTTTTTTTAAAAAAATAATATTAAATTATCGACGGATTACCCACGGAAAAAATTCCGTCGGTAATTACCCACGGAAGTTTTCCGTGGGTAATCACCGACGGAATTTTTTCCGTGGGTAAATTCCGTGGGTAATCGCCGACGGAATTTTTTCCGTGGGTAAATTCCGTGGGTAATTACCGACGGAAAATTTTCCGTGGGTAATTTCCGTCGGTAATTACCGACGGAATTTTTTCCGTGGGTAATTTCCGTCGGTAATTTCCGACGGAATAAAAATTCCGTCGGTAAATCAATTTGTCACGGATTTTTTAGAGACGGAAAAAATTCCGTTGGTGATCCGTCGGTAATTCCGTTTCCGTCCCTAATCCGTGGGTAATTTGATTTCAGAGACGGAATTCCGTGGGTAATTTGCTGTTTTTTTGTAGTGATATTCATCCTCCTTATCCCATATATATTCCACCAATTACATTTTGTGACAAAGTTATGGCTTGAGACCTTAACCTTGCATATGCCAAGACTTTTGCTAATTGAACTTAATTGAACCAACCAAATTCGATATAAAATTAAATATATGTAATTTAATTCACAAACACAAATATAAATATATGACATTTATATTATTACAAACAAACATATTTTTTTAATATATTATTAATATTTATATTTAATTTTCTTATTTTATATAACTATTTAATACCTTTCTTGTGAAAAAATTTTGGTAAAATAATATTTATGTTATGAATATTAATTTTATGGATGTCCATTGACTGATATCCTAATCAGCATTCATAAATATGTGTTGAGAAACTAAAAGACTAATTAATGGTGAGTCGTTTGACTCTCAAAGACTTATAAATAGAGGAAAGTACTAAGCATTATGATGTACATGAAACACAAGTGAATAGACTTGCTCCCCACTTTTCTCTTAAACTGTTCTCTTCTCTTGGTCTTTTCTCTTATCCTAGTTTCATTTAGTTTTACAATATGTTATAGCACAAGCCTCTAATGAAGATATATTTTTCTCAACGCTACCTTTTACCATATTTCTATTTAATCTAGGGTTAAGGGGCAAAAACGATTATGAGCTTTTCTCAAATGTGCATCCAGTAACATAAACTTTCATTGGGTGCAAAAATACCTATGAACTTTTCTAAGTGGGACTAAAATGCCACCACTATCAATTAGGGCAAACAGTTTAATGGTTCCCACACTAATTGTCCATATGTCATTTGAAGCCATTAGATTTTTGTATTGTCCAATCAAAATGCAACATCTCATTAATTTTGCCCTTGTCATTCTCTCTCTCTTTTATTGCTTTAAATGATTATTTTTTTAAAGAAAAATTCTCTTTCTTTTCTACCACCGTTTGCCTCCCGACTACGACCATTTCTTCCACCATTAACAACACCAACTTCACTCGTCCCAAATCCATAATCACTTTTCCTTCACTAGAACCACTTTCGACACGCAACAATCAACAAAATCAAAATAGAAGAAAAGAAGCAACCTTTTTCATTGTATGGACAAAGAAATCAAACCTACTATAGAATTGAAACAAACATTAGATCTAAGGTTCCATAGCCACACTTTTCACCATCTCATCTTTGCCTCTTTGTCCTCATTGTTGTTGGAGAAGGGGGATGGTGAGGTTGGCTATTTATCCCCCTAGCCATCATCATTGTGATGGATAGGGGATGAGTAGATGTTGGTGGGTGGTAGGGAGTGAGAAGATCCCTGGTGATGGGAGATCATCGAGAAGCTCAATTGGTTGTGGCCTGCAAAGTAGCTAGGAAGGGTGGAAGAGAAGCATGGCAAGGGAAGCTGCTAAGCTAGAGAAAGAGAGGGAGTGTGTGGGGAGGAGAGAGAAGGTGCCTCCGATCAAATCTTTTGAGAAAGGCAAGAGGGGGAGAGAGAGGGAGGAAGGTTTAAGTGAGAGAGATTACAGGAGTTGATTGAGTGTGAGGAGTTACATGTAACCCCCTGCCGTAATTAATATTCGGATTACGAAATTAAAGTGAAATAGAGACCAATAAATACAATTAACATTTAATATCCTATCTAACTGACGGGGTTTTCATAAATACAGTTTGAAATCATTTAGACCTGGTCTCGCATTCACCTTCCGAATACAATTACTACACGAAGATAAATCACATTCATATATCAGAGTACGCAATATAAATTCTTTGCAATCCCGGAATACATATCTTTGCTAACAATCATAGGGTACATTAGCCCATACAACTTCACCAATAGGGAATTACACAACAAATCTCAATACAAATAATCAAATCCTCATCCACATATACTTATCCAAATAACCAAATACAATTATCCAAGTATACATCCCAACTAAGATAACACATCCCAACTAAGATAACCAACTACCAACTTCAATCCCAAAGGAGTCTTTATCGCCCTTAGCTGCTCGCAATATCCTTGATCTACTACCCTGTCTGAAAGGTTAGTAGGGGAGGGTGAGATTCTAGAGAATCTTAGTAGGTAACAATATCAATATGCACGTACGATACATGTTTAATGCATGACATGCTTGCATCACACAACTCATGATAACACAATGACAATTTGCAAGCTCAATGCTTTGAACAATATACCTATGGCCATAGCATAAATTGAAACATAGCTTCAAATTACACATAATTATGCAAAGCTAAGACATGCACCAACACACTAACACATATATCAAATACAAGCAGAAGAGATATGTTCCCTACACTCTTTCCACGTAAGCTCCAGCTTCGGCTGCTCACGATCAGGGTGAACACCAAATACTATAACCAAACAAGGACATAGGGTTAATCCCTTTTCCAATTCCTTAACTCTCAAACACTTACGTTGGTTATCATTTATAACCTTTAGGTGGCTAATCAAAGCCCGAACATATGCCTAAAGGCTTGGGAAAGGCTATACCAAGAACCACCTTTAAAAGTGTAAAATACTGATTTTTGGGGGTAGGCTGTGGCCCAAAAATCCACTGGCTGTGGCCCAAAACTGCCCAGAAATGCTCAGAAACATTTGGGCTGCGACCCAGCATCCATTGGCTGCGGCCCAAAACTGCTCAGAAACGCTCAAAAACATTTGGGCTGCAGCCCAGAATCCGCTGGCCGCGGCCAAGAAAATCCAGTTTCTTGGCTAAACTTCCAAAAATCATAACTAATTCCAAAAAAATCGAAATGAGGTGATCCCAAAGCCAAATGAAAGCTATTCAAGTCCTCTACACAGGAAAAATATTGGCCTTTACTAGGAATCACCACACAAATACAGAATTACGCACATTTCATCACTGCCCCAAAACAGAATCCATTTTCGACCTCAAACTTTGGACAGCTATAACTCCCAGTTCCAAAAACGAAATGGCACAAATTATATGCTCATTTTGAAGCTATAACTCCCAGTTCCAAACCGAATTATGTGTGACTATAATATTGCTATATGTGGTATTTGGCATATTCATTATTGCATTTTCTATGATAGATTATCTGTTACTATTGAAATTCATTTGAATCTCACCCTTTTTCATAAACAATAGATATTCCAGCGGGAACCAACGACTCCAAGGGTAAAGTGGTAGACATAGGCAACTGAGGTACGGATCTCGAGATAGGACTTAGGTGGTTATATGTAGTCTCTATTTTGTATAGAATGTATATATATTATCACACCTAGTAGGGATGGTTTCTATATGTAAACAAGTACTTTTTATCAGTATATTTGTACGTATTCTGTATGCTTGTGAAACTATTCCTTTACTACTCTGCGCATATTGAAATGTTAATGGGCATTAACTAGAATCCTAGATCATTCATGAACCATCCATGCTAGTCTTTGGCAATGGAGCATCATACAAGACCATTGGAGAAATAACCCTCATAACCTATATAATGGGATTAAATGCCCCATTCAAATATCATGTGATAGATTTTCTGTTAGCCTAGAACGTATTGTTGTTAAGGTCGTAGATCTACAAGATGAAAGTCGTGCCATCCATCCTCCATCAGGTAGTGAAGTTCTAGACCCCTTAAGGGGTACATTAGATCAAAGGAGATCAAAGGGTAGCTAGGGAATGTTACTATATGATCTCGAAACCTATAAACAAGCAGTCCACATAGCAATTAAATGATCTGCCCCCAATAAAAAAATAGAACTAGCCCAAGATAGAAAAACTTGATGAAGTATACATTGATACTGACTATCCAGAAAGGAGGGTTTATGTGGGAGCTGACCTACCACCCGATATGTGAGGTATGTTAATCATGTTTTTAACTAACAACATTGATTGCTTTGCTTGGTCCCATGCAAATATGACAGGTATAGACCCTAAGGTGATAACATACTAGTTGAATGTCAACCCATCATACAAATTAGCCAAGCAGAAGCGTCGTAAGTTCACACTAGAAAGGAATCCGATTATAAATGAGGAAGTATAGAAGCTCCAAAACATTGGGTTATTAAGAGAGGTTTCGTACCCTGATTGGCTTGCTAACGTAGTAGTCATACCAAAAAAGAATGGTAAGCACTGGGTATGTATAGACTTTACTAATTTGAATAAATCATGCACAAAAGATTCTTTCTTATTGTCGCATCTTGATTCTTTGGTTGATGCCACATCTATACATGAATTTTTGAGTTTTATGGATGCCTTTTCTGGTTATAATCAAATCCTAATACACCCTAACGATTAAGAGAAAATGACTTTTATAATTGAGCGAGGTATTTATTGCTATAAAGTTATGCCTTTCGGACTAAAGAATGTAGGAGTAACCTACCAAACATTGGTCAATATGATGTTTGCAGGCCCGATAGGTAAAACCATGGAGGTATACATGAATGACATGCTACTAAAATTTAAACAAGCACTGTAAAAGTACAGGACTTAGAAATAGTATAATAGCAAATCAAGGTCGTCTCATAGAGATTCAAGTAAACTGGTGATCAGGCATCAAAATTCCTATTTTCATTTAAGTTGAGCAAATCAAATAAAGAAATTGAAATACAATTTAAAAAAAGAGCAAAAGTGCTAAATTAAATGTTTTAAAATTTTAATTGATAAAAACAACCTAGAGTGACTAATCACTTTTTTAAGTCTTAGAGCATATATTTACCCACATAAAAATACGTAATGTTAAATTGTTAATCTAGAGTTTAAATGGATATAAGTATCTTCAAATTACTCATACCCCTCACTCAAGTTAAATTTCTTATTCCTAACTAATTTACTCAAGAAGCAATAAATGTTCAAATTCACTCTAATAGGATTATATAGGTTTAATAGGTGTATTTCTATCCTATTGACAAATTAGAATAAATTTTAATCCTACATTACTTAATCATATGATCTAATTAAGATACCTCTTCCAAGGCTAAACTAAATTTCCCAGTTCATACTTAGTGGTGATCAAATACAAGGTAGATAAAATAATACAAGATTAAATAATCAAACTAACATTAAGCCAAATAAATGGTTTATATATATGCTCAAATTCCCAAATTAGTTCATTGCTAGCTAGGTTCAAAGAGAGTCCAGCCACACATCTCTTTAACTAAAATCATCTTAACAACAAACCAATATGATGTATAGTGATTAACAGAGCAAAGGAAAATTCAATATCATCACAGATGAAAATGAATTTAGACTTAAATAACAAAAGGGAAAAGATAAACATAAGGGATGTAGAGCACAGGTCTATCATAAATCTCCAGCTTCAATCACAGAATGATGTAGCTTCCTATCCTCCAGTTCAGCTCACGATGGCTCCATTAAAGAAGACAACTCCAGTAGTGATGGCATCCACTTCTCTGCTCCGATCTAATTCTAGAGCTAGAATAGTCCATGCAACCAGCCACCCTCCTTCATCATGTCTTCTAGCTCTCCTTTCCTATGGGTTTATTTGAAAAGGAATGAGGAAGAGGATGAAGATCACAGTCCCCATTGCCTCTCTCACTCTTGTCTCCAGTGCTGAAGACCCTCTACTCCTTCTTCACCGCCTAAGCTCACTCTGATCTGAGTCTCTGGATTTGTGCTTCTTCTTCGCTCCTATAGCTCTCTATCTTGATGATGATGGATGAACAGTACTCTCTCCACACATTGCTGAGTTCACCAACGACGTTCTCTAGTTCAGCTCGAGGAAGGCAATGATCCACTGTGCTCTTCTTAACCCATTGCTCCTCTCTATCTCATCGAATCTCTCAGCTGCCCAAAAAAACTCGTCGCTCCTGCTCTCTTGTTTTTCTTTTCTTTTAGCTCTGGAAGATGATCACAAACAACAACAGAAAAAGAAATATTTAAGCCACCCTGCTTTAACCTGTTGACCTCATGTCGTTTCTCTTAGTACCCTAATATCTACAAGTTATCCTTTGGTCAAAACAGTGTAGCACCAAAACTTGGTGCTCATTTGGATTAACGATTGGAATGCTTAAAAGTAGCTTTTCAATCGTATTTTACGGTATACAAGGTAAGTATGTGAGAGAAGTTGTTTCTTGATTTACATAAAAAGCAGCTTATAAGCAATCTGATCGCTAAAACAAACTGCCTTTATGATCTCTGGACATTTAAATCATCATCTTCAACTGGTTCTCTCTTCCTTCCCCTCGTGCTACCTGATTAATAGAAGAAAATAAAAAAAACTAATAAAATAAAAGAAAAAGAAATATAATAATAACAACAACCAAAACTATTTTTTCTTCTCTCTATTTCTTTTTTTACTTTAAACTATTAATATTCATTGTTTGAAACTACATCTATTTTTATTTTGGAATATGATGTTTATAATGAGATCCCCAAATCATGCACCAAATTGATATCTTATCAAAATCTCTAATAAATCCTTTTAATTTAGCATTGATTACTCCCAAAATATACCAAAATACATCTCAATATCTACTAAAAATAGAGAGTCGTCACACCCCCACACTTACATCAAATCTTATCCTCAAGATTTCAAAATATCAACCACCAAAGAAAATCATGGTAGCAAGATTCTTAAATCAAACACTACAAAATAGGAATTAATTCAAATTTTCATGAATGAAGCTTTCTTAAAACTCTTTTCCACATTTTAAGAAAATGCAAGTAGAAATGCAAATAACTTGGCAAAGATAAGTAATAATGAAATGTTCCTCATAAGTGAAGTATTTGCACTATTCTCTTAAGATAATTAAAGGGCTTGTGTTTAACTCTCTTTCACTTATTGCAACCTATTTACCTTAAGCTTGTTTACACTACTACAGGAAGAAGATTCCACGACACCAAACAACGTTCGTTTTCAAGAAAACAGTAGTAGAAAGAAGAGCGGTGGCAAAGGCATAATTCTGGGAAGCTTTTCAATGACCGTTTAAATGAAAACGGTCATTGAATGTATATGATACAATGACATTTCTAAAGAACTGTCCTTGTAAACTCTTTCAACAACCGTTCCCTAGGAACGGTCATTGAAAAGCAATGATTCAACGACCGTTCCCTAGAACGGTCGTTGTAATATGATTCAACGACTGTTCTATGAGAACATTCGTTGAACCTCTCCCCATTACCGCCACAGTCAATCATACTTTACTTTACCTTTTACTTTCATTTCACGCCTCATTCTGCCGTCGGTCTCTGTTCCTCCTTTTTTAGTTTGCCTTTGCTCTTCATTCGCGCGTCCTTCTCCCTGTTGCCCACTCTTCTTCGTCTCTCACTTGTTCTTCACAAGTAGTGATAGTGTACTCTTCTTTGTCCCTCACTTGTCCATCTGACTCTCAGCTACGATGTGTTGTCGACCTGTTGCTCTTCAACGTGCTTCCTGCATTTTCCAGGTAAAAGACAAATCCCTTTGTTTTTCAATCTTTGGGTAACTATTATTTCTTCGTTTTCCTAGTTTCTCTGTGAT
Organism: Inga leiocalycina; assembly: GCA_963242795.1. Lineage (NCBI taxonomy): Eukaryota > Viridiplantae > Streptophyta > Magnoliopsida > Fabales > Fabaceae > Inga > Inga leiocalycina. Next base: position 64,140,630 of record OY725326.1, on the reverse strand, counting down.
TATATATTATTGAGGTTCAATTTATGACTACCAAGATGATTCTCTAAGATTAATTGTCTTCGGACCCATATTACTCTCTCAACCTCTACCCTCTTAACATTACCATATAATGCTACCTTAATCTCTCCAAAATCTGTATGCGATCTGAGCTTCCATGGATCAAAAATTGCTCCCTGGTAATTAAAGCAATTTATTTGAGCTTATTGCATTATACTGACTGGAAATGAGATTATTAGGGGGTTTTATTCCTCTCTTTCAAAAGCTTCATTTTGTTATATTACATGCATGGTTAATAACTCAATCCTGGGAGAAATTTTGAATTTACTGTCAAGGTTAGAAGGACTTCTGCGTCACTGTAGGCAAAAGCAGTAGATTTCAACCATCCATAGTATATGTTTAGAAAATTAAATATTACCTCATTTCCAAATATAGAAGTTAGATAAAAAATTTTCATTTATTTATCATTTCCAAATTAATGAAGCAAAGTTTTAGAGTTAATGTAGTTAACAATGATAATATTAGAAATCAATTAAATTTGATAAAAAAATTTAATGTTTTTAACTATTTATTTGTACATGTGATTTAGTTAAAAGTGAATTTGTAATAGGGAACCGAGAGAATTCCATGCATCTCCAACGATTTCACCACAATTAAAAAAAACATAGTTAATTCACTCCTAAGTCATAAGTGTAAGTGATAGTAAGAGTGTGGAATGAACGTGGATTAGGTTGGAATTTAAATGTTAGTCCAAAGTAATTAATACCCTTAACAGCAAGGGGCAATCATATAATAGTATATTGTTATTCTTTTCCACTCCACAGTATCTTCAATTGTTAAATGGCTTTTCCAACTCCTGATGCTTTACTTAACTTACTAATAAACACAATCTACTACATCCCCTTTTCAAGTCATCCTATCAATGCAACTATTTATTTATTTTTTTGGTACTTGTTTGTTGATCCTGTAATAGTATGTACTGAACAATGAGCTATTTTAATATGCTCTTCATTAGACAAATATGCTATTTGTTCACTTCACTCAAGACATATATACTTGTTTTCCAAATCTTAACACTTCCTCCTGAGCAAGTGTATTCTAATAAATCTCCTCTTTTTATATTGATGCTACCAAATTTGAAGTAGGCACCGCAAGTGTGCGGGCAGTAAAATAGTAAACTGGTTAATCAAGGTCATCCCACAGAGACCCAAAAATAATTACTGACTAGGCATTAGCTGTTCAATATTCTTCCTGCATTTTCCAGGTAAATGACAAATCCCCATGATAGCTTCTTATATATTTAGAATGGTTGTGATTATCTATTAATGACTTTTTTTTGTATATAACCACTGTTGAAATCCTCTATGGTATGTCAAATTTCTATTATTGGTATTTGGGTTATTGTTCAAAGTTTTGGGTGTCTTACATTTAAGGGGAAATGCTATTGAAATTTTTAAAAAATGAGTAAGCCATGCCCTGTCTTGACCTATATTCATATTATAATGACAATTGGTCTAAAAGTGAGTACTATTGAAAATGGAATAGGCCTGAAGTAGTAAAATGGATCACAGCTGGATGAATGCATTGAGAACTAGTGAAAAATATGAGAAAGGGGTGGAATAGTTTATTGAATTTGCTAAAATGAATTCACCTCATAAAAATAGGAAGTATTTTTGTCCATTTGTGAAGTGTTTAAATGAGAATCGATGGGATATTGATGATATAAGAGATCACTTAGTTTGTGATGGAATAAATCTTTGGTACATAAGGTGGATATGGCATGGTGAGGAAGTAACCGCTTGTGCGTCCCACGAGAAGGAAGTCTTGGAGGTTGGAGATGACGATAGAATGGAGAAAATGATTCATGATGTGGAGGTAGAATGTTTTTCACAATCGCTTGTATATGATAGTGTGAGAAGTGATGCAAAGACACCTTTGTACCCTGGATGTACTAAGTATACACACTTGCCAGGTATTTTGCACTTGGTCAACTTAAAGGCAACTTGTGGGTTGACCGACAGTATTTTCACATTGTTACTTGAACTGTTCTGTGATATGTTTCCAGAGGATAATGTACTTCCAAATCATATGTATGAGGCCAAGAAAATCTTGTCTGTGATGGGTATGGAGTATAAAAAGATACATGCTTGCCCTAATAATTGTGTATTATATAGAAATGAGTATAAAGGATTGAGTGAGTGTCCAAAATGTAAAACTTCGATATACAAAATGAAGAAAGGTGCTGAGTGTGGTGATGAGACAAGTAAGAAGCAACCTTTAAAGGTTTTATAGTATCTTCCAATCATTCCACAGTTTAAATGAATGTTTGCTAATGCGAAAGAAGCGAAAAAGTTGAGATGGCATGTGATGACAGAATATGTGATGGATAATACCTTCGGCACCCGGCTAACTCTCCACAATGGAAGAAAATAGATGAAATGTATCCTGGATTTGACAGCGAACCAAGAAACCTTCTGCTAGGGCTTTACATAGATGGAATCAATCCTTATGGTACTTTTTGTAGTACACATAGTGCATGGCCGATTCTACTGGTGATTTACAACTTACCTCCTTGGTTGAGTATGAAACGCAAGTACATGATGCTTTCTATGATGATTTTGAGACCAAAGCAGTCGAGGAACGATATCGATGTCCACTTGGCACCTTTGATAGAGGACTTAAAGAAGTTGTGGGAGGATGGCGTAGATGTGTTTGATGTATATAGCCAACAGTCCTTTAAGCAATGTGCAATGATTTTCACCATGATTAACGACTTCCCTGCATATGGGAACTTGTCAGGTTATAGTATGAAGGGTCATAAAGCATGTTGATATGTGAAGTAAGCACACACTTCTATAAACTGAAGCATAGTAGGAAAATAGTCTACCTTGGTCATAAATGATTTCTTCCTCGGTTCCACCCGTACTGTAGGTGGAAGAAGACTTTTAACGGTTTGCCGGAGAATGAAATGGTGTTGAAGGCATTAACTGGAGATGAGGTTTATAGTCGGGGGGAAAGAATCGATGCCAATTTTGATATGATCAGAGGACTGCGGGTGAGAAGAACATATGGAAGAAGAGGTCAATTTTCTTTGATCTTCTATATTGGTGTAGTTTTGATGTAAGACACAGTATTGATGTAATGCATGTCGAGAAAAATGTATGTGATAGTCTTCTTGGTATACTTTTGCACATACCAGGTAAGACTAAAGATGGAATTAGTGTGAGGCTAGACTTGGTTGAAATGGGAATAAGAGAACGGCTATATCTAAAACTAAGAGATGATTGTAAGAGGGAGTATATGGAGCCAGCGACACATACATTGTCAAAAGCTGAGAAAAGAAGTTTGTATGGGTGTTTGCACGGCATTAAGGTGCCACAAGGGTATTCTTCTAATGTGAGCTGGCTTGTGTCAATAGAAGATTTGAAGTTAGTAGGAATGAAGTCTCATGTTTCCCATGTCTTAATGCAATAACTATTACCAGTAGCTATTAGAGGCATTATGAAAGATGATGTACGAAGCACGATAGCAAAGTTGTGCAGTTTCTTTAATGCTATTTGTAGCAAAGTTGTTGACATTGGAAGGTTAGATGAATTAGAAAATGAGGGTTATACTATTCTTTTCCAACTAGAGATGCATTTTGCTCCCGTATTCTTCGATATAATGGTGCATTTAATAGTTCATCTGGTAAGGGAGGTAAGACTATGCGGCCCAGTTTATCTAAGGTGGATGTAGCCTTTCGAGCGATACATGAAGAACTTAAAAGGGTATTCTAAAAATCCTTATCAACCTGAACCTCAATTGTGGAAAGATATGTCATTGAAGAGGCTATGGACTTTTGCAAAGAATATCTATCAAGGTCAAATGCCCAATCTCATCATGAAAAGGGTACAAGTAAGGGAACCAGAGGGCTCAAAGTGAAGAGTATGCTTCATGAAGAGGTGTTGCAAGCACACCTGTATATCTTAAATAATACGGAAGAAGTTCAGCCATACTTAGCCAACACAGAAAGAGTTTAAAGGAGAAAATTTCCAAGGAAAAATGATATGCAGATAGCTAATGAGCAAAACAAGACTTTCATAGAGTGGTTCAAGGATAAGATAGCGCACGAGATCAATGTGTCTAAGACAATCAAATGGTTAGCTTGGGGGCCTTCTTTTGAGATCGTAACTTGGAATGGCTTCAATATAAACGGGTATTCTTTCTATACAAATGCCCAGGATAACAGAAGTACTATGCAAAATAGTGGGGTGATAATGGTAGCCAAATCAATGCACTTTTCTAGTTCAAAAGACAAAAACCCCATTTTGGCATATATGGTTTATTATAGAGTTATTGAAGATATATGGGAGATACGCTACACTAAGTTGAGAGTTCCTTTATTCAAATGCAAGTGGGTTAACAATAATGCTGTTGAAATAGATCAAATTGGGTTTACCTCAGTTGATCTTGAAAGAGTCAATTATAAAGATGAGCCATTCATTCTAGCAAGTCAGGCAAAACAAGTGTTTTATGTCCTTGATCCAGTAAATGAAAAATTATCTATTGTACTCCAAAGTAAAAAACAGAAGGAAAGTGATATGAGTTTGAATCTTGACGACACGCCGCCTTTCACTACAAATCTGCCTATGCCATTTGAAGTGGAATTGGTAGATGATGATAAATATGCAGCTAGAGTTGATCATTGTGAAGGAATTTAGGAAAGTACGTACAGTAAGATTTCGAATTGTTTAAAGTGTGCATATAATTTCAATTTACTTATTATATGTCACATTTATTTCTTAGTAAGATTTTGAATTGTTTAAAGTGTGCATGTAATTTCACTTTACTTATCATGTCACATTTATTTCTTAGCAGGATCATGGCAAGTTCAAATTCGAGCGACTCAATTAGCTCACCAGTTAAGAAAAAGGTTAGAGGAAGCATGAAGCTGGGGTCGTTGGTGGCATGTCATGAGGAATAACAGTCAAGCAGGGTTCACATGGAATTTGATGATGATTTGAAGCCACTTGGCCTAGACAAAGACAAGTTCATTAGCTACGTTGGCTTTTTGGGTCGGAGCAAAGTTTGCGTTCTAATTCCTACCTAGAGGGAAGTTTCAAAGGACACAAAGGCTATGATTTGGGAACAACTTTTTATATTTTTTTGTAGTAAACCTACGATGTTCCCAATACGAAGGTGATGTACAAGCATTGGATGGGAGAAGTTCGTGAGCGGTGGAAAGATTTCAAGTCCACGCTCACAACCAAGTACGTTCGAGGGCCAAGGAGTCATGAGGATCCTTGTAAAGAGTATTCGTTTCTTTCTCCAAATGACTGGAGGTCCTTTGTAGCATCACGGCAGGATCCCAATTTCCTAGTACATTTTGTTCATCTTAGTGTTAAACATTTTAGTTGAACTTACTTGACATCGCTAACTCAGTTATCATTATTCTTTATTTATATAAAAATTGAGTCAAGCAAATAAAGAGAGGCAAGCGAAAAACAATTATCCTCATTACATGTCGCGTGGGGGTTATCGGAAGCTTGAGAAGAAGATGATGCAGGGTGAATTGCAAAAATTAGAGGAAGTAGCCCGAGCAGATCCTAGTATTGTCTTGCAGGTCCTCCCCCAGTCACAAAAAATAGAAAGCAGGGAGGATCAAGGGAGAAAAATATATAAATCCAGTCGTTGCTAATGTTCCTAAAAGGATTGTGAGTATTTAATAACAAGTAAATTTAAGTGTGTTTCATTTTCCTAACAAGATTGCATGTAATTACTTTTTATTTATCCATTGTATGCTGCAGGATGAACTTGAAGAGCAAAGCAGCCGGGTTCCTTCACTCAAACTGGAAGGATGGACATCTTAGCAATGGCACTTGGGAATCTAGATCACCTTAGTCAAGTTTGAGGGGAGTCAAGGGGAGTTGGTCTCTCTAAATACTTTGGATGAGGGTCACAAGCTTATGGACGAGATGAAATGAGTCAGGAGTTTGTGGCCAGGGTTCGAGAGGAAATCCAAGCAGAGCTAGCGGTGTAAATGTGTCAATCACTTCGAGACGAGCTTAAAGAAGAGTTGTTGAGTGAGCTACGTGGTGAGATGAGTACGATGGTGTTATCTCACATTCAAGGCGGGATGTGTAACATGACGCCTAGCTCTGAGGTGTGTAACTAATTTCATTTAACATTACATTCAGTTTTTCCATATGTTATTTTAATTAATTCTTTCATTACTCTTACTCAGGAATCCCCGGCCTTTCCCAGCACCAAAGGCAGTTACAATCCGCCTGAGGTTGGACATAGCAACCTTGGTCCTTCGCTAGAGCCTGGAAACCTTGCACTCTGTATTTGGAAGTCCCGTACCTGTGTGCTGTTACTGATGTTGTTGTATACAACCATGCCACCACCCACCATAATAACCAAATCTGGAACGATTAACGTAAGGTCAATGTGACAAGTATTCGACTGGGGGAGGAAGGTGTAGATATCCCATTCCCTGATGGTGAGGTTGCCAAACTAGGTCAGGCAATAGGATCTTTCATCTTGTGGCCTAGACATCTTGTTTAGACTGTGCCAGCCCCTCCAATGGTAGGAAACACCTTACTGTTACTTGATCATTAACATTCTACTTATAATCTTTATTTTGTGTCTTACTAGGAAAAAGATTATGCGACAAAATTTCCCTTTTTAGCATGACTATAAAATATTCATCAAGACATAAACAAGGTCAACTTGCAGATGCCTTATGAGATTATGGGTTACAGAATTTCATATAATTATAGACTTGATAACCAAGATATTAGAGAGTTCTTATCTTTGGAGGAGATAGACATAGGATGGGTCACATTTTCAATCATGTGAGTTTAGTTATAATTTTCAATTGTAATTAATGCACTGATATTTAGGATTTTTAAGTTTCTACATTTACTGAGTCATTTCTCATTTCATTTAAGCGGTAGCTGCTTCTACAAACTGTGTGCCGAATGAGGGCTCGCCACTACATACGGCTTCTTATCTCCTGGCAATATGTCAGGGCATAATAGCCAGAGGTTAGAAGATCGGATGAGCTATGTAGGCTATACATTAGGCGAGACTAAACTGCCTTGTAACTTAATTTCATATATTTATACACATTTACTTTGCTAAGCAGTATCATGTTATCAAACCTCATTTTAATCTATATATGCATGTGATTATAGTTATCATTAGAGTCTCTGTGTTCCTTGTCCCTCGATCAATATCATCTTTTGGTTTGACTTATTGGGTCGCAAGCCAGAAAAAGATATCAAAAACATTTTCAACACGTAAGTAAATTTTTTTGTCAGTCATTGATTTTTGATTATCCTAAATTGTTTTAATGTCTTCTGTTTATCATTTTAATTGTTACAGTGCACTGAAGACATATTATATAATGGGTGGGAAGCGTGAAGGTAAAAGTGGTCCGACAAAGTGGTTCCAGGCAAAGGTAAGTTCTTTACATTGAAGTTCTTTGAATGATTATTGCTTTATATAGGCCTTTATTCTTTTTTACCATTTGCTTTTGATGTACAGTGTCCTTAGCAAGCAGGGACAACTGAGTGCGGCTTCTATGTTATACTATATATGTATAACATCATTTTCAGTGGCCTTACTACAAATTTTGAACAGGTGATCATTTGTTGATTCTCAACTAAATTTTATTTCCTTTCATGTGATTGAATTGTTAGTTTTTCATTCAATTTATTGATTTATGTTAACATATTCTCCATTTCACGCAAAGATTTTTGGAAATCAGGACCCCTACACTAATGAAGACATTAATTTGATCCGAGACTTGTTGTCAAGATATCTTCTTTAACACATAGAGGGGTGATAATGTGTACAAGTTTTTTTACATAGTGCAGTGGTTTTGTACAGTGCTATATAAGTTTGCATATTCGATTACTTTTCCTAGTTTCTTATTTATAAGTACTTTGAATTTGTTAAGGCATTATGCTTTATAGAGAACACTTTAGAAAATGATGATGAAGCATAGGGATTTCATGGAAGCATGTCATAATCTCTTTGGCTATATGCATGTCATGATTTACATTGAAAGTTGAAGTTTGCACGTTGAAATGGTGTTATGATTATATATGCGCTATATGTCATGATAAAAAATTTAACATGTGATTTTCACTTCCATGAGTAATAGGGGAAGCTAGAGAGTTAATCATGAGAGAATAGTCCGTGGATCTGGTTTTTTCTTTTAAAGATAGCAATGTACAGGTTAGAGAACTCGTTAGGATAGGTTCATCTACTAGTATGGAGGCAACAAAGATAGAGCCTATGGGAGGGGAGACTTGTAGTAGTATAGAGGCTGTGGTGAAGGGGATGGAGGAGGTGGGGACTTGTAGTCATATGGTGGAGGAGCAGAGGGGGATGGTGTAGGAGATAAGGAGGGGGAGACTTATGATAATATGGAGCTAACACATCAATTTTTTGGGTTGTAAGGAGTGAAATGTAAAAAAAAACAAAAAAAAAACAAAAAAGAAAGATACAACGACTGTTTTCTCTAAAATAGTCATTGTATCTATGATACAAGGACTATTTAAAAACAGTAATTTTTTCTCCGATTTTCAACGACACTAACAAAGACGTCCCCTGAAAGCAGTTGCCTAAAGGGCAAAAAAACGGTTGTTAAAAGTCCCTTCTATAGTAGTGTTATCATCTCCATCTCTATTATAATATCCCATTGCTCACATTAAGTCAAAAGGACTTTTCTCAAAGTTGTAATGAATAGGGTAGGATAGTGAAATGAAAGTAGTAAAATGGCATAGAGGAATACTTTAATTAGTGTTAAGCAACTTCATGAAATTCATGAAGAATGAAGGAATATCTACTTAAAGAAAACAAACTTACTTACACTATAAACAATTTTTATTCATTTTACCTTAATAATCTTTTTCTTTCTTTTTTCCATTTTGTTATTTATTTATTTTTATTTCTTGCTCTGATTTTTCAGTTAATTTTTTTATGTACACCTTTCTTTATATCTTTAATTCTTTTCTTTCTATTTTACTTCTTCTTCTTTCTTATTTTTAATTATCCACACCAACTCACTTAACATTGACTTTCTAATCTCTTCACTCTTGTTCTAAAATTGTGTTACTTAACATTTACTAAAATAACAAATGAATAGGAAGAATAAGATATAAAAATTGCTTTTCTCAAACAAAGGGCTATTTACTCTATGCAAATTTTCTTTCAAAAACAAATTAAGGCTCAAATGGGGTAAAGCAAAGGATTTTCATGTGATAAATATGGACATTTGGCCAAACTAGCTATGAAATGAATGCCTAAATCATCTTTGTGCATGCAAAAGGATTTTAAGCTTGAAAAGAGATTAAAGACAAGTTCTAGAGATGAAATCACAATAAGTGTACTCCCTCTTAATAGAAATGAATATTTAGACTCAAGTTTCTCACCGGTGTTTGACATCCTAAGTCAATTATCCAAGCCAAATTCTTTGCCTATCTACTAACATTCCAAGAAGATAAAACTAAATTTTAATTAAACTCAATCCTTTTAAATTTAAATCAACCAACTTTGCCAAGGTTCACAAGTAAACTCCAAGCTTCCATGAAAAACAAAAAGTTTTGTTCAAAATTTGTCAAATATTTTTTCCCTATTTATATGCAAAACCAAAGACGTTTGTCACTATTTCCGAAAAAAAAAGAATTGAGGACAAGTCATACAAAATCAATGGTACCCTCACCCCCACACTTATATGTTAGATTGTCCTCAATGTGAACAAGTAACACTAAGTATTGGAAGTGAAGAAATAACCACATCCAAACACCGGTTGCGTTTAAGCATAATTGTGTGCCAAAGCTTAAAATGCATCATAAGGGAAGGGTAGGGTGCATGGCATAAGGAAATGTGATATAAAAAGTGTTTGGTGGTGATTCAAGAGGAATTGCCATAATCATAGGCAAAATGGTCAATATACCAACCAGTTGGTTAGCTACCAAAGAGGAAGCTCATTGGTAACTCAAAGATCAATGTTTGTGATTAATTGTTGTGAGATTAAAAGGGTGGAATCACATGTGTGTGTGCCCATGTGAGCTCAAGGGAGATGAAGCTTTAAGATCATGACAAGTGGCTCCATGGGATTAAAGTTAAAAAGTCTAATTTATTATTTTATGCAAAATTCTCTTTCTCTCTTTTCTCATTTTGGTTAAGGGCAAGGAAAATCTGATTTATCACTTCATCATCTTCATCTCACATCCTCTCTCTTCAAGCTTTATGGATGCCCAACCAAGGGAGGAAAGAGAAAGTGAAAGGTGAGATTTTAGTCTTATAGATGTCCTTTAATGCTCAAATACCCTTCTATAATCTTATTTATAGTGATGAGAGCTTCATGTATATGATTTTATATTTTTGTAAAGGAGGTGTTCAAATGCTTGAGGAAAAATTGGAAAGAAGAGGAATCAAGGAATTGGCCTTGGAAAGAGGAAGAGGTAAGGATTTGATGCATTTTGACCTAAGTTTTGTGGGCATTGGTTAAGTTTTGTGAATTTTGAATTTTGCCCTGATTTTATGTGATTTTGAAATGGAGGAATTGCATTGTGTAGTGTGGTGAAATTGGTGTTTTGTTGTGTGTTATGGTCATTGGAGTTTATTTGGAATGTGAAATGGAAAGAAATTTGCAAAGTTGAGTTTGTATTGTAAATTGTGTTGACATGTTGTGAATCTTGTGGAAACATGTCAATGTGATGTGAATTTGGTTGTTTTGGTGTTTCCAATGGATTCCTTGTGAAAATTTGTGTGGGAATGAGGTTTCATGTGAAAATAGGACCATTTGAAGCCAAAGTGTGAAAACTAAAATTTTGTCCATTGAAACTCTGTTCTGGGATGTCTGTTTGTATTGACGTTTTCTATGGGCAAATGATGTCTAAAAATTATGAAACTTTGCGGCCTTAAAGTTAACATTCCAAGCTTCAAAATTGACGTATTATTATGTAATTTCGTTTTGTGAGATGTGAGTTATGGTTGTCCAAAATTTGATATTAAAACTGGAATCTGTTTTGGAGCAGTGTTGAGTTTTGTGTGATTATGTATTTGTGTGATTATGGAAAGCCTTGATTCATATTGTTCCTGAAAAGATGACTTAAATAGCTTCCATTTGGCTTTAGAATCACCTTATTTTGATTTGTCTGGAATTATTTATGATTTTTGGAAGTTCAGCCAAGAAACAGGATTTTCTTGGTCGCGGCCAGAGGTTCCAAGCCATGACCCAAATGTTTCTGACCTATTTTTGGCAGCAGCCAACCCCCAAAAATCAGTATTTTGCACTTTTGAGAGGTGGTTTTGGTATATTTTCTCCCAATCGTTTAGGCATGTGTTTGGGCTTTTAGTAGCCACCTAAAGGTCGTGAATGATAACCAACTTTAGTGGTTAAAGGTTAAGGAATTGGAAAAGGGAATAATCCTATGTCCTAGATTTTGATTGTCAGGATTTGGAAAGAATAAGGTAGTGATGCTTTCCCTTATACTATGTGTAATTGTATTGTATGTATGTGTAATAATTGTTTTGTGATGTTGCGGATGCTACAAAGCTTGTGTATTTGTATGTCTTTCACCTGCGGCCGCATAGGGGGTTCCCATGGCAAAGGACAGTCCCGCTGGGGCGATAGTTTTTGGGGGATTGATTATGTGAGTCAAAACGCTATTTGTGGTGCTATGTTGCATGATGATATGCTTGCATGCTATGTGAGCATGTGTGGTATGAGTGATTTATTACTACTGGGATTATTTTGAATCTCATTCTTTCAATTGACTAGCCTTTCAGACAGGGCAAGCGGGTCGAGAAAGAAGCAAGCAATAAAGGACGGGTTATGCTTCTGGTTAGGAGCATTAGTTAGTAGTTGGTTATCATAGATTGGGAGCATTGTATAATTTGTATTCGTCTTTGGATTTGGGATATATATTTGGGTGTGTATTTGAGACGAATTTGTGTAATCCCTGAATGGAAGCTGTAATGGGTGTATATGCCTTGTAAATCTTGAGTTAATGTATGGAACTTGGGGTTGACCGGGGATTTTATTGTGCACCTTGATATTTATATATATGAATGTGACTAAAGTGTGCAGGTAATTGTATTCGAAATGTGAATATGAAACCAAGTGAATTGGATTTTGAAAGGTATTTGTGAAAACCCTATCTCAAGGATAGGGATTTTAAATGAGTTTTGTTTATCCGACGGTCTCTAATTCATTTTAATCGTGTATTTCGGATATAATTATGTAGGGGGTTACACACATCCCAAAACATGCTATCAATAATTAAATCAAACAAAACAATGAAAAATAAAAGAATACTCACCTCTCAATCCTTATCTTGTGCTCTTAAATGCTTTTGATTGTGGCTACCAAAGTGGAATACATCATCAGGGGCTACCAAAAGTCCTACAAAATCAACAAACATTAAAAAAACTCAAGTAAAAAAGAAAACCAAAGGGACATTAAACTACCAAAACCTTGGGTTGCCTCCCAAGTAGTGTTTGATTTATAGTCCTCAGCCAGACTATGTCAGAAACTCAATGAGGTTGAAACAAGCAAAGCCAATATATCATAAGAACTGATGCAAAGGTATTCAAAATTTGCTCCTTATGCTTGTAAGCATTCTCTACACCATTTTTCTCAACAAAAATAGTCCTAAGAGGCTCTTTAATAGCAAATGAATTCAATTCAGCTTGATGGAGGTCATCTATCACAACAACCCTTGCACATTATTTCAATTCATTTTGAAACTCCATTGCTTGATCCCTCTTAAACTTGATTTTCTCTTCACCAACTCATAGAACTATCTCTCCTTTAACATTCACCAATGCTCTTGCAGTACCTAGAAATGGTCTCCCAACAATTAGTAGAATCTCTTTGTCCTCCTCAATGTTAAGAACAATAAAGTCAGCAGGAAAAATGAAAGAGTTAACTTTCACTAGTACATCCTCAGTGATGCCATATGAATAAGAAAAACTTTGATCAGTTTAGCTTGAGTGTAACAGTTATGGGATTCGCCATCCCTAACTGAAGCTTCTTGAAATGAGATAGACGCATAAGATTCAGAGTAGAGCACAAATCACACAACACATGTCCTTCAAGTTTGTCACCAATAACACATGGGATAGTGAAAGAACCAAGATCTTTATACTTTAAAGACGCATAAGGCTTAATGACACTAGTGATTTTCTTAGTCAATGCTATAGTTGCAAATTCAGCAAAGTGCTTATTCTTACTCAACATCTCTTTTAGGTACGTAGCATACTTGGGCATTTGCTCCAAAGCCTCTATCAAAGGGATGTTAATGTGTAATTACTTAAAGATATCCAAGAATTTCTTGTATTGATTATCAAAAGCCTTCTTTTGAAATCTTTGAGGGCATGGTAAAGGTTGTGTCTACTTTGGTTTCTCTGGAAGAATTTCCTTTTTCTTCACTTCCTTCTTTATGGCATCACTATCTCCATATACTTCCTTAGCCTTCTATAGAGACTCTTCATCAATCTCTACAATAACTTCAAGGGTGTTATCACCATTAGAACTTGAAAACTTCTTTGTTGACTATTGTATCTTAGATAATTCTTTAACATTTCTAAGGGTAATAGCTTTACACTATGCTTTTCCATCTTTATTAGCGTTAAGCACAGTATTACTTGGCAACTCTCTTTGTTGTAATGCATTCACAGCAATTGCAATTTATCCCATTTGTACCTCAAGATTCTTGATGGAAGAGTCTAATCTTGCATTAATAGCAACTTGATCTTGAGTACTCTTTAATTTAAAACTTATGAGTTGAGACGTCATTACCTCCAAATCTGGTTTAGGCTCATGAATAGGAATAGCTTCTATTAGTGCAAGCGTTTCACCCAAAAGGGGGGGTGAATATGGTGTTCACAGAAAATCCAAATTGTATATAAAAATTGATAGAATTTAAAGTAGTTAAGAGCTAGGAGAAATATCACCGAAGTGTACACTGTAAGTTATACTAGTTTGGCCACAACCACTTTGACCTATGTCCAGTCCTCAGAGATCCTATGAGAGTTTCACTATATCTTCCAAGATTCAATGGGTTATTGGCACCTCAGTACACAACAAGTTCCTTCATTGGACACTCGCTCCCCCTTACAGGTTGTAATCAAATCCCCAACTCAAGGTTCCATAACCTTAAGTTGTCTTAATAACAAATATTTAGTTTGTAATGAAAATCTCTCTTACAAAGAAAATATATAGTCACTAAGTACAAATAATGAATATATGAAATAGATCACTAAGAATATGTTGATCGATATATGTTCGTGCGTTCTCAGTCGTATACATTCTTCATTGAATGTTTCCATATTTTTTGATGAATTGAGATAACTATTAGAAGCATTTCAATATGTTCATTGGAGTTGCTCATCTTCATTTGATCATTCTTTGAATTTGAAAAATAGCCCTTGTGGTAGGTGAGTGTTTCGGACATTACGGATGTCACTTTTCTCTCAACACGTGTTCTCTTCATTGTTTCTCTGCAAATATACTCAAAATATTAACAAAATGAATGACTAATCATATAGATAACAAATCAATAAACAACATATTCAAATCATGAATTGCAGACTTCATCACTCAAGTAGTCACTCGAGTGATCAAGGGTCATTACTAGAGTAATCCCTTGTAAAATATGGCAGAGAGTAAGTCAATGTCTTTGATTTCATCATTCAAGTGGTCACTCGAGTGATTTCGAGACATAACTTAAGTGATCCCTTTAAAATCTTGGCAGAGACTTCACTGTCTCATTTCTTACTTGGTCACTCGAGTGATCCTTGATCATTACTCAAGTGATCCTTTAAGTGACATCATGCAATTTTTGGTAGAGACTTTTTGGATGGTTTTGGTGCACATCACTTAAGTGATAAAGGGTTATTACTTGAGTGATCACTCAAATGATCCCTTCTAAAATCTCCTAGCGGTCTTTTCTCCTGTTCTGTGATTTCTTGTTCTTCTTCATCACTCAAGTGCTTACTCAAGTGATGCTTTCCCTGCAACCAAGTACTTAGTTCCTTTATTCAAAACCCTTTTGTCTGTTATTAAAACCTTTTTGTAAGATCATTCCAATCTCTGTCATCAACAAAATATATGGGATCTAACATTCTCTCCTTTTTTGATGATGACAAAACTTGGTGATTTTTGAGCAAGGTGTTTGAAAGCATTTTGAAAAATTTAAAGTTTCATTTAAGATCATATGCTTCTAAAATACTTGATATATTTTCATTAGAGTTTAAAGTATCATTAGTCCATATAAAACTTGTTGGTTTTTGAACAAACCTCTTTGAAACCATTCCGAACAACTTTTAACATTTGAAATCATTTTAAGTTAGAAATCAATGACTTTGAAACTTTTAACATTTGAAATCATTTTGAATTCAAAACTAATGACTTTGAAAGAATAATATGCTTTAATATTAAATAAAATTCTGTAATCATCTAGCATTCACAATCAAAAGTTCATCAGTCTACAATTTAATTACAAAAATGAAACTACAGAATTCATTAACTTGGTAACTTCAAACTATAGAATTCATAACATTCAAAACATAAAAGAATCAAAATATAAAAGCTCCATAAACCCCTGTACATCCATAAATCGCATGTTATAACTATGAAGGCATATCAGTCAGTCTACCAAAATCACCAGATCTTCTCCCTCTTTTTGATATCATCAAGAAGGATGACTAGCTATATATACTTGAACTGAAGCTAGTGTGAGTAGGATCACGGGCAATGATAGGGATGGCTGGAATAGGTATGGATGCATCATCATGAGTATCACCTCCTATCTGAGTAAAAGAAGGTAACTCGGATAAAATAGGCTATGGGAGAGCAAGAGGAGGAATTTGAAGGGTGTTATGGGGATTAGGTACATAAAAAGGAGGATGGTATGGAGATAAAGGATGGGATGTAATCACTAACTCCTGTGTATCCTCAGAGCTCTGGGAGTGATGAGATAGGGTCTGAAGTAAAGGCTCAGTCCTAGAGGGTGAAGCTACAGGAGTGACCACTGAGTTAGGCTGAATAGGAGTATCTTGCTCATCTAGGGTGATATGAACTAGAGCATATGTCAATGGATCAGACATAGTAAAGAGGACAGTGCTCAGTATAGTATGATGTGGTTTGGATACAGGTGCTGAGGTAGTGACTGTGTCCGAGGTTGGAATTGAAGGACCAGGAGTAGAAGTACTTGGAGTAAGGGCATCTACCTTCACATGAAGAGACCCCAGAAGATTCCTAATCTCTTGTAAGGCATTAGTTTGAGCTTGTTGCTGTGCCAACATAGCATGATTATGCTCAAGAAGAGCATGTGTCTGATCCAAGATAGTCTCATTATGCCTATTCACATGTTCAACTAGCTCCCCCATCTTATGGTTTATGTGGGTTACCAACACGGCATTTGTGTTTGTTATATCCACATGAACCCCGAAGTACTTCCTTTAGGAAATTTTGGATGATAGCTCGAAGAAAAAATGGTGATAAGGTACTAGCGAGAGCAGATGACTAAGTGTCTTCGGTCTTACTGGTCTTAGCCATAGAAGCCTTTTTCTTCTTAGGAGTATACTCCATTGGCTTCTTCAGAGGAAGCTCAATCCTAAGCTTTCCAATTCGGTTTCTCCCAACTGGCTGTAGTCTCTCAACTAGCTCATTTGCCTCCAGATATCAAATCTTGTTTTTCTTCAGAAACAAAGAAATAAGCTGAGGGAATGGCATTGGTATTGTATGAGTGTTGAGAATCAATATCTTTTGATCTTAGAATAAATCAACCCTCCCAAATTTCTCTTATCCTTCAACAAAAGTGAGGCTATGTTTCCGTAATCACGATCGATGAAATATGTGAAGTTGTTGGACTCGTTGACAATTACACAGAGTAGATAACCAAAGTACCCTATGCAAGTCACACATCTCACTAGGATTAAAGGTTAAGGGTCTAACTCTTTCACCAAGCCTGAGAATGCTAAAGATCTGATTAGGAGTAAGATTGGTTGGATTGTCTATAGGTGGATTCTCTATCCCTAACAAATGATTGATCTTAAAGGCAGAGATAGTAATTAGTTTCCCTCTCACTCGAGTTTCTAGTTCTTCTTCTATAGCTTGGCTGAAGGCATCTTCCAAGGTTCAAGGTTACAATAAAAACATCTAACAATTTTAGTTTAGTAGGGAAGACTAACAGACATCTAGGGCATATATCCCTCAAGGTATTCACTCAAATCATATTTAATTACTTCATAATGGACTTGAGGGTCAATAAAGTACATCTTACACATTTTTCGTCGAGAGAAGAATTCGTTGTACTTCTTTGATTCCTTGAGTTTCTTAGTGTTGAAACCCTTAGGAGGAATTGTTTCATCTACTTCCTCAACTTCTTCCTTTGAAGTCTGTGGATGAAACTTGGTGGATTTGGAGGAGGATCCTGCTTGACTCCTTTAGACAGTATAGCTTCTTCTAACATGGTTGCCATAGCCTGGGCAATCTTTTTGTTATACTTGGATCCCTTTGATCCTTTCTCTAACCAAGTAGGAGTGTTAGAGGAATAGTGGAAGGAGGAGTAGGAGGGGCCCTTTTCTTTCTTTTTCCTTATGGTGTAGCCTTAGGCTTAGATCTTGTTCTAGTTTTTATAGGCTCCTTTATTTCATCTCCTTTTACCTTCAGTTTGGATGAAGTTGAAGCCCACTGCTTCTTTAAAGGTGGAGGAGATGGGGGTTGATTCAAAGGATCTTGAAGGCCTAGGTGATTCTGAGGGTTGAGGAAACTCAGAAGTTTCAGTGAGAGGTATCTTGTTCTTTGCCATTGTTGATTGAAGCACAAAATCCGATTTCATCTACTTCTTGAGTACCGATGGTCATTGGTTAGGGCAAGGATTTTTGATAGATTTAGGAGGTTTTTGGAAGTGAGAACAAGTAGGTTTTGCTCGAAATATAGTGGGTAAACTTTTGTGAAAATTTTTTGACAAAGGTTAGAGAGAATTATCGAGAGTGAAGTGAATAGAATGACTGAGTATAGACACTTATAACTCGCTGACCTCGACATCACTCGAGTGATCATACCAGAAAATTAAAATAGTGCTTTTTAAATATGTACTTGGTATGAGTAATACTATAATTACCCATATATATTCCCTTGGTGATTTGTTGGTACTTTGAAGGCAAATTCGAGTTAAAACTTGGTTGATTTACAATCTGCACTAATGATTACTCGAGTAGTCACTTGAGTAATTCTGAGACATCACTTGAGTACTCACTCGAGTGAGAAATCTCCTTAATTTGTGACTATTTAGATTCAATATGTCATTTCCTTTTAATTGAATTTGATTTAATGCTCACTGGATTGAATTTTCCCTCATCACTAGAGTAGTTACTCAAGTGATTCCAACCATCACTTCTAGTTATCACTCGAGTCACTTGAAGTTGCCACTCAAGTGATGTTGTACTCTGTTAACCTCTATTTTACTTACCCCATAACAGACCATCAAGGTCCTACAAAAACAAATTGCTAGATACTCTGATGCTTAAGTTAGTAATCATCAAAACATGATTAAATTACAATTTCTAACATAAAACAACTTACAATTCATTGTAATTTACCATTCCCTATTCTCTTCTAATGAATAGAAATTGATCTTTGAAGAGTGGTTTTGTAAATATATCAGCAAGTTAAAGATGAGTTGGAATGAATATCACTTTGACATCCTTTTTTTTGGACATAATCCCTAATGTAGTGATATCTAATATCGATATACTTGGTTCTGGAGTGTTGAACTGGAATCTTTGCCAAGCTTATCGTACTAGTGTTGTCACAGTAGATAGGTATCTCCTTCAAGTGTATACTAAGGTCTTGTAGTTGTTGTTTTAGCCACAAAAACTTAATATTGCAACATACTCAGCTTCCGTTGACAAAAGAGACACTGTATTTTATTTGTTGCTAACCATAAAACAAGTGAGCCTCCTAGATACTGTATTGCCTACTAGTACTCTTTCTGTCAGTCTTGTATCCTCTGTGATCAGAGTCTGAGTATGAAACAAGATATTCATTTCCTCCTTTAGGATACCAGAGACCTAATTTTGATGTGTCGGCAATATATCTTACCTATATACCAACCCTGAATTAGATGTTAGGTATACTTGCAGTATGATATAGTAATCATCCAATCATTCCTCTATACTTTGTGATGTTATGATCTTTTCCTTTAACATCGGTATGAAGTAACATAGTTGAGCTTATTGGCTTGTTTACTCCATTTGCTTCATCCATTCCATACTTCTTCAATGGCTCCTTCAAATATTTTGTTTGAGATATAAAGATTCCATTCTTTCTTTGTTTGATTTGCAAACCAAGAAAAAAAATTCAATTCTCCCATCATTGACATCTCAAACTCCCCATGCATTATCTCAAAAAACTCCTTGCAAAAAATTTCATTAGTAGCACCGAAAAGAAATCATCAGCGTATATTTGAACTATTAAAATATCATTTCATTTTCATTTTATAAATAATGTTGTATCGACTCTTCCTCGTACAAAACCTTGTTCGATGAGAAATTTATTGAGTTTTTCAAACCAAGCTCTAGGAGCTTGTTTTAAATAGTATAATGCTTTTCTTAGTTTAAAAAGATGGCCAGTCTTGGTTACATCTTCAAAAACTGGAGGTTGGTCTACACATACTTCTTCCTTAATGTAGCCATTTAAAAATGAACTCTTTACATCCATTTGATACAGTTTGAATCCTTTGATGCATGAAAAGTCTAAGAGTACTCATATAGCTTTTAATCTAGCTACTGGAGCATACATTTGTGCATAATCAATACCTTCTTTCTGATTATAGCTTTTGGCCACCAATCTTGCCTTGTTTCTAATAATGATTGCGGATTCATCAAGTTTGTTTTTGAATATCGATTTTGTGCCAATGATTGGATGATCTTTAGGTCGGGGCACCAAATCCTAAACTTGATTTCTTTAAATTGATTGAGTTCTTCTTGTATTGCTATAACCCAATCATTGTATAATAGGGCTTTATCAATGTTTAAAGGTTTTATCTCAGAAATTAATGCAGAAAAACTGACTTTATTGAAGATTTTGTTTCTAGTTTTAACACCCTTACTTACATCTCCTATAACTTGGTCTAAGGAACGACTCTTGTTATATTTTCAGGCTCTAGGTTGTCCTAGTGTTTGTTCTTCTTCCTTGGTTTAGTCATTTTCAGGATTGTAAGATTTAGGACTAGATTGCTGATTTTCTTGATTTAATACTATTTCCTGCTCATCGTCAATTATTTGTTTAGAGAATTTAAATTCATCAATTACAACATGAATTGATTCTTCTATTGATTCTTCAACAACACATGTTTGTTTATTAAAACTTTATATGCATTACTTCGGTTAGAATAGCCTAGGAATATACCTCTATCCATTTTAGAATCAAACTTTCCTAGGTTATTTTTACCATTATTATGAATAAAACACTTACAACTGAAGATGTATAGATGAGCAAGATTCGGCTTCCTTCCTTTGTAGAGTTTGTATAGTGTCTTTCTCAGTTTTGTTCTGGTGTAAGCTCTATTTGAAATGTAGCATGTTGTGCTTAATGCATCGGCCCAGAAAACTTAAGCCATATTCTTTTCATTCAGCATTGCTCTAGCCATTTTAGTCAATACTCTGTTCTTTCATTCCATGACTCTATTTTGTTGAGGTGTCCTTAGAGAAGAGAAGTTATAATCAATGCCATTAGTGTCACAATAATCTCTAAAGGCTTGATTTTCAAATTCTTCATCGTGATCTATCCTAATACCTACAATGGACATACCTTTCCTATTTTGCACTTTCTTGGCAAAAGCAATAAATTCACTGAAGGTTTCATCCTTTGATAATAAGAAAATAGTCCATGTAGATCTAGAGAAATCATCAATAATGACCAATGAATATAAGTTGCCACCAAAACTTTTAACTCTTTCTAGTTCAACTAAATCCATATACAGCAGTTGTAATGCTCTGGTAGATGTGATTTCATTTTTCAATTTGAAAGAGGATTTTGTTTGTTTACCCTCTTGACATGCATCACAAATTAAAATCATATTTGAAATTTACTTTGGATAAACCAATTACTAAATACTTTTTGAGTAATTTTCCTAGTTGGTGCATATTGATATGAGCTAGTCTCTTATGTCATAGCCAACTTTCATCAACGTTACTTAGAAAACAAATTTTAGAAATATTTCTGCTTATATCAAGAGTATAGTAGTTACCTTCCCTTTTTGCTCTAAGCTTTACTTTGATACTTTTCTTATCTAATTGTAAATCTTTCTTGTTTACAGTTAGATATTCCTCTGAGTCAAATATTACCCAGTTATCTTTATCTGTACTTTGACTCAAAGTTCAACAAGTTGCGACACAAACCTTCAATGTAATATACGTCTTTGACTTATATACCTTTGTCAATTTTGATTTCACCAATTCCTGCTATCTTTCTAGATTGATTTCTTCCAAATTTTACCTTTCCACCTTCTTTAGGTTGTAGTGTGGTAAATCTTTCGAAATCACCAGTCATATGTCTGGAGCATCCATTATCTATAAACCATTTGTTGCCTTTGGATGCTTTGAGACATATCTCTTCTTCTGTTTCTTCTTGAGTGACCAGATAGATATTAGCCACTTCTTCTTTATCGCTATCTTTATCAGAAGAACTATCTCTCCATATAGTAGATACAAAAACTTTCTTCTTGTTGAAGAACTTTCCTTTTCTCTTTTCTTTGCTCTTTTGAATCATCTCTGGACATTCTGACTTGATATGTCCTGGCTTTCCACATTCATAGTAGATGATGTTTTCTTTACTACTTGTGCCTCCTTTTGAAAATTTCTGAATCCTTGGCCTTTCTTGTAAAATTTCTTGAATCGTTTTATGTTGAAATCTTAATCATCTTCTTGGGTTTCCTCTTTCACTTTTAGTGCAAGCCTTTCTTTTTCTTGTCACCAATATCTTCTAGTTTTCATTTGAACTTTAGTTTGCTTTTATATTCAGAAAAACTTTTGAATAGAGAAGCAACTGATCGCATTGATTTGCCTTTAACTTCCACAATTGTTGTGACTTTGGCCTCTTATTCTTTAGAGAGTATATTCAGTATCTTTCTTACTTAGGTATGCTGATCATAGACTTTCTTAAGAGCTACAAGTTGTTTCACAAGATGAGTATATCTAAGGTCAAATTCAGCTATTAACTCACTTGATTTCATTCGTAGTAAATTAAATTTAGTAACCAGAGTGTTGATCCAATTTTCCTTTATTCCTGAAATTCCTTCATGAGCTATTTCTAAGGCTTGCCATATTTCCTTAGCCGTTGGAAGTGTGCAAATTCTGAAGTACTTATTTTGACTTAAAGTACTTTGAATCATCAGAATTGCCTTGATGTTGAGGGTAATGAGTTTCTTATCATTCTCATCATACTCTGCTAGTGTCTTAGGAACTTTCTGTGAATCTACAATCTTACAGGTTTATAGTTTTCTTTCTCTATCACCTCCCATAGTCTGTATTCTATAGCCATTACAAATACTCTAAACTTTACTTTCCAAAAGAGAAGTGTTCGCCATTGAAACCCATTAGTCTGGTGATAGAAGCTCCGTTGGGAAGTATTCCTTCAACTATGCTTGCCATAGGATCCTTCTTAGGTTGTTATACCTAAA
Organism: Inga leiocalycina; assembly: GCA_963242795.1. Taxonomy (NCBI): domain Eukaryota; kingdom Viridiplantae; phylum Streptophyta; class Magnoliopsida; order Fabales; family Fabaceae; genus Inga; species Inga leiocalycina. The sequence continues at coordinate 64,117,939 of OY725326.1, read as the reverse complement.
CAAGAAGACCTATACTCTAATACCAAATGTTAGTGCAAATGATTCACCTAAGAGGGAGGTGAATTGGGTGATCACAGAAAATCCAAATCATATATAAAAATTGACAAAATTTAAAGCAGTTAAGAGCTAGGAGAAATATCACTGAAGTGTACACTGGAAATTATACTGGTTCCGTCACAACCACTTTGACTTATGTCTAGTCCTCAGAGATCTTCTGAGAGTTTTACTATATCTTCCAAGATTCAATGGGTTATTAGCACCTCAATAAACAACAAGTTCATTTATTGGACAATCGCTCCTCCTTACAGGTTGTAATCAAATTCCCAACTTAAGGTTCCATAACCTTAAGTTGTCTCAGTAACAAATATTGAGTTTGTAATGGAAATATCTCTCATAGAGCAAATATATAATCACTGAAGTACATATAATGAATATAAGAAACAGAGCACTAAGAATATGTTGATCGATGTATGTTCGTGCGTTGTTAGTTGTATATGTTCTTTATTGAATGTTTCCATATTTATTGATGAATTGAGATAACCATTGGAAGCATTTCAACATGTCCATTAGAGTTGAGTAGCTTTATTTGATAGTTCTTTGAATTTGAAAAATAGCCATTGTGATAAGTGAATGTTTTAGATGTTATGGACGTTATGTTTGACTTTTTTCTCAACACATGATCTCTTCATTTTTTCTCTTCAAATATACTTAGAATACTAACATAATGAAAGGTTAATTATACAGTTAACAAATCAATAAACAATATATTCAAATCACGTATTCTGGACTTCATCACTTGAGTGGTCACTCAAATGATCAAGGGTCATCACTAAAGTGATCCCTTATAAAACATGGCAGAGAGTAAGTCAACATTTATGACTTCATTACTTGATTAGACACTTTAGTGATTCAGGGACATCACTTGAGTGATCCCTTCAAAATCTTAGCAGAGACTTCACTGCCTTATTTCTTACCTGGTCACTTGTGCGGTTACTCGAGTGATGCTTGATCATCACTCGAGTGATCCCTTGAGTGACATCATGCAATTTCTGGTAAAGACTTTTTGGATGATTTTGGCACACATCACTCGAGTGATGAAGGGTCATCACTCGAGTGATCACTTCTAAAATCTGCCAGAGGTCCTTTCTCCTGTTCTGTGATTTCTTGTTCTTCTTCATCACTATAGTACCTACTCGAGTGATGGCTTTCCCTGCCACCAAGTACTTAGTTACTTTATTCAAAACTCTTTTGTCTATTATTAAAACCTTTTTGTAAGATCATTCCAATCTTTATTATCATCAAAACATATGGGATCTAACAACTTCCTTTTCCAATTGATAGAATCCAGGAGGTGACACTTGCTTTAAATTAGAAGTTGATACTTGATTAAGAGTTGCACTATGTTTCCTGGAGAGATTAGAATTGTTACGCCACCCAAAATTATAGGTGTTTAAGTTTTGTTTGCCTTGGTTATTGCTATGATAATTTCATACAAAGTTCACTAGCTTTATTTGTTAAGATATTAGGCATTGTCCATTAGCATGACCATCTCCACAATAATCATAAGTAGCATAAATAGCATGAACTCTCTTGTGTCTACTATTGGATTGATTGACTTGAGCTTCTAAATGATCATATCTCTTTCGTAAAGCACTTAATATGGCTACTAACTATGAAGATATATCCTCAATAATTTTTGTACTTGACTTTAGTATCCTTCTTTTATTTTTGTTTTGGATAAAATAAGCTGATAAATCATCCAAACGACTTTAAACATAATTCACCAGTTGCTTTGAAATTATGGTCAGGATTTTGCTTAGATTTAGGAGTCAATAGGGTATAGAAGATTAGAAGCAATACCCACTTCTCAAAATTATGGCTAGGACCCTGCCTAGCAAGCACTTTGAACCTGTCCCAAGCTTCATACAGGTGTTACCTAAACTATTGGTAAAAATTAGTAAGACGAGCTCTTACATCCACTATCTTGTTATGTTGAAAGAATCTTAATCTAAACTTTTCTTCCAATACCTAAGAAGTGACACTGCCATCTTCTAAATTATTGGGCCACTCTTTGTCTTTTCCTTGTAGAGAATAAGGAAAAAGCCTAAGGCGAATCACATCATTAGAAACTCTATTTTTCTTGAATGAGTCACAAACATCAAGAAATTGAATCAAGTGCCGATTTGGATCTTTTAAATCATTTTTGGCATATTGACTATGTAGTTCAAGCATCTTCAACATAGGCTGCTTGATCTCAAAGTTGTTTGCTTGAAATTAAAGCAGCACTCTGATTCCTGATTAATACCCACAAGATTGTCTTCCTAGAAAATCATTGACACCCAAATGATCATTTTCATCCTTAGTCATTACTTTAGTCTTAGTTTTTACTGCTTTCTTTGCTCGAGTATCAAGTTTTATAGCTTCCAAAATTTCTTGAATGCTCCTTGTTTTCTATGATGTCTTAGTTGCTTGGAATCTCAAGAGTACCTAAAAAACAAAATAGATCTCAAGAGTATTACACTAAAACAAAGAACTAACAAAAATAAAACAAAATTGTCAAGCTAAAACTACTAAAGGATTTCTAATTCTAATCACTAATTGCCTTGAGATCCTCGGTAATGGTGCTAAAAACTTGATGCTACTAAAATTTATGTAAGCACCATAAGTGTAAGGGCCGTGTAAATAGTATAATAGTAAATCATGGTTGTCCTATAAAGATTCAAGTAAACTAGTAATTAGCTATCAAAATTCTCATTTAAGTTGAGCAAATCAAATAAAGAAATTGAAAGACAATTTAAGCAAGAGCAAAAGTGCTAAATTAAATGTTTTTAAAATTTCATTTGATAAAGAAAACCTAGAGTGAGTAATCCTTTTTTTAAGTCTTAGAGCATGTATTTACTAAAATAAAAGTACTTAATGTTAAATTGTTAATCTAGAGTTTAAATAGATATAAGTATCTTCCAAATACTTATACCCATCTCTCAAGTTAAAATTGTTATTCCTAACTAATTTACTCAAGAAGCAACAAATGTCCAAATTCACTCTAATAGGATTATATGGATCCAATAAGTATATTCCTATCCTATTGGTAAATTAGAGTAAATTCTAATCCCACATTACTTAATTATATGGTCCAATTAAGATCCTTCTTCCAAAGCTATTCTAAATTCCCCAATTAATATTTAGTGGTAATCAAGGACAAAGTGGATAAAATAATACAAGATTAAGTAAACAAACTAACACATGGAAAATGTGTAATATGTGTATCATACATATTACAAAAGATGAGATATATAAAGCGTATAAACATTCACATAATGTATGAAAAATAAAGTTACAACCTTACCCCATTTTGATTCCTAAATACGCTCCTCGAAATTCATGTCACAACTAGACGATCCTAAAATTTCAAATGTACAAGAATTAGGCTAAAACCCATTCATGCACTACTTTAGAGATTTTCAAAGTGTTTTTGGTGGTTATATTAGTCTATATTGAAAAATTACCAAAATGCCCTTAGGACTTGGTCCTGGCCCCATGTGCCCGGTCCAACTGCACTTTTTTAGAAATTTTGACCCAGGCTATTTTGACACGTTTTTGCCCAAAGAATCCATTTTTTACCTCAGTTTTCACAAAATCACTGCCAAATGACAATTTTGCCCTTGGCAGTCCCTAATTAGGGTTTAAGGGTGTAATATCTTGGATTGTGACCAAGGATCAGCAACTTCAAAGTAATGTAATTAATATTAATTGAGCACTTTTGAAGCATATATTGTGCATTGTGATAATCAAGGGCAAAATGGTAAATTTACCGACTGACTGGTTAGTTACCAATGAGAACACTCCTTAGTAATCAAGATCAATGGCTAGGATTAAAAGAATAAGAGGTGGAATCTTGTGCATGCAAATCTATGTGAAATCATAGAAGGGAGAATAAGATGGTGCCAAGTGTCAAGCTATGGACCATGGATGAGGTCAAAGTTTTCAAACTCATTCTCTCTTCCTCCCAAGTCGGCTAAGTACATAGAAAGAATGGAAATATGATCATCTTCATCAATATCTCATTTCTCTCTCATCCTCCTCCATTTTTCGCTGAACAAGCTAAGGAAAGAGAAAGAGAAAAGCTTGAGTTGAGGTAAGTGAACATCTCCATATGCTCAAATGTTCTCTACTAATGTTATGCAAAAAGTTGAGAGCTTTAAACCTATGGTTTCAGAATTTTCATTGGTGGTGGTTGAGAGATTGAGAATTTTGGCAAGTTGAAGAATTGAAGAATTGACTTTAGGAAGAAGAAGAGGTAAGAATTAGAAGCACTTTGGTATGGTTGCTTTGATCATTGGTTGAGTCTTGAGGACTTTGGAATTTGCCCTGATTTTTGGTAAATTTTGAAAAGCATGACTTGGTTAGTGTTTAGTATGGAAATTAGTGTCATAGAGTGTCTTTGTGCATTTGGAATTGGCTTGGAATTTTGGGTTGAAATGGATTGCAATGTGTGTGTTGATTGGAGATGTTAAGGTGACATGTGGTGATTGTGGTAGAACATGCTCATGGATAATGAATATGGTCATTTTTATGGCTCCAATGTGTTCCTTGAGCCAAATTGTGTGAAAATAGTATGTGATTTGAAATTAGGGACCATTGGAAACCAATTGGCAAAATCTGGAAAATCTGTCCAATGTAAGTCTGTTCTGGACAGTCAGATGGTGTGGACGTTTTGACTGGGCAAATGATGTTGAAAAATTATGAAAATTTCCAGTCTTAAATTTCACATCTCAAGCTTCAAAATGGACATAAATTTTGTGTCATTTAGCTTTTTGAGCTGGGATTTTGAACTGTCCAAAGTTTGGCATCAAAGCTGGACCCTGTTTTGGTACAATGTTAGGTTTTTGGTAAATCTGGACTTTTGTGGTGATTTCTAGTTATGGACAATATTTTTCCTTGAAAGAGGACTTAAATATCTTTCATTTGGCTTTGGAATCACCTTATTTTGATTTTTCCTGAATTACTTATGATTTTTGGAAGTTCAGCCAAGAAACTGGATTTTCTTGGGCCGCAGCCCAAATGTTTTTGAGCGTCTCTGGACAGTTTTGGGCCGCAGCCCAAATGTTTGTGAGCATTTCTGGGCAGTTTTGGGCCGCAGCCGGTGGATGTTTGGGCCGCGGCCCACCCCCAAAAATCAGTATTTTACACTTTTAAAGGTGGTTTTTGGTATAGCCTTTCCCAAGCCTTTAGGCATATGTTTAGACCTAGAATAGTCATCTAAAGAGTTCAAATGATAACCAACTTAAAGTATTATAGAGAAAAGAACTTGGGAAAGAGATTGACGGGTTGTCCCTAATTTGGTTTACAGGATTTGATATTTGCCGTCCTCGTGAGCCCGCAGTGCCAAGAAACGTCGGGAAAGGATCAGGTAGTGACTCTCTCTCTTATACTATGTATAATGCTCTGTATGTGTGTGTTATCACTGTTATGTGATGATTCTTTGATGCTGCTGCGATTACAGCTGGTGATAGCTGTCGTTTATAGCGCAAGCTGTCGTTATTGTGATTACAGCGTAAGCTGTCGTGATTATTATTACAACGAGAGCTGTCGTATTGTGCATACAGCCGTGAGTACTGTCGTTTGTGGTGAAAACCATGTATTTTTGAGATTGCTGCTGCTGCTGCTGGTTGTGATTTATATACATGCTTTGTGTTATGCATTGTGTGAGTGGTTTGTTACTACTGGGATTCGCTCGAATCTCATTCTTTCCTATGACTAACATTTTAGACAGGGCGTGTGGCTCAAAGGAGAGGCGGCCAACCCGGAGCATTTAGGATCTTTAGTGATACTAAGGATTTTTGAGATGTTGGTTATCTATTTTAAACTCAGGATTACTGTATATTTTGAATTAGGAATATTATATTCGATTTTGGTTGTGTAATCCCCTAGTGGATACTTATAAACCTCAGGTTATATGTATAGAACCCGGGAGTTGCTGGGGATTTGGTTATACACTCTGATCTGATTGAATGTATATTAACTGCACAGGTAATTATATTCGAATATTGAAATTGAGACCAGGATGGAGAAAAAGAGTTTTGAAAGTTTTGCGAAAATTTTAATGTGAGACTGAAAGTTTAAAACGAGGTTAAAGCATCCAATGGTCTCTAATCCGATTTAAATATGCATTATCGAATTATAATTACGTGTTTAAAAGCAGGGGGTTACAAAAGGCGTTTTCATCATTTCGCTTTCTAGGGCTTTTTTGAAAATGTGTTCAACACTAAGCCCACCTAATTTTCTCTCTTGAACATAATGGAATCATTAGATTATTGAAAATCTAGCTCCTACCCCTTGATCTAGAGTTGGCCAAAACATGCTAGGGTTTTAAGGAAAAATTGAGTTTTTGAATTCTAACACCAAAAGTTTTCCCCTTTTCACTCCTAATCACTTTATTAAACATTTAAACAACAAATACCCAAGATTTGAGGAAATTTGGGTAGCATAACCCATTAGGGTTAACACTTCCCAAACATGAAAATCAAGGAAATAAACCAACAATCCAACTATAAATCCCAACAACTACAACAACACCACCTAACATTTGAAGTTTGTGAAGTTGCCTCTTGATTTCCTTGGTCTCTCTCTCTTGGCTGAATTCTCTCCCACCTTAAACCTTAAAGTCTTTTTTGCTTAACACACCAAATCATGGATAAGAGAAGCTTAGGACAAGGATTACACAAATTGGAAACCAAAACACCAAGATCATTAAGCTTACCTTGTGATTTTCTCCTCCCTCTCTCTCTAGAAACCCTTGAACTCTCTCTCCCTCTCCCTCTTGCTTGCCTGGTCAACGGTTTTATGAGAGAAAGATGAAGGAAAAGTGTTTTATAAAATATCCCATTTTCCCTTGATTTATTTAATTACAAAAATTCAAAAAATTTTGACTTTTGTGACATAAAATTTCTTAAGCCTATCTACATCCAACTTGTGTCATAAAATTCCATTGGCTTGAACTAATATTTCCTGCTCTTGGTCCATGAAAATGACACCTTAGAGTCACTCTCTTTAGTTTTCAATTTACTTCATAACATGCTTATGTTATATGTACACTTATGTCATATTTGGTCCAATTATACATGTGTTCCAATTTTTCCATAAATCCATATTTATTTGACTAAAATATTCAAAGTATATAGTCCCCTTTTATTTTTCTTAATTAATTGATATTAACTTTAATTAATTGGAAAATAATTAATTTTGTACTTAATTTGGCAAAATTATGATTTTGCCACTACGCTTTTTAAATAAATCCTTTTCTTCTTTTCCTTGGCCAAAATTAACATTAATATTGGCCAATTATTATTCTCTTATGTTTCTCTACTTTGGGCCTCAATATTGGGCTTTTCGAAGAACCCAAGAATTTACTCCAGAATTTATTCTAGCCCAATTCTCATGAAATGAACATTTACTAACTTCATAAATTTCAAGTTCATGAATATTCACCATTTTATTGGATATTTCAAATAATTACAATACATTTTTAGTGAATAAAATTTGAGGTGTTATAGTTCTCCCCCTCTTAAATAAATTTCGTCTCCGAAATTTGCTACACATACATAGTCATAAACTTTGGGTAACGTTTTGCCATATTTAGTTCTTTTTGATTATATCACTACTTCGAATCCTACTGGTTACGGTACAATGCTATAGTCGCACCATAAAGGTAACATCTCTAGATTTTCAGTGCAATACAATTATTGCTAACTCAAAATTATGTGTGGGATAAAAATTTAAATTTCAATGTGGCTTTCATTCTCTAGTTGCATAGGTCAATACATGGCCATGTTGCATTGAAACACTTCCCAGTCCATGCTTATTGGTATCAGTAAGGACAATGAAGGTCCACAGTGGATCTGGAATTATCAGTATCGATGCTAATGTTAATTTGTTTAGTAAAGCTTCTCTCATAATTATAGTCCCACAAATAGCGTTGAGTTTTTCAAGTTGACCTTGTCAAAGGCAAAACTATTAAGGAGAAATTCAATACACATCTTTTGTAATATCAGGCAAAACCCAAAAAACTACATATTTCAAAGATAGTCTCTGGCCTCTTCCTGTTTAGTACTGCTTCCACCTTGCAAAGATATACCAAGACTCCTTGTTATAAGGCTATATGGCCTAGAAATCTAACTTCTAAAAGCCAAATCCCACATTTGCTTCAGTTTTAGTGTGTTCAGTATAGCTTTCAAATGCTGTTCCAGCTTCCGATTGCATAGAAAGGAATATCATGTACTTGTGACAACCTTTATACAAACATCTTTTAGTCTCGACGGGTAAAAGAAAGTTAAGGTTGATTTATGTATTGATTGGTGGTTACGGATTAGGGTAAATGACCCTTTTAACTTCTACAATCTAGTAACACGCTGGTTGCTATCAACCAATCAATACTAAGAAAAATTTTCAAGCCTTACAGTGGTAGACAAACTAAATCCATCACTAATTTGTGTCCCTTTACATTTATTATGCAATTCTGACAAACTTTGGTTGTGATAATTCATACCTATAGGTGTAGACACAACCATAACATCAGAAAGTTTGCATACTCTCAAGCCTAGCTGTCTCACACAATTATATGCCATAAATGAATGAGTAGTACCTAATTCATGCATCAATTATACTAAATTGGTATTATAATAAATCGTACCTTGAGTTGGTTCAGGAGATTTCCTGGCTTCCTCTTGAGTAATCATATACACTCTACCCTATGATCTTGGTCTAGGTTTAGCAAGATGTTGTTGTTGCTATTGCTGTTGCTGTGGGCAATTATTAGTATAATGCCATACCTACCACATATATAACAATTATTGGGCTGGGTTAAGTCCTACTATAAGGAAAGGCCATTACATGCTCTGCCATGATGGTGTGGCTTCGGAAAAAACCAACATGTTCTACCTTGTTAGTGTAATACCCCGAACTTTGAGACTCGAGGTTAGAGAATAAGCCTGAGAGAAGTGGACTGCTAAGCCCCATTTTAGCAAGATCCCAAATTGTGATTAAGGGTTAATGACTTCAAAAGTGGATGTGGTTAGTGATCAATAACCCTTTTGGAGAATATGATGTGATTTAGCACTCGAATGTGATTCATGTGTGTTGTGAGCAGCGCCGAAACCCTGTATTTGAGTTCAATTGTGGATTAACATCCAAATTGACTTAGAATAGAGGGAAGAATTGAATGTGAATTGTGTTGACATGTTGAGATTGTTGTGAAAACATGTCAATGTGATGTGAATTTGATTGATTTGGTGTTTCTAATGGATTCCTTGTGAAAATTTATGTGGGAATGATGTTTAGTATGAAAATGGAACCAATAAAAGCAAAGATGCAAAATCTGAAATTCTGTCCAGTGAAACTCTATTCTGGGAAGTCAGTTTGTGTGAACGTTTTGAATGGCCAAATGGTGTCTAAAAATTCTGAAACTTTTTACTCTTATAGTTCACATCTCAAGCTTCAAAATGGACATATAATTTGTTCCATTTCGTTTTGTGAACTAGGAGATATGACTGTCCAAAGTTTGGGATGGAAACTGAACTCTATTTTGGGGCAGTGATGAGTTTTATGTAATTCTGGTATTTTGTGGTGATTTTTAGTAATGGCCAATATTTTTCCTATGAAGAGGACTTAAATATCTTTCATTTGGCTTTGGAATCACCTCATTTTGAGTTTTCTAGAATTAGTTATGATTTTTCAAAGTTTGGGCAGAAAATCTGCCAGAAAATCCGAAAATGGGAATTATGACATCAGCATGGAATTAAAAGCAATTCCTCCATCTTCATCAGCCATTTCCTGACGCCATTTGAGAAACAAAAACGTGAGAGAGACCTTGGAGAAAATAGGGAGAAGGAAGGAGAAAACTCGTGAGGTAGGTCGATTTCTTCGGTGAATTCGTACCTAACGCGTATAATCCTTCTCCTAAGCTTCTCTTCTACATGGATTAAGGTACTTGAAGCTTAATTTTGCTGTTTAAAAGGGGCTAGGGTTCAGCCATATTGAGTAAAAGCCAGAGGGAGCTTGAGATAACTTCCGAAACTTCAATATTTGATTGTTCTGGCTGTTGTGGTTGATTTAATCGGTGAAATTTCACCAGATTGTCTTTGTTTGTAAATTTGGAAAATGGGTTGGCCTAGGGGTTATGCTGCCCAAATTGGGTCTTAATGTTAGTTGTAACCTAATGTAATGATTAATAAAGTGGTTAGGAGTATAAAGAAACACGTTTACGGAGCCGAAACTGAAAAACCCCAATTTTCCCCGGAGTACTTGTATATTTCGGTTATGGCTATAAATGGGTCTTAGAGTTGGATTTTCAATGATTTGATGATTCTATTGGGTTCAAGAGGGAAAATTAGGTAAGGTTGCAGTTGAACACTTTTTCAGAAAAAGCCTGAAAAGGCATAATTACGAAAACGCCCTTGAAACCCTTAAAGTAGGGCTGTCAAAGGTGTAATATCCTAAATTATAATTAAGGGCTAATAACTTCAAAGTGATGTAAAATGTGCTTGATGAGGGTATCGTATATGTTATGACAATCAGGGGCAAAATGGTAATTCACCGACCAATTGGACAGTTACCAAAGAGGAAACTCATTGGTAATTGATATCAATGGCTAAGATTGAATAAGCAAGGGAGTGGAATTGTGTGTGTGCATGTTCAAGTAAGCCAAGGAAGATGCCTCAAGATGTTGACATTTGGCATCATCTCACACCCCTTTGAAAAGTCAACAATAGCAACTCATTGTTTTCTCTTCCCTCCCATTCTTTTAGGTCGGCAAATGGGCTAAAGTAGAGACCAAAAATCTGATTATTTTCCCTTCATCATCATCATCATCTCATCTCTCCTCTCATCTCCATTTTCGTCCAAAGTTTGAAGGAAAGAGAAAGAAGAAGGCTCAAGTTAGGTGAGGATTTGTTCTTGTATGCTCAACTCACGTTCATTAATATTGTTCATGAGGTTGAGGGCTTTATTCCTATGGTTTCAGATTTTTGATTTGCGGTGTTTGAGAACTTGTGGAAATTTGGAAGTGAGGGAAACAAGGAACTAGCCTGGGAAGAAGTTAAGGTGAGTATTTGGAACCTTTTGGTATATTCATTGTGGTAATTTGTTTAGTCTTGAGATTTTGTGATTTTGCCCTGGGTTTTTGGTGAATTTTGAAATGTGTGAATTAGTTAATGTTTGGTGTGGGAATTAATGTCATTTTGTGACTTTGTGCATGTGGAGTTGGTTTGAGATTTTGGTTTGGAATGGATTGCCATGTGGTGTCTTGATTGAGTTTTTGGTGTGACATGTGGTAGGCATTGTGTACCTTGTCAATGAAAAGAGAATTTGATTGTTTTAATGACTCCAATGGGTTCCTTGAGCGAAAATGGTGTAAGAATGGTGTTTGATATGAAAATGGGAACCATTGGAAGCAATTGTGGAAAAACTGAAAATCTGTCCATTGAAGGTCTGTGCTGGGCAGTCTTTTTGTGTTGGTATTTTGAATAGGCCAATGATGTCAGAAAATTATGAAACTTTCCAGTTTTAAATTTCACATCCCAAGCTTCAAAATGGACATATAATTGGTATCATTTCGTTTTGTGCACTGTGAGTCATGGTTGTCCAAAGTTTGGGATGGAAATTGAACTCTGTTGTGGGATAGTGGTACGTTTTGTGTAATTCTGTACTTTTGTGGTGATTTCCAGTAATTTCCAATATTTTTCCTAGAAATAGGACTTAAATATCTTTCATTTGGCTTTGGAATCACCTTATTTCAATTTTTCTTGAATTAGTTATGATTTTTGGAAGTTCAGCCAAGAAACAGAATTTTCTTGGCCGCGGCCCAAATATTTCTGACCACTTTTTGACTGAGGCCAATTGATTGGTGGGCCACGGCCAACCCCCAAAAATCAGTATTTTACACTTTTAAAATGTGGTTTTTGGGTATAGTCTTTCCCAACCCTTTGGGTATACATCTAGGCCTCTAATAGCCACCTAAAGAGTCTAAATCATAACCAACTTAAAGTATTATGGAATTAAGAACTTGGAAAAGGAATTGATGAGTTGTCTCTAATTTGGTTATAGGATTTGATATTTGCCGCCCTCGTGAGCCAACTGCGCCGAAGGACGTCAGGAAAGGACAAGGTAGTGACTCTTTCTCTTATATTGTGTGTGAAACATTGTATGTATGTGTGTCATGCATTGAGAACACTTTGTGTTACATTGTGATGCTTTGAGATCACAGCGAAAGCTGACGCCTAGTGATGCATTGTGAATACTTTTTGAATACATTGAGATCGCAGCGAAAGCTGACGCTTAGAGTTTACAGCCATGAGTGCTGTCGTTTGTGGTGTGAACCATGATACATTGTGATGCTGCTAACATGACCTTATATGCTATGTGTTTATGCACTGTGTGAGTGATTTGTTACTACTGGGATTCTCTTGAATCTCATTCTTTCTAATGACTAACATTTCAGACAGGGCGAGTGGCTCTAAGGAGAAGCGGGCAACTCAGAGCGATTAGGCCCTTTGGGGTATATTTGGTTTTGGGATATTGGTTATCCACTTTTGGAATTGGGATTACTGTATATGTTGAGATGTAAATATTATATTTGAGTACTTTATAATGATTATAAGAAGTATATAGGTTTTAAGTATGGATCAATTAAATTTAGAAATTTCATGGTATGAATGAACTATTGATTGTTGCAATTGGTGATGAATTTTGAGATTGAATTAGTTGAGTTTAAAAGCCCCTAACCGTAAGATTTTGAGACTATAATTAGGGGTGAGTATGGTGCCCAATAACCCAGTATGCCCACTAGAGCCCGGTCAAAAAATGCTCTGCCCAGCCTAAAAAAATTGGCCCGATAAAAATTGGGCATCTTTGGGCCAAGCGAATTATCGGGTAGGGCCGGGCATCTTGCACATTTGGCCCTGCCCTGAAAATTATATACAATTTATTTAAAATGTATATTATTTTATATAAAATAAATATTTTATACGTATTATTTTATTTCATATGTATATATATTATTTCATTTTTATGAAACATTTTATATTATTATTTAATATCTATCCACAACAGTTTACATACAACTCATCGCTTTTTAGATGAACATGGTTTTTTGATTTGGATAGATGATTCAAGCATTAAAAAGTTGAGATCAAAGACAAAAAATTTAGTTTCTTTGAAGTCTTTATCGCAATTGCACCTATTCATATCAATCAATATTCATACACAAACACATATTACTTCATAATTTGTCATGTAATTATTAAGACATGTGTTTTTTTTAATTTCAAAACTCAAATTATAGATATATTTTGAGATATCTCAAGGTGTGAAATTATGAAATGTATTTCAAGTTTTTAATAGTATTTATTAGGTATAATAGAGGTTTCATACATATGTAATTAGTTAAGGAGTTACCACTTGAGCAGGGAAGCCCGCCCTGCCCAACCTACCTTTACCCTGCCCGAAATGGTTAGGACTTCTACTGAGCAAGGTCGGGCATCGAACTTCAAATTGTAGCCTATTCATCTTTTGGGCTGAGCATCTAGAAAGGGTCTCGTCCTGCCCACCCCTACCCATGCCCACCCTTACCTATAATGATTATTTCTCTTATGAGTGATATTCACCTATTAAGTTGTTACTCCAGATCTTGTTTTAAATTTGGTTGAAATTACATATCACATGCACATTTAAAAATGATAAAGGCCTTCATATTTTCTAACCAGAGCCAAAAAGCCAACCTTGCAATTATATCGTTGATAAGCTCCTTTGAGCCTAATTGACTGTTTCTTTATTCTAAACCTATTAACATGTGTTCAAATGACATATCAAGTTTTTTTACCTGATTCGGAAGATTAGCAAAGCATTTGAAATTTTTGGTAAATGGGCTTTTGAAAAGTGTGTGGTGCATATATCATCAACTTTAGAATTGCAAAATTATGACAAAAAAGAAAAAAACAGAGAAGAAAGAAAAAAAAGAAAAGGAAAAAAAATATTAAGTATTTGAATTGTGTTCGTGTAGCCCATTCTTCAAATGCTCTATTTCTTAAATATAGCCCTTCATATCATGTTTTACATTCCTTTTACCTTAACCCATTACAACCCTCAATACATCCTTTTGATTTGAATTATGCATATGAATTAGGTAGTGGATATCACTTTTGGGAGGACCCATTCTTATACAAACAATACCCAGATCGAATTATCAGGCATGCGATCCTGGAGAAGAAATGGATAGCGTCTTAAATCACTTTCATTCATCCCCATATGGTGGTCATTTTAGAGCAAACAGAATAGCTACTAAAGTCCTTCAATAAGGATTTTACTGGCCTATACTCTTTGTAATATACCAAAATTTTCAATACTAAAAACGTGTAAATATGAAAATAGTAGAATAAAATAAATATCGGTATTTACAAATTAAAGGTAGAGTTACTTTCGGAATTCCCAGATGTCTATTGTGTCATTCACGAAAATTGAAAAGTCAATATTGTAAAAATACAAGTGTAAGAAGTCGGAGCAAAATTCGTCGGTGGCTGCAGGGTTCAAGGGCGTCAATTGCGAGATCGGAGGAATTCAGGCATTTTGTGATGTGCCTCGATATGTGTGCACGGTCCCACGTAGGTCCCACATGGAATTCCGGGTAATGCACCGATGGAGCAACTTTATTAAAAAGAACTTCAGTAAAGTATGTAATGACAGCTCATTATAACTTATGATGACACATCTTTCGTGTTGGCAAAATAAGGAAATGACAAGTGTCCCAAAATTATTTCAAAGTAAAAACATGTTTTTGTGTTGGTCAAATGAGGAGGTGACATGTGTCCCTCATAGGTGGGCAATTTTCAGATAGCATTCAGGAGCAGAGTCCAGATGCCACTCTTCGGTTATAACTCTCCTCAATCTTTTGGTTTTACTCTTAGTATTTGGGTTTATTGTGTGTTTATGTTTTTTTTTAAAAAAAGACCTTTCTCTAAGCTCTAGAAGACATTGAGGACAATATTTGATTTAGGTGGGGGAGGAGTAGTAAAAAAAATTAGTTAGTTAGTAAAAACCATTAGATGTATGGGGTGTGAAAAAAATGACAGAGTAAGGAGTTATTCTTAACTTTTAAGATGTATTTTAGTAGTTTCATGTTTTTTGTTCCTTTCTGAAAAAAATAGTAAAAGTAAAAAAAAAATCATCCTTTTTAGGTGCTTTATAATGATTTTAAGAAGTATATAAGTTTTAAATATGGATCAATTGAATTTAGAGATTTCATAGCATGAATGAACAACTGATTGTTCTAATTGGTGATGAATTCTGAGATTGAATGAGTTGAACTTGAAAGCCCCTAACTATGAGCTTTAAAGCCTATACGGATTATTTCTCTTGTGCTTGATATTCACCTATTAAGTTGTCACTCTAGAACTTGCTTTAAATTTGGTTGAAATTACATCTCACATCACATTTAAAAATGATAAAGGCATTCATTATTTTTAGCCAGAGCCAAATAGCCAACCTTGCAATTATATCGTTGATAAGCCCCTTTAAGCCTAATTGACTGTTTATTTATTCTCTACCCATTAACATGTGTTTTAATGACATATCAAATGATTTTACCTAATTCGGAAGATTAGCATAGCATTTGAAATTTTTGTAAAATGGGCCTTTGACAAGTGTGGGGGAGTATATATTATAAACTTTAGAATTGCAGAATTATACAAAAGAGAAAGAGAGAGACAGAGACAGAGACAGAGAGGAGAAGAAGAAGAAGAAGAAATAGAAAAGAAAAAAATATATTAAGTATTTGAATTGTGTTGTTGTAGCCCATTTTTCAATTGCTCTATTTTTTAAATGTAGCCCTTCATATCATGTTTTACATTCCTTTTACCTTAACCCATTACAACCCTCAATAAGTCCTTTTGATTTGAATTATGCATGTGAATCTGGTAGTGGAGATTGAGATTTTTAGCAAGCCTATAGTAGAGCACTTTTTTCAGTTGAATTTGAGCAAAAAACTTACCCTTAAACACTTGAGAGATTGAGATAATGAGTTACAATTACGAACTCGGTTCATTCATTTTCAAATAAAGTTACCAGTTTATATTTTCATTGATTCATGATTACTATGTTCTCTTTATTGTTCAATTGTGTTCATACTTATGACTTGACACTTCTGATTTTATTTGAAGCACTTATTAGCCACTCCTTATTTGAGGACGTCCCAGAGCTAAGTGTGGGGGAATTTAATAAGTAAAATATTTGTATATTTATTTTTCCTTATATGATGATTTTGTGGACATGTTTGAGCTTAATATAATTAATTTGGGTGTAATTAATAAATATTTTCTTTTGATAGCCATGTACACTATGTTAAGGAGAAAAAAGAAGAAAGGAGATCTAAAAACAGACCAATAGTATTGAAACAAGATAAGGAAGCGTAGCTGGAAAAAAATGATAGCATACTGTAGTAGTGGCACTATTCACGACGGTCACTATTCACCAAATTCATTGTAGCAGATGCCAACATGCACTATAGAAAATTGGAAAAAAATAGAAAAATCACTACCGCAATCATGAAAAAATGTGTCAGATGCAGAGTAGGAGAGTGACAATAAATATGTGCCATTGCAGAGTGGGAGAAGGCATCCTTTGTCCAATAATTTTGAATACAATGTTTCATATTTTAGAATTAATTTTATGCATTGTATTACTTTTTACATGCCTCCATCTTTGAAGGCTTAGGTAGGCCTCCTATATGGACGGTATAGATAGTCCTCTTTTATAGATGGTATAGGTTGCCACCTACATAAAAGGTTTTACCTCCTATAATGAAGGCAAGATTTCTTCATTTTTCATGCATCTTTTGGTTGTATATTTGTATTTTAGAATTTAATATTCATGTTTTATGCAGTATTTATAAATTTTTCAATTTATTTTAGTTTTGTTTTCAATTTCATCATGAGCTAAATTTTTATTTTCCTAGGGTGATGATATAGTTTACTAATGACGGATTGAATATTAACTTATTAAATATAGTTTTAATTTTTCCTTCATGATTGAGTTTTAATTATTGTGCTTAGTGCTTTTGATTTATTGGCCATCTTTTGAATGATTTAAATATCTATGTCGAGACCGGAAGGAGATGCATGTGTGTAGATCCTATAATTAAAACCATAACTTACATATGAAATAGAATATATTTATGAGTTGTGTAGTTTTGCTGAGTGTTATAAATCTTAATGCATGATTAATTGCTTAAATTCATATAGCAATATATTGGATTAGCAATTAATTATAGAATTGCTTGACCTTGGAAGAGGCTAGTAATTAAATTAGGGAAACTCAACTATCAATCATGTGGAATAAATTGGACTAGAATAGATAAGTGATTCAATCCGAAATTTGTTAAGTGAAATACGATCCCTAGCTCTTTTTCTTATAGTTGTTTTCATATTATTTACATTCATATTTAATCATTTTCTATTTGTTACTCTTAATCACCAACTAATCGATTGACTAAATAGAAGTAAAATTACCCATTTTAGTACTTAGTGATCAATCCTCATGGGAACGATACTCTACTCACTTTTGTATTACTTGATCACGACAGTATACACTTGCACTCTTTAATTGATCATCTACACTCGTAACTGTCATTGGGTGCAGATGTGCTCAATTCTCATTGACATGGTGCTTCCAGAGGTATTGCCTGGCCAGCATTATCCTACATTTTTTTAAACTAAAAATCATCTCACACTCATTATACTTCATTTCAGCTTATACTCTAGACACGTAAATAATAAGGAATAAAAATAAAAGCGATTTTCAACAGGCTTCCAACTTTTTCATTCTCAAATGTTAATATTTTTGGTGTATTATTTGAATTGTTAATTAATTCATTCACTTGATTGATTTTATCTAAGTTTATTTTCCAATTTGCAGATTTTTGATGATGAAGGTGCATACTTATACGAAGACACTAATTTGATTTGAGACTTTTTGGCTAGACATAAATAATTTGACATTAATCATTGAGCTGTGAAAAATATAAATGATTTTTTTTAAAGAGTCCCTTTTTTTAAAAAAAGGGACTTTATCAGTAGGTCATGGCATCTCTGTTTTAAAAAAGGGAATCCATAAGTGACTACTTACGGCATCCCTTTTTAAAAAAATGGGACTTCATAAGTGGGTTATGGCGTCTACTGTAAATGGGTAACTTACAGTGTTCCTTTCTTAATGGACGCTATATCCAAACTTTACTACGTCCCTGGCATAGGCATCCCCCTTATTTTCAGACGTTAAGAGGGATAAAAAATGGACGGTTTTCAAAATGAGATCATTATTTATTATGCAAGTATTATAATATATTATGACAGTTGTTTACATGTACCGATTAATTATTATCACAATAATACACATACCATGGCCTCACTAAGCCATATCATGGCCTCACTAAGTCTTAATACACAACAAGTGTTATATTTAAACTATTATAATAAGTTTAGAATAAATAACGGTTCAGAACCATAATGCATTTGCACCGAGCATATATAGCACTCACATTTATTATAGTTCAGAATTTTGATTTATGATCGATAATAACCATAATAAGCGACCTTTTTATAGTAGTGATGGGATCAGGACAGACTCGTCCCAATCTCATCCCATTTTACAAGGAAGGGAAGGGTTTCCCGTGTCTCATTCCATCCCACGGATGTTCCAATCCTAGGGGACACCTGGTCTCATCACTACAACAAAAATAGAGATTAGTAGCGCACCTTTTGTGACACTTCTTTAAAGAAGTGCCATAGCTTCTTTCTAGATTTTTAAAATTTTTATTTTTTTTAAAAAAAAACATTTTAGGTGGCGCTTCCTCAAGGAAGGGCCACAGTTTCTTGGTGATATTAGGTGGCGCTTCCTTGAAGAAGGCCACCTAAGGTGTTTGTTTTTTTTTAAAAAAAGAAGTAGCAGTTGTGGCGCTTGCTTAAGGAAGTGCTATAGCTGCTACTAATTTTGTGTGGCACTTAGCTTAGGAAGTGCCACACAAAGTAATTTTTTTATTTTTTTTAAATTATTCTCTCTCCTGTAATCTGGTTCTATCACATTTATCCTCTTAGTCTCCACTCCCTATCTAACACGTGCCATCACTTCTTATCCTCCTAATCCCCACATTTTCTCCTTCTCTTTTTTTTGTCATTTATCACCGTCTCCACTTCGATCGCTACTTCCTCCTTATTCCTTTGTCACTTATCACCTCTGTGAGGATTTTCTTTTGAAAAATTTTTGGTCTGCTAGATTTTTACATCTATAAATAGTAGATCTTCAATCGCTTTTCCTTCCCTGGATCTTTTGAAGATGGTGACACTTCCTTCCTTCACGCACGCACACTCTCTCTATCTTCACTTGTTTTTGTTAGATCCCATATGTTTTGATGATAACAAAGATTGGATCAATAATATGAAAGGATTTAATAACAAACAAATAGATTTGAACAAAGTGGCAAAGCATCACTTGGGGTAAGCACTGAAAGTAATCAACAAATTTTGTTTAGGCTTACTCGAGTAGCCACTCGGGTAAGCAAAGAAAATTTCATCCAGTGAGGCACTGCCAAAATTTGGACGAAGTTACTTGAGGGACCACTCGAGTAATCTGTAAAGTTATATAGACCATTACTCGAGTAGCCACTCGAGTAACCAGGTCAAAAATCTTCTAGTGACTCTCGGCCAAGAAATGCAGAATATCACTCGAGTAGCCACTCGAGTAACCAGTGTGAAAATAGTATTACTAGAGGGACCACCCGAGTAATCTGCAGAGTTATTTGAAGTACCACTCGAGTAGCCACTCGAGTCAAAAGACAGTAAACTCTCAGCCAAGAATTTGATGCCATTACTCGAGGGAGTAATCGAGTAATCTGCCGGGTTATTTGAAAGCCACTCGAGTAAGGTGTGAAGAAAAAGGAAGCCCACTCTAGTAGCCACTCGAGTAAGCAGTTTACCACAGTGATTACCTGAGTAACCTATGAAGGTAAAGACATAGCCACTCGAGTAACCACTCGAGTAATTAAGTATTTTGAAGGTTTGTAATATATCACTCTAGGTCTTACCCGAGTGATATCTGATTTAAAATGTTAATCTGCTCACTGCCATATTTTGGACAAGTTTACTCGAGGGACCACTCGAGTAACAAACTTGATCACTCGAGTAGCCACTCGAGTAAGGTAGTTTAGAAATTATTTTTTTGATTGAATGTTTATTAAATTGTTATCTATATGATTAACACTTCATTGCATTAGTATCCTAAGTACATTTGCAGAGAAATGATGAAGAGATCATGCAAGAAGAGCAAAGTCAAATAAAGTGTCCGAACGTTCACCTGCCGCTACCTACCGCCAACGGATAATTTTCAAATTCGAAGAACAGTCAACCGTTGCTGCGCGACTCTAACGAAAAAGTTTGAATTGCTTCCAATGGACATTATCAATCATCTATATATATGAAGCATTCAAAGAGAAGAAAACAAGACACAAGATCTAAGAACTCACATCAATCAATACACTTAGTGCTTTGTTCTCTTATACTCATTCATTGTACTTCAGTTATTATATATTTGCTCTGTGAGAGAGTTTTTTCATTACAAACTCAATATTTGTTATTGAGATAACTTAAGGTTGTGGAACCTTGAGTTAGGGATTTGATTGCAACATGTAAGGGGGAGCGAGTGTCCAAGTGAAGGAACTTGCTGTGTATTGAGGTGCCAAGAACCCACTGAATCTCGGAGAGTATAGTGAAACTCTCAGAGATGCTCTGAGGACTGGACGTAGGTCAAAGTGGTTTGACCAAACCAATATAACTCCTGGTGTACACTTCGGTGATATTTCTCCTTATTCTTAACTGCTTTAAATATTCTGTCAATTTTCTTATACGCAATGAAATTTCTGGTATCACCCAATTCACCCCCCCTCTTGGGTGAAATGCTTGCACTAACATTTGGTATCAGAGCGTAGGTCTTCTTGTTAAGGTTTAACAGCCTAAGAAGGATCTAATGGCAAGCATGGGTGAAGGCATTCTTCTCGATGGAGCTTCTATCACAAGACCTTTGGGTTTCAATGGCGAACACTTCTCATCCTGGAAAGCAAAATTCAGAGTCTTCGTAATGGTTACTGAATATAGGTTATGGGATGTGTTTGAAAGTGGAAACTACAAATCTGAAAAGATTGTAGATTCACAAAGAGTTCCCAAGACACCAGCAGAATATGATGATAATGACAAGAAACTCATTACACTCAACAGCAAAGCAATCTTAATGATTCAAAATGCCTTGAGTCAAAATGTGTACTTCAGGATCTGTACTCTTCCAACAGCTAAAGAAATATGGGAAGCTTTGGAAATAGCTCATGAAGGAACTTTGGGAATAAAAGAAAACCGGATCAATACTCTAGTTACTGAGTTTGATCTACTTCGAATGAAATCAGGTGAGTCCATAGTTAAATTTGAACTTAGATATACTCACCTTGTCAATCAACTTGCAGCACTTGGAAAAGTCTATGATCAACACACTCAAGTACGAAAGATTTTAAATATTCTTTCTAAAGACTGGGAGCCAAAGGTTACTGCAATTGAGGAAGCAAAAGGTGAATCAATACGATCAGTTGCTTCTCTATTCGGAAGTCTTTCTGAATATGAAAGCAAATTAAAGTTCAAACGAGAACTAGATGATATTGTGACAAGAAGAAAAGGTGAATCAAGAACGTTCATATTTATTTTCAAGTTTCCTACTTTTAATTTTTTTTAAATTTTCCTAGAAGAAGAATGCTTTTGAAATTTCTTTTCTCATTTTATTCCTAAAAAATTATTCTCATTTTTATATGCTAAAACATAAATGAGATAAAATTAAATGTTATTATATATAAGTTGTATTTATTTAGTAGTTATAATTTTTAGTTGTTGTAGTAATTATTAACATTGATTATTTGCATAAGTAAAATAATTATTTATTTTAACACTTATGTTTTACTTAGTAGTGATTTTTTTAATTAGTTATTTGGTAATTGTTTTCATTTTGTTGTGGATATGAAAATGCATTTAAAGTGTGTTATCAACTATAATTATAGGGTTCTTTTGATAAAAAAAATAATTATAGGGTTCTAAAATATAAATACGAAAATAATTTTTTTTAAAAAAATAATTATTAACTTCTTGTGGCATTTTTTTAAGGAAGCGCCATAGGAAGTGTTTTTTTTAAAAAAATATATATGTTGAAGCGCCACAGCTTTTTTTAGTGGCCTCTTGATATGTGACATTTACTAAGCGCCACAGCTTTAGCTTTATTTTTTTGTAGTAGTGCATGTAAGTGGTTCTGGTTCCATGTAACTATCATTGTACTTTGGAAAATAACAATTTCCCTTGTCATGAGTTTCTTTATGGATGAACTATTTGGCTTATAAGAATTAGGAGGGAAAATATTCCTCCTACGTAGATGAGATGCATTATTTTTTTCCGTTTTGTAGGATATCAATATTATATTATTTTAGTTAATTAACAAATGAGATTGTTTGTGAGGTATTTTGTAGTTTACTAACCCATATAACGAGTCCATATATATGTATAATTTAAATAAATATATGTAAAAATCAATTATCATGATTTCATTCTAACAATAAAATAATATTGAGCTTTGTCTATACAAAAACACACACTTAGGCAATATTTTCTTTATAAGATAAAAATTGTAAGAAAAATATAACTAAAAGGAAATTTGGTGTACCGGGGCGAATCCATGTTCGAATTCGGGTCAAAGCTCTAATGCTCCATACTTGTGCCCACACAATTATTAAACTACTAGAGCCAAATTGTGATTTGCATAGTAGATCACCAGAACCAGAAAGATGGTAGGAGAAAAGAGAATTGCCAGAAAACTCAATAGCGGGGTGAATTGCAATTGAAGAGGAACACCCTATTTATAGTGGTTTATGGAGGCCACTAATTAGAAAATATGTGCACTCCTTCTTGTCCTCTAAGACAGTAATTAATTGATTCTCAATTAATTCCCTAATTATGGTGATTTGTTCCTTAATTAACAAATCCATAATTATTACTGAATTATTTCCCAATCTGCATTTAATGCTGATTTTATTCTCATTTGATTAGGCTACTTACTTCCTAATCAAATATTCCAGCCCATCAAGGGCGGACTTGGACCCAAAGTCCAACATCTCCCACTAGTATTTGATGGGCCTCCAATCGTGCGTGCGTTACTCTTTCTTGTTTCAAACTTGGCATCTGCCGTGACTACGTGGGCAAAAACATCTTTAAGATTTGGTGCTTGTGATACTAGAAATCCCTCATATCAGATCAGCATCCAAGGATGCCCTTTATATATAACCATAAGTTATATGTTCATTGCCTTATATGCCCCAGATTCTCCCATACATATTACTCATGGCATATCTAATCCCTCTCGAGTTAATATGTTGATTAACTCAGATTGCCTCCCACGCACATAGTATCTGCACTTACTCGCTACACACAGAGCTAGTAAGGGGTCGACTACAGATTCTAGCACATCTTATGTATCTAGGAGTAAATCTTCCTTTTTGACTAAACATCAGTCCATCTTGACTTGGTCGCTTTCCTAGTTTTCACTCGTCTGACCAAATTGAGTGTGATCATAAAGCTTCAGCTAAAGTAGCTGTCACCAAACCAAGCTTTCATGATGCCATCTAAGTCTTAAGGGCATCACGGAAGGATTTTTCCTTCCTGGGACTCACACTGTAGTAAACTACAGATCTTTCACCTACATCATGTGTTGCAGTTTAGCTCTTAAGCACATGTAGTATGAATTGCATGTTACGGTGAGGTGTACGTCGATTTCTTTATCTTTCACCGTACAAACATTAGTTCCAAAATATACTCAACATTCGAACCTAGAACTTTCTTTTTCACAATATCTCTTTTACAATATCATTTGTGAAAAAGAGTTCTTTGCTTGGCTATAGGTCTATATTCATGCTTCGATCCATTTTTCTGTGTATATGCACACATGTAGATCTCATCTTAGTCTAACCGAGGCGACTCAAACGCAAAGATTCTTCTTAACCATCTCATGGTGATCATTTGCTCGTCTTACCCTCCCATGCCCCCGTAAAACATGGGAAGATGGTTGTTCGTGTGAGTGAAACAACCTTTTTTTACATGTACGACATACAAACTTGTATACCTTATATGTATTTACTTATAACATACATACTATTTCTTTTATCTTCATATAAAAGAAGTTCACGACCTTACATTTTATTCACGCCCTAAGATTTTCACTAACTCAATGAAAATCAAGCTATGGGCTCATTAAGGGTGTAACACCCCAATTTTCGATTAAAGGCTAATGGTAATTATGGAGCATAATTATTGAATTAAAGTGGAATAATTATGTGTTGTATGGAAATTTTAATTAATATGCCATAATTGTTGGGAAAATTGAAAGAATGGCTCTAAATTAGTGATTAATGGAAGAGATTAATTACTAATTAAGAGGGCATGAGATGTGAAATTAAAGTGGATAATGATGTGGTTAGAGTAACTAATTTGGTTACTTACTTTATGAGAGCCAATGAGGTGGAGACATGTGGCAAGTGGTTAGGATGAAAGAGGGTGTTGGAAAAGTCAAATGGCCTTATTTTATTATTTTCTCTCCCTCCCTCTCCCTCTTTTGTACGCATGAAGGGGCTAGGGGGCAGAAATTGGCTATGCTTCATCATCATCTTCACCTCTCCTCCTTCTCTCTCTCACGTTTTCTCTCTTCTCTCTCAGCTGGGCACCATTGTTGGCCAAGAAAGAGGAAGTGAAACTTGGATTTTGAGGTAAGCAAATGGCCTCAAATGCCAAAATGCTCTTCATTAATGTTGTTCCTTGAGCTAAGAGCTTTCATCCTATGGTCTTAGATTCTCCATTTATGGTGATTTGAGGAATCACGAAAATGTACAAGTTGGAGAATCATGAAGTGCCTTTGGGAAAGTTGTTGAGGTAAGTGAAAGCTTCATTTTCATATAAGTTTTGTGGCCATTGATTGGGCCTTAAATTTCTGGAATTTTAGCCCTAATTTCGTGATTTAGGGTCTTGTGGTGTTTGAATTGTTGTTGTCATGGAATTAGTGCCTTGTTAAGTGTTTTGAATGAATGGTATTGAATTGAAGCTTAAAGGTGAAGTTTGGGAACTTTATGTTGGTTTTGTGCTTTGGTCAAAACAGGGCATATAAATGGGTTGTGATTTTGGTCATTTTGAGGTTACCATTGTGTTCCTTGAGTCATTTTGTGTGGGAATAAGCTTGGTTATTAATTTTGGAGTTATTGAACACTTTGGTAGAAAATTGGAAATCTGTTTGGTTTAAGCTCTGTTTTGTGCAGTAATTTTGTATGAGCGTTTTGAATGACCAAATGGTATTGGAAAATTATGAAACTTTCCAGTCTTAAATTTCACATCCCAAGCTTCTAAATGGACATATATTTTGTGTCATTTCGTTGAGTATCCTGTGAGATATGGTTGTCCAAAGTTTGGTACAAAAACAGAACTCTGTTTTTGGAGGAGTGTGTAGTTTTTGGTGATTCTGTAATTTTGTACTGATTTCTAGTGAAGGGCTATATTTTTCCTTGAAAGAGGACTCATATACCTTTCTTTTGGCTTTGGAATCACTTAGTTTCGATTTTTCTAGGCTTAGTTATGAATTTTGGAAGTTCAGCCCAGAGTCAGGAAATTTCTGGGCCGCGGCCCAAACCTTTCTGGCCTGTTTCGGGCCGCGGCCCATGAGTGGCAGGCCGCAGCCCACGGTCTTCTGACCATATTTGGGCCACAGCCCAAGGAATGGGGGGCCACGGCCCACCCCTGTGTTCCAGCATTTGGTGTTTTCGAAAAGTGACCTTCAACCTTTTGTTTCCCAACCTTTTAGGGCTTTGATTAGAGGCATTTGTGGCCTCTTAAGGGTCAATTATGATAACCAAATCTAAGTGTTATAAAAGTGAGAATTTGGAAAAGCGAATGACCATATGTTCTTGATTTGGTTATAGGGTTGGGTATTTACCCTGATCATGATTTGATATCCGCTTGAATCGTGAGTAGCCGACGCTGGAGCATACGTGGAAAGAATAAGTGTCGGGAACTTACCTCTCCTGCATGTATTGATATTTGTGTTTGTGTATTGATGCATGTTATTGCTTTGCTTGATTATGTGAAACATATATGAATGATTGAAGCTCTGTTTCTATTTATGCTATGGCCATGAGTATGTTGTTGAAACATTGAGCATGCGGATATATCATTATGTGAACATGAGTTATTGTGATGCAAGCATGTCATGCATTAAACACTTATCTTACATGCATAGTGGTATCTGTTTCCTACTGGGATTCTCTAGAATCTCACCCTCCCCTACCAACATTTTAGACAGGACAAGTGGCTCGAGGAAGGAGCAAGCGACTAGGGGCGGCGAGAATCCCTTATGGGCATTTGGACTTAGTAGTGGATTTTGATGTATTTAGAATTGTATATGTTGCGGAAGTGTATTTGGAATGGAATTTGTGTAATCCCCATTGAGGAATTGTAAAGGGCGTATGTGCCCATGAACCTTTAGTGAAGATATGAACCCAGAATTGCCGGGATTGTTATTGTGCACTCTGATATATTATGAATGTTAGTTATCTTCGCAATGTAATTGTATTCGACATGTGAATGTGAGACCAGGTTAAAGTGTTTGATTTTGAAATGTATTTGTGAAAACCCTATCTTAAGGATGGGGAATGTAAATGAATTTTGATTATTATTGGTCTCTATTTCACTCTAATGTTGTATTTCGGATATAATTATGGAGGGGGTTACAAAGGGGATCTACCAACATTCTGTCAGTAGAAGGTCATTGAACTGTCGCTTTTCCTCTTTGAAAGCATATCTCTTATAGAGATATATCAAAAAGTATGTCTCGCCTTGTTGTTATACTTATCATCCTCATCATAAGATGTTATCGCTTGGATCCTTCCATCCACCATTCATTCCCAATCTCTCATAGGAATTACTTTAGCCATATGGCACTTTGAATGATGGCAGAACACGCCCTGCGTTCTATTTCGATAGATAACAGTAAAAAATACTTTGTATATTTCCTTACTCTATCACCATTTGCCTAGGTCTTGTATTGGAGTATCCTTTCAAAAGGAAAGTTGTTGTCTGACAACTTAATCCATGGTTATTCTCATAATCCATTTCACAACAGGACCAAAAACAACTTCCAAGTCTGACAAAAAACATTTGGTCTTATGTACTCCGATGTGTACATTCATATTACCAACTATAGTCTCACATGGGACTCTATCCACCTTTCTTATGTTGGATTCCTCATAGGACATGTAACCTCTTTAGGTTTATGCCCTTGACTTTAGGGGTGTCTATGGGTTTGCAGTTTGACATCCTAAGATGTCTAAGAATTACACTTGTACATGTCTTAGGTGGAAAAGACTGTATCTTTCTTGTGCAATCTCCGTTTATCTTGTCATTCAAGATATTTGTTCAACCCATGACTTTTTCAACTCAGAATTTAAGGATTCTCTTATCCTTTATTCCTTTGACTCACTTGACACTTGTTTTATATGTCATTTGATAAAGGATGACTTCACAAAGAATCATCACTAGACCGCTTTAGACTTATGTAGTGTTCTTTGATTATTTTGAAGTTGGTGAGGCTTTCACCTTGTGAAAACCTCAATACTACTATTTGGGTGATTGTTTCTACGAAGCCCTTAAGCTGCTTCATGTAGATTTCATCATCCAATTTCAAAAATTCCAAATTGGAAGGTGGTCTTTACATCATCTTGATGCAATTTCAAGACTAAGCTTGTTATCATAGCCAAAGTTTAGAGTTAAAACGCAAAACGGACAACCTTCCATTGTATTACCCCTTAGCCAGTTCAGTGTTTTAGGTTTTACTTGCCTCCATCACATTTGAGAACCTACTTATTCCCAATCGCCTCTTAGCTAGGTGACTAATTACCCATACACGTATTTGCCTTAAAAAGAATCCAAATCCTCCTGCATGACACTTTGCAATTCATCTTAGCAGGTCCTTCTAGTGTCTTTCAGACACTTATAAGTAGTTTTCATCACCTTCTAAATGATGAAGAGATCATTCAATCCATTAAGGAATCTATCCCTTATAGTCATTCGCTAGATGACAATTTGCTCCGAGGTGGATTTCATAGGATTCTTTTCCTATATATGAGTGAGGTAATTCTCTTGTAACTTACCTCTTACCTCTTTCGTTGTGAAAATGGTCTCAATCCTCCCACTCAGATCAGTGAACTTAGGAACACTTGATTATTCCTTGTCACTTGTGAACCTCTTAAAGAGATTTATTGTGATTAATGCTCATTTCCTGCTAGGAAATTTGGGTTTTATGAATGTTGTGTCCCACGATTTTCTATCAGTCACTGAACTGGCATCATTTTCACTAATAAAGACATGTCATGTCAAATTCTCATGTCATCTCACAAAGAGATACCTTGTATACCTTGGCCCTAACCTTCCTTACTTATAGAACGAATTGTGAATATAAAGTTGATGACCCTTATGGTCTTAACGAGCTTGGCCCTGGTCTAAGGCTAATCCATGATTCATAGGGTAAGGTCGTGACTGATATAGAGGGCATTTGGTTAAGTGTGAATATAATAACTATGAATCCACCTACCAACATATGGCTGATAGCCTCATTGATGCCATTATGTTCACAACCAAATCAAGGAGAGGTCTATCTCTCCATTTCAACAACTCTATTATGTTGAAGGGTTCTAGGTATTGATAGTTGCCTAACAATGCCTTTCTTGTACACAAAATTGTTTAAACTAATCACATGGGTGTCCTAAACCCTTGTTAGTAGAAAGGTCTTATTCTTTCAGTTTACTGATTCCTGACTAGTTCAGCCATTATCTAATAGCTTCACATTTGCCAAAAATCAAGTAAACATTATTGTATTTCGAGTAAACGTCCACAACGTTAACGAAACACCAAGCTTTATGTCTTGTCCTCACATTCACTGGTTCACTAACATCATATTTTTCCAATTGTAGTGGATTTTCTCAAAAAAATGTTTCTTTGTCTTTCTTGCCAACTAGAATAAGTTCTCAACTTATTCATAAGGGTATTAACCCTTTAGCACACATTTAGTAAATACTCTTTTGCTAGTTTGATCATTCCTTTTGATCAAGGTGTACATGTGGCAAGAAATGGAATCTTTTATGCCTAGAAAAGAAATATTAAAATCCAACAAAGGATTTAAGAATCATAGTCCCATCGATCCTTAACTAAAGAGATAGCAAAGATGTGATTTTGTCAGTTGCAATTGCATGGAGTAAATCAGGGTGGTTTATCTATGCAGAGTTAACGTGCAAGTTCAAATCCCTTGATTTTATCTCTTTATTGCTTTGCATTTGACATGAAGTCATATGCTTTTGTGAAACATCCACAACTCATGTGGATTTCTACTTTTACAACCCTTAAAGGTTTATTAATGTAGCATTTCATCTTTGCATAAACCATTGACCTCTTTTAGATCAATTTTACCTCATAGGTTTCTTGCCCTTAGGTATGAAGGATGAATCCTCTAACTCTTTAGCTAAATTTATCTGACTGATGGATCTTGAATCCTTCAGTCTTTCATACTCAAGTTTAATGTGGCGAATCACATTGCTGAAGGTTACAATATGCATATCAAAGGCAATCTTTACTTTCATATACGCCCACTCACTGGAAGATGTGGCTCACTCCTACTCACTGGGAGACATAGCTTCCTCCTACTCACTGGGAGATGTCTTATCATAACATACACTTGTTGTTTGTTAGAAAGAACTTGGCATTTAGTTTGTCTTAACTTCTTAGTTTGACATATGCCTCAAGTGTTGCCTAAACATGTTAGGATTTAGTACACTATGTTAAAACTTAACTTAGTTTTAACTTTATGGAAGAAGATCACATATTTCACTATGTTCCAATACTATCCACACGGCTTGGATAAGGTTACATTGCTCATACCAACATAAGTTTAAGCAATGTTGTTCTTTCTATACTTGATAGCATAAACCTTTTGTATTCTTCGGTTGCTTCAACCTTTAAATGCTAAAGACTAGTTGGTAGGATGTCCCTGGAATCTCATTCTTCTTGAATTAAAGAGATTTGAGAGTTTTTAAATCCACAGATATCTCTATTGAGCCTATCTTCATAAGCTTAGTCAAATAGACTTGGTCATAATTAGTCACTTAGACGATTATGGCATACAAATCATATTTGTTCAAGTTAGACAAAGGCTAATTAGATAATAAGTTCACTAGTTTCATGTTCAGGAGACAACTATGTTGACTCCCATCCCAACCATGCCAGTTAGCTTATCACCCCTTTAACCATAGTCTTCCTTGAACACATTCCCCTTTGGATTTCTAGACGCATTCTAGAAACTCGCACTCAATCAAAGATGGTTATATCAACAAGATAATAACACAATATCATCTAATCAGCATGAATGTTCAAGGAAATAGGAAGAGAATATACTTAATTCAATTCCAAAAAAAATAAAGAATTTAATCATAAATTCAATGAAAAACAAGAACATTCAAAAGTTTAAGCCTCATATTGTTGTCTCTTAACTAGATTCTCCTTCTCATAGGCCCTTCTGACCATATTAACTCATGTAGCGTCTAGCTACAATGTCCAGCTCCTCTTTGCCATGTTTACATCCACTTACTTGGATATAATTGCATCATACCTCCCACTTGATGAGATGATTCTAACATCTCTATCTGTCTTATCCTTTGTCACAACATTTGTGATAAAAGATTGACTTTTAGAAGTCATTGCTTCAATTCAAGTGGATCAATATGGTTAGAAGTATGGGGAGACTTATTATTATTCAATAATTATTGAATAATTTTAAGTTGCTGCAATTTTTCAGGTTTTTATCTCTAAGAGTTTGAGTCAAGGTTGGATAGGAATTTATATTCAAAAGCTCATTTGAATAATCCCTTACTTTTAAAGAATTTTACGGTATTAACC
The DNA here is from genome assembly GCA_963242795.1 of Inga leiocalycina. NCBI lineage: Eukaryota > Viridiplantae > Streptophyta > Magnoliopsida > Fabales > Fabaceae > Inga > Inga leiocalycina. The sequence continues at coordinate 64,086,848 of OY725326.1, read as the reverse complement.
TTATTTTGTAGCTGAAATACTCTTAATAAGTAAGTCAACCTATCCCAAAAATAATAGAATCCACAAAGCCTCAATTTCAATATTTTTGGGAATCTCTAAATGCATACAAGCATCTTTTTGACTCAAAACAGATCCAAATGTGCTTTAAATATATGCAAATTATATATCAAATTGAAGCTCTTGAATTTAGGGACTTTTAGGAACTAACCGGGTCTTAATCGGAGGTGCCACGCGCCGTCACACACCCCTAGAAGGTCTCTGGATCAAAAAACCTGAAAAGTTGGAAAATTCCAGCGTTGGTCACTTTCGACGGCGGCGCGTGATGTACACGCGCCGCCTTACGGCCATCTGCCAGTAACACGCACCGACTCCCAAGATTCCACGCGTCGTCCTCTCTTTGACGGTGCTTGCCATGTGTCAAATGGAGGCCCCAGTGGGCCCCATGCGGCTCTGTCAATTTTTTTTAGTCAGTGCTGACTGTTGACCATTGACCAGTCAATGCTGACTGGCCAACCTTGACATGTCACTACTGACGTGTCGATAACTTAGCATTGACGTGCCTTGGTCGATGTTGCTGCTCCACGGATGACGTGGCCTTCGTTGACCGATGCTGACGTGACGACCTCTCATTGGCGCCATATGGCATTGGTTGACCAATGACGTGGCGTTGAGTGCCACGTCATCATCTTCAACCTCAAGCCTGGTCAACTCGACCCGGTTGTAGCTACGGCGGGTCATCGCGACCTGCAATCTTCGGGAGGCCATATCTCCCTCGTTTCATCTCCATTTTTTATGTTCTTGGTGTCGTTGGAATCGTAGTTCAGCGAACTACAAATCTATGGCATTTATTTGATCTAAAAAGCTCTGTTTTATTGATCAAATCGTGATTGATTTGGCAGCGGCAACTAACGACCCGCCAACATCTTTCCTTCATTTATCCCTCATCCGGACTTCGTTTGACGCGTTCTAAGCATCGTTAGAATCGTCTCTTCGAGATCTACAAATCCATGGCTTCATTTAGGGCAAAAACACACAGTTTCAAACACCCCATTTTTTCTCGACATTGACGGCGCAGTGTAATCTGACCTGGATGTGTGTCCTCTGTGTTTCAAAGGCTCTTCTAACCTTTGAGGGGTTAAGTCTTTTGTTTTTAGTTCCACATAGGTTCCAAAAACTCAACTCTAATCAAATCGAAGATATGAAGAGGACGAGGAGAAGAAAATTTGTACCATAAAATATATATACATATGCGCATATATATATAATAGTCAGAGTAGCAGAGCATGCAAATGTAAAGCTGAAAGCATACATGTATACATCCATATTTTTGAAAAAAAACAAGAACATTATTTTGGGCATTCAAAATGACTTTCAAAAATAGCACTGGGAGTCACAATGAAAAGAGAGATGCTTCATGCGTTCAAAGCTTGCATATTCATGTATGAACAGAATTATGTACGTAGTAGAATATTCGCATGGGCATGTAGCATTCAGAAAACACACATATGTGCACATATTAGCACATATATAATAGCACAGCGGAATTAGAATATTATGGAGATAAACAAATTATATCATATTGTTATTCACATAGAATAAATCACAGCCTCAAGGATCAAATGGCTCTGATGCCAATGTAAGAAATATATAACTAAAAAGAGATTTGGAGTACCGAGGCAAATCCATGTTCGGATCCGAGTCAAAGCACCAATGCTCCATATTTGTGCCTACACAATTATTAGACTACTAGAGCCTAATTGTGATTTGCATAGCAGATCACCAGAACCAGAAAGATGGTAGGAGAGAAGAGAATTGCCAGAAAACTCAATTGCGGGGTGAATTGCAATTGAGGAGACACACCCTATTTACAGTGGTTTATGAAGGCTACTAATTAGGAAACGTGTGCACTCCTTCTTGCCCTCCAAGACAGCAATTAATTGATTCTCAATTAATTCCCTAATTATGGTGATTTGTTCCTTAATTAACAAATCCATAATTATTACTGAATTATAGCCCAATCTGCATTTAATGCTGATTTTATTCTTATTTGATTAGGCTACTTATTTCCTAATCAAATAGTCCGGCCTATCAAGGACGGACTTGGACCCAAAGTCCAACAAAAATAATTGAATTTCCTAAATAAAAAATTTGATAAAAATTGGTTAAAGATAATAAATATGTAAAAATACACCTTACTTTCTACAGACATCCATATTTATAAATACAGTTAATGTGCACCCAGCACCTTGAAGTCTTTTTGAAGATGCACCCAGTGTCCTAAAGTTATTTATGAGGCAATTTCACCGTTGAAGTATTTAAAATGGCACAATCTCATCCAACCCTAACAAAACCTTCAGTTTGACTATTAAAGTGATGAGTAAGCAAGAGTTTGACCAAAATAACTTGAGTTGGCATATGACATAAGCAGATGACAAGGCATAAGAAGTGGCATTTTTATAATTGGAATTTAAAAATTAAGAAACCACATCTTTTTTCCAATTGTTCTCTTTCAAGATCAAC